>CAJQUW010002304.1:0-92200 GCA_907163375.1 Prostheceraeus crozeri | reverse complement strand
TGATTTTACCTTCATTAGCTATTTATAGAATCAATATTTTTCAATCTCATCTCAACGTATTAACATTATCAATCACATACTCCTTTGATAGTAGTAATGTAAGGGGGGAAGTGGGGGTGAGGTGAGGATGAGTGTTTTAGTGGCGTGATGAGAGTGTGTGGGGCGCGCGGGGGGGGGTCGAATGTGGGGTAGAGGTGGCTTGGGGTTGTGGTATTGGTATGGGGCGGTTGGGTGGAGTGGGTGAATGCGGAGTGGTTATGCTTCTCGTTTCTTAGTTATTAAAGATTTAGCTAACAATATTGTAACAAGTGCAGTTGCAAAAAACAACCCGTACACCGTACCATGTAACAGTCAGTAGCAAAACTACTGGAATTACTAAAACACCTGAAGATATCAAACAATTTGTTAAGCAGCACCCTAAACATAGTGATTAAGGAATATGGCCAAATTTCCTTGTGCTAGCATTCTTTAAAACTTTAACTAACTTTACCCTGTACTGTCCATCTAACTTCCTTAACTCTTTACTTCCATGACCTTCCATCTCTTTCATAATTATTGCCACTAATCTTCAATTCTTAATAAAAAATTGAGATTTCCCTTTATTCTTTCATATAGCGTAACTTCCTAACCTCTATCTTGAGTGTTTTCTTTGATTTTTTCAATCTTTTCAGTGGTCGCCATTAAAGTAGAGAAATTTATAGTTGCAACTTTGTTCCGGAAACTGAAGATTCCTGATGGCTTATTTTTTAGGAATTGTAATTCGACTCTCATCAATATGTGAAAATTCTTTATTCCCAATTGATCAGAAATTTTCTTTAGATCAAAATTTGTAGTTGTTTGCGTTCTATATAATTTTAAAAACTCATTTATGTTGCTCATTTTATAATAAAAAAATTTCTTATAGGGACCCCTAGAAGTCAGAAGGGGGGTACTGATTTAAAACTGTCCCATAATGATGACTTTCCTTACTACTTATTCGATTTTGAAATGATTTAATTTAATCTAAATTAAAACGTTACATTGTAAAAATCGGTTTATTAGCAGAGTTAGTGCTTCTCACATCTTTCATAAAATGCAATTCATTTCTCATCAATATTTGAAAATTCTTTTTTGCCAATTGATTTGCGATCTTATTTAAATCGAAATTTGTCGTGGTTTGTTTGCCGTATATGTTTAGGAAGTCTCTAATGTCACTCATTATTATAGAAGATAAAATGTTTCTACTATATTCCCCTAAATGTGAAATTAAAAACAACACATGGATACTTCAATTTGGTTACAAACATTTTGCATACATTCACTTTGGATACATTAAAATACATGTAAATTTGTCCACGCTGTGGACACGTTTTAATTGGTTGAAGCACTGTAGCACTGTGTTGTATTTACATGTGCAACAGGAAATAACATTGCATATAAAACAGAGGGGTTTCAAGAATGATAAGTTTTCTTCGCAACGCGTCTCATGTTCGCAACGCGTCAACGTGATTTGATTAGCTGAAGCGCGGTATTTTAGCTGAATGGCGCACCATTGTTCAAGAAAATAAAATGAAATGGCATAGGTCTAAACATTGAAAATAGAGTGTTGTTCGACCGTATCGCAGTAACAAAGCAGGGATTCACATCCAAATTCCATTGAATATGTCAGCGCAGTATTGTCGTTAAAAGACGCACCATTGTTTGGGAGAAGAATGGAATCATTTAGAATGTCACACAATCGCTTTACACAATCTTTCAATATAGTAAGGTTGCGTTTTTAAAAGTACAATAGAAACAGACACACTACAAAGCGTAGGAAATTTGTCTGCTAATTTACCTAAGTTCATAACAAATGAAACTTCGGTAATTGATCTCATTTTGCTTTAAGAGACTATAAAAATATGTCTTGTCATTATCACAAAGAGATAGAAGATAGTTGATGTGCTTACCGACAAAAATTTTACACATAGCACTGAGTGAATTGCTTCTTTTTTCATGCAACAAGAATTTGCGTAAGTTTACAATTGTATTATCCTCTCCACCATTTGGCTCTATGAAATCACTCAAAGAATCTGTAAATTCATGCCTCTCAAAATTTATTCCTCTTCAATTTCTCTCGTAATTTTGTCATCCTCCCTGGCAACGATTGTTTTCTTCTATCTTCAAGTTAATCTTGTCTCATTTTGAGAAATATATGACGAAAATGTTTTGACACAACCTTCACTGACAAGAGACACTGTTAAATTAAATAAGTCTCCAGCACAATTGTTTGAAATGGCCATATCGATTATTGTTATTGTGTATTGTTTCACAGCATTGCAGCCGGAGTAGGATTTGCTGGATCTATATTCCGCGTCCTACAAATGTGTAAGTGGGTGTAGCAGCTGTTTGTTCTTTAATACATTGTTTACTTTCAAATGTTTGAGTGGGGGGTGACAGCTCTTTGCTCTGAAATGCCTTTTCTTCATAAATGCGAGAAGCAGATGTTCTCTACAATTGAGTGTTCATCTGAGTGCAAAGCAGTAGCAACAACAGGAATTACTAAAACACCTGAAGATATAACAATTGTTAAAGTACCTAAATTTATTGTTAAGAATATGCCAATTCCTTCAAATATTTTTAGACACATAAGTTTAGTTATCTCATATTTTAAAAACCTGAAAAATGGATAAAATTCAGGTTTTAAGACCTAAACTCATGAATTTAGACGTTTCTAAAAATACTAATTTTTATAATTTTCGGTGTCCTGGAACGGTCATTATTTTCAAGAGAAAAATTGTAAATCTCAAATTTGAGATTCTTAACTTTTATGATTTTCAGTGTCCTGGAACGGTCATGATTTTAAGAGTAAAAATTGTAATTCTAAAATTTGAGATTTTGAAAAATTTAAAATTTTAAAAAAACGCCTAAATTCTTAAATTAAGTCGTTTTTAAAAAGTGCAAAAATTTGAGAATTTTGTGTCCATTTAAAAATGGACTGAATTTATAAATTTAGGTCTTAAAACCTGAAAAAATTACCAATATTCATGAATTTAGTCGTTTTTAAAAGGACATAAAATTTGAGAATTTTTGGCCTGTCCTGGAACGCCTAAATTTATGAATTTAGGTCTTAAAACCTGAAATAATGACCTAAATTGATAAATTTAGTCGTTTTTAAAGGTGCAAAAAAATTGAGAAAATGGCTTGTCCTGGAACGGTGTTTTGCCCATTACTAATAGCCCATGTGTGTTAAATTGTCTGCAAATCCCGGTTACTTGATTCCACGTCCTAGTAACAAGAATGGAAAAAGCTATGTAATACAGAAGAAAGAAAAGGGATTCACAAATCCTCCATGTCATGACAACCTTGTGAAGCAGTCTAATATGGTTTGTTAAATTAGCAATTTGATGGGTCATCATTAGTTAGCGACGTAAATGGAAAATTTTCCAATTTTTTCAAAAATTTCTGGAAAATTTTGAAAATTATTTTTCTGTGATTGACGTTTTTTCCTCTGTTTTGGAGACCTGTTATAGTCGCTTGAAAAGACTGTAATATTCAAAGTCCGAAAACTTCTCCATCATCCCTGTATGTTAACTTTTGGCAACAACTGCACCTTTTCCATGTCTATTTCAGATCTTTCCAAATGAAATTCAGACATTAGGGATTTCAGATATCTGTCCCAAGCTCAACTTTGAAAAGATTTTTAATTCAACTGGAGATCTCCAATTCATCTGGATCATATCTGAAATTCATTTCGGCAGATCTGAGATCGATTTGGAACTGTCTGAACCATCTGAACTAGAAATGGAGGATATGTATCCTCAACGAAGATATTGGACAATGCTCCATAAGTTTGAAGCTATATAGTTATTCTTTTACTCATCACAGAGATCTTTAGTTTCCAAATATCTCACGAGTTTACAGTCTTTATATCTTCCAATATGGTCGTTCATGAATGTTGCGTGGAGTGTGTGTTTGTACTTCATCACATGTTCATCAACACATAGAGAATTTGCAATTATCAACGCTGCATAATAAAGCTTAACTTTCAAGCTAACAATTAGCAAACTTCAAAATGAAGTACATTATTTTTTGCTCCAGATCTTTCACATTGCATGAAGTTATACCCCTATTGTAAAGCAAGATTCACGTTATCCCAAACGGTGTGTGTGTGATAATTAAAAATGCTAACAATTTAGTACATGTCTACTGGTGGCAAAGAAATGTTCAAAAATCCGCGGACGGAAATCGTATTGCTACGATCGCTTTAATCGAAATAATGATGAAATCAAGAGTTTCAAACCCAATTTATTGGTACGTGGCTGCCTCGGCAGTGGAAGCGCTCAAATTATAGGGCCCATCAAAAACCAAAACTTTCAAAATTTTCCAAAATTTTCCATAGTTTTCCACGGAAAATTTTCATCACTATCATTAGTCTTATTGTAATAAGATTATTTTCTTAATCGTGATCATATCATAAGCTTAAGTTTAAACTGTCTGCCACTGAAAGAGCAAAACATCATAATCAAGGAAACTGATAATAATTAACTTTAAAGGATGTAAATGGGTTCACAGTACTATTCAGATTCAAGAAATGACGCTTTCTGAATCATAAAATCATGCCGCTGAAAATTGAATTATAAACATGACATCTCAGCCAAGAAGTTCTCAAAAAGATCTCAACTTTTCCTTGAAGACTTGCAGGGACTTGCACTATAATGAAGTTCATGAAATTTCCTTGATCATCAGCTGAATATCCGCTTAATTTAGATTTTTGTTAGCAACTATTCATACCTTTTTATATCCAACTTGCTTCCTACTCCTTATAAAGTGACTTCATCTCGGTAGTATAATAACACAGCAATAATTTGCAATAATTTAGCTTTCTAAAAAATGCTCAAATTATTTTTTTGAACCGCGGGAACGTGATATCCGCAAAAAGTTGAATCTTTCAATATAAAAATTTTCACAGTATACAGATAGCCTACTTTATTTATGTCGACACTCTACTTTCTACGTATATACAGTATACTTACTCTATGATAGGCACTTTTCTTTCAAAAATTAGCATTATCTTTTCACATCAAGCATGTAAGTATACACTATCATTTTTTGTCAATAAAAATCTGAAACTATAAATTTTGTTGTTTGATTTTGATAATTCATGAACTGAAGCTACAGATCTGATGCATAAAGGGTGGATAAAGGGTGCACATCTTCATGTTAAGTAATGAGCGATTAGTAAATTGATTAACGTTAGTTAATCGAAGATTGAATTCAAGTCTTGATCAAATGTTGGTCATGCTCATGCTTCAAATTAACTAACGCTTCGTTGAGGATGCGCCAATGACAAAATAAAGAAACAACCAATCAGGATAGCGAGCTATCAAAGGAGATCCTTTGTCTTTACTTCTTAGCATTTAGTTTGAAAGTAGCTAACGTGAACCTGTCTGTCTTTGCATGATTAGCTGCATATTGTACTACAGAATTAAACGGTGTCGTCGGTAAAACTTTAGCACCGATGACAAATTCATCTCATGTGACAACGTACAAAATTATCGTCGAGAATAAGCGTATTGATGCAGTGGCCTCACAAGAGAAAAGTGAATAATTGACATCACTTATAAGCTATTAGACAAACTAACGACAGATAGATAAGAAATATTTCACGAGACAAAAAATCCCCATGGCTTGCAAAGTTTTAACTTTTTAGATAGGCGATATCTAGCAGATAGTCGAAGAGCGCATTGTTGCTTAACAGATTTTTTAAAAAATGCATCAGAAAATCATAAAGGACAATGATAGAACATCTGAAGGATTTCAATTATTAGAGAACAGTGCAAATGTATATTGAATAAAATGCATCGATTAAAAGTATGAATTCACATCTACATAAAAAATACCAAAGCTGAATATATTCCTTTGATTGGTGCAATACTGAAAATAAATCGAAATAAGAGAAAACTTCGGTTATCTGTGGCCACGCTTGTTCTCTAAGCAGAATACACCAAGATTAACCACCTCCACCTACCACCACCACCACCTAGCCAAGCTGGAGTCCCGAAGAAACCATTCTACTTTGAGCTCCATTATTATGGCAAAGTAAGCGAATTGATAGCGAAGAAAGTCCGCAATGATATTGAAAGTGGATTCTACCAGTTAAAGGCAATCCCTGTATTTAGAACAAAACCGCTATCTCCTAGCATTGTGAAAGACATTGTACCGCCGGACCACAAACCTTTTATAACTTACTATTTTTCTTGTCCTTGCGCAGCAAGGTACTGTGGGAAAAGCGCGCGATGTCTCTCAGTCAGAAGAAAGGAGCACATTCCCAACTGGTTGCTTACCTCAAATTCGCGGCCCAAGTCAAGAAAGCCGATACAATCAGCCATAACTCGCCATTTAACTGAGTGTCAACACAAACCGACTGTCCTGAACTCGAATGACAAAGGCTTTTAAGTCCACAAGCAGGCTAAAGATCCCCTCCATCTTTCCATCATCAAAAGTGTGACAATACGTCAGATGAAACCTGATCTTTCCTGCCAAAAGGACCGTTCATTCCTTCTCCGACTTAGTTGAGCTTCTAGGATTACATGCACATGATTGTCTATTATTTATTCTTTTACTGTCAATTTTAAGTTATTCGGTATTACTATTTACTTTCATTGATAAGTAACTTGATTGTACATGAATTTTTTCATTTTAGAGTCCCAACAAGACACAGATTTTTCATATCTATGACTTTATTGTCTCTTAATGATTAAATATAACTTCCTTTATAACGCATGTCCCGTTGATGTACTTCATATTCTTGGTGTATTCTGCTTAGAGAACAAGCGTGGCCACAAATAACCGAAGTTTTCTCGTATTTCGAAAGCTGAATATAATGAAAATTTGTACCTACCACTAACAAGGCCCAAATGTTCAGCGACGAAAGTTGGTGAATAATCACCCTTTTGAAAATACTCCTGAATTGCTATTATCATCAACGATCATATGTTCTCTTTTATTATTATTATTTGAAGCATTGTCATAATCATAGCCCTTTATGAAGACATGCTGTTGCAACAACTACATTCTGTGACACAGGAAGTTTTAAACGTAGTTTCATCAAGCATCTAAAGTGGTGCTTGCATTGACCGAAGGTTCTTTCGATAACGTTTCTTGTACGAACATGATGAGTTATAGTGTTTTCGGAAATGTTGCTATGATTCAAGACGGGAGTCAGTGAATACTTAGACAAGAGTAAGCAGAGGCTCGAAGTAAAATTCCATTCAATTCATAGTTTCTAGTCTGGCACAACGTAGCCTATTATTTTTAAAAATAGTTGCATTGCTCAAGACCAGCGGCAAACTGCATCTGAAAAGTATACGCCTGCATCACATACACATTGGGTATTCAAAGTAAAATATTTTTATGGTCCCTAAAAGGTTCTGCGCTCTTACCACCTGGAGAAATTATTGGTACGAGGGTGCCATCGATAGCACCGATGACAAAAGTTATGCGATATCGCTTCGCGAATTCACTCTTAATGCAACTCAAATCCTCAGAAAAACCACTGAATTTCTGATGTTGTTGTGCTATGACTGTTGGGATGCTTAAAACAGTTCGTGATATTGTCGATTGATGAGGACCAATCAGATCGTTGAAGTACATAATTTTGATAAGCAATCGAAGTCTGAGCTTCGGTCATATGAGTTGTTCAATTCACCGAGTAATGAGTAAAAATTACGAACATTGACTTTCCATCGGATTATATCGTGCCATGTTGTAGTCGTTATTATGGTAGTAGCCTAATAGAAACATGGGTCATAAATATCATCCATCAGCGAAGTCAATTAACGAAAATCAATGATTGACTTTCACAGCAGTTGACGATGTTAAAGCGAATGCTAAGTAACAGTCAAAGCTGATGTGCATACAGTTTTAACTATGATATGAAGAGCCAATCAAATCGATTGTTAAGAAGCAAAATTATCCGGTATGCGTAATCGTTGTTTAACTAATGTATTGACAACAAAGGTCTGTCGTAGTTCATAAAGAGAACGATAGCTATTAAGTCAATACAAGACACCAACACCCTTGATTCCCCGACCGAGGACAATTCGAGGAGAATGTGCCGTTGATATCACTTGGAGATGACTTCTGCCTTCACTCGCATTTCTTTTGAGCCGTCAGCGTGGCCTAGTGAAAAAAGGTGCGAGCTCGTATCCACCGAGGACTTCGTTTCGATTCCCGGGTCAGGCGAGTGCGGTCGGGGAATCAAAAGGTGTTGGTGTCTTGTATTGACTTAATAGCTGTCATTCTCTTTAGATATTTATTGTTAAAAATCTAATTTTGACATGTGCATACGAAGTTGAATTACTTATTTCAGAAAATAAAGGACCAGCCATTAATTTATAAGATGACTGGATTTATAAGATTTTTATAATTAGAAGTCGACAATATCTCCCGCTTTCGGGCTTTCCTCAAATTAAGGAAGTATGTTTCTCTTACCTTTTCTATGAATGTCTTCTTTTATGTAATTATTTATTTCAGCGCATCGTAGAATTGGAACTGCATGTATGCTCTCCTGATGTGAATGAATTTTTCCACCATCCAGATGTATCTTGCGCATGAGTTCCACACTGTAAACTGTAAGGCACGAAATTTCCCTTGAATTAGGCACGAAACTTAGGCATCAATTCTAACCAACACAAGGCACGAGCGGGCACGAGCGGGCACGAAGCCTTGGCGCCTAAGTTCGTGCCCATTGGTGCCTAATTTTTCTCTTTGCGAAATACAGCTTCTACATGCTCCTGGCATCAGTAGTAAAATTCCTACCCTTATTTATTACTATATCGTAAAATTCTCTTCCGTTAATTATTCTGAATTAAAAGAAAGAAAAAGTTTCTATAATACGATCATGCATATATTAAATTTCAAATGAATAAGAAGCAAAATATTGGATTTCTAGTATGCACAAAGGGAATTACTTATTGAGAATCTGAACAATTCAACATCGATGCATATATAAAGTAACATAAGATTTCATGAGCATTTAAAACTATAAAACATGCTTCTCGAAAAGTTTGAATAATTCATATAACACGATTCGAGCATACTTGGCAAAACTCCAGGACAAATGCCGGCTATATGAAAATCAAAGCGTTCAGAAATTTTGTTCTACATTTACAAAGCCGTCTAAAACAGAGTGAGTCAAAAAGCATGCAGTGAAAGGCATTCAGTAAGTTAAAAAGTTTTTTGCAGCAAAATTCTTAATAAATTATAATGTCATGGAAAACTTAGTTACGGAAATTCTTGAAAACTGTCTTATTCCAACTAAGTTTCAAAGTGACAAGTCAAAATATTTTTTGTAGAAATGTACAATAAAGCTTTGAAGCTCACAGTTTTAGTTGCATTTCAAATCATTCAAATCAACATGAAAACGAGTTTAGATAAAATTCGAGGGAATGCTTGGAGCACAACAAGGCCGTCAATTGTCTGCAGAGTCCCTCATAATGATTGAGTATTTATATTGCTACCATAGGTGCATAAAAAAACAAAGCTAAGGCGATTGACAGCGAATGGATGAACAAACTAATTGCAACGTGCATCTTATACAGATAATAGAAATGTCACAAAGTTAGTTTCGCAGCATGAAAACATTGAACATGTTTGTCTCGAAGTCCATTAGGGATGACGATCAAACATCATAATGGGGTAGTAAATTCCAATCGACAATGACTCTCTGGAAGAAAAAATGTTCACGAGACTGAACTCTTAAAAATTTAGAAAACGCTTCAAGTCACAACCGCAAGTCCGCAAATTGAAGAAAGTATCACAGAGAGTCAGTCGAAGATATCAAGTCGAAGACGTTGAGGGGTTGGAATTCTAAGGATTCGTAGACGGTTTTCGTAGGAATGCCCGTATAATGGCGCCATCAGTATCAAGAATGACCCCATTTAACGAAGTTCCAGAGGGGCTAAGATATTCTACCAATATGTATTGATTCCTGAAAATAGAGAAGAGCATGTAAAAATAGACTATGATTGTCTTTTATTCGCAATTGTTGTTCAAAAATGAAGATGGCAAAATCCCACACAATTGAATGTAGGTCATGTACACACATAAGCATCAAGGATTGTCAAAATTAATTGACACCAGCCAATTGATTGATTGGTTGCTACACCAATTTCAATTAATTTATTGGCTAGAATAAAGAATTTAATTAATTGATTGATATTTTTCCAATTCGTATTGATTGCTGCATTTTCCAATTGCAGCCAATTAATTGTTATCTGTTAGTAGCCGAGATTAAATATCTAATTTCGCCTCTGCAGTATTTTACTTTTCACAATTTACAATTATAGTAAGCATTTCAGGTTGGCGCAAGCAGTAACAACGTTAAGATTCATTAGTAGCCACAATTAAATTCATGTTTGTTTCAACCAGAGTAGACCAAGCAGCTGTAAAATACAGGCGAAATTTCTCTACTCAATCGTCACTGATAAAAACAATGGAGAGAATCACGAACGCTTGTATGAACTAGGCCTATATGCCAAAGGCATGAGAGCGAATGTAAGGAAATTATCGCTTGTCTGATTGATCTGACTATAAGCAGTATTAAAAAATATAAGAGATTGTTTGTTGCTGTGTAACGTGTTTATAGTTAAACAAATCTTGGATCAAGTAAATTAATAATTAATGCTTTCAAGTTGCAGAAACCGCTCGAATTTTGGATTCCATTTTCAATATTGATTCGCTCACAATTCCAACTACAATCATATGATTGATACATTTTCCAACTTCAATTGGTTAATTGGTTCACAATTTCCATTCCAATTAATTGATTGATATATTTTTCAATCTCAATCAATTGATTTTCTTGTCCAATTAAATTGCAATCAATTATTGAAATCTCTGATAAGTATTAATGAATGACTATGATATTATTGAAAGTCCTTTACTATAGACTAGGAAGCATCGGAATGAGGACTTTCTATCAGCTTAGCTATCATCTACTATTCAATTCAAACATTTCTTTATCATGCAAGGTGAATAAATGAAAATAGGAAATTGCAAGATGCAGTTAGAATCATGTGACACAGTGAGACATTTACAACAGTTGAATACATCTACAACTAAAGAATGCACCATCATGGTTCAGCTGTCTGTTCGGATTGTGTTTTTATGAACACTGCCTCAATAATATTTGAAACAAAGCTGTTTGTTAGAGACTTCAGCTAGGATTTTCTTATTTTCAGGAATACAACTCAATTTATGGTCAGATTAGACTGTCTGCAGATAATTTCAGCTATCTCTACCATTGATTAAACTGCCAGTGTAGCTGGAATTCTGAAGTGTTCAGTATCCTAACCAAAGCCTTTAATAGCTTCGATTTACTATGATGGAGGCTTTGTACATAAAAGTCTAACCCTGATCTAAAAAGACAGTTGAACCATGATGAGGCCTATATAGCTTTCGATATATGGACTTCACTCTTAGACTGCATATACTTGCCTTTAACATATATCTTGTGCTTCATAGTATACATGAAAGCCTACAGCATTCTTCCAAATGCCAGCTGCTTTAAATAAGTCTACTCAAAAATTTACCAAAATATTACATAATACTCTTTAAATGTTCATTCTGACATGACACCGGCCTTGCGATGGAGTGTCTGCTCTGTGTCCGGGAGTAGTATAGGGTATGATATCTGGCGCTTCGCTCGCACCAGATGTCACACCTTGCGAGATTTCAAAAATTTACGTAGTCTATAAGTTTTAAAAATTTAGGTAGTCTACAAATTTCAAAAATTTAGGTAGTGACAAATTTTTGAAAAATCAAATTTTCAAAAATTTCACGTAGTCGAAATTTAGGCAGACGAAAAATTTCACGTGGTCGAAAAATATCGAAAATTTAGGTAGTCCGAAAAATATCACGTGGTCGAAAAATATCGAAAATTTAGGTAGTCCAAAAAATATCACGTGGTGGAAAATTTATGCAGTCCCAAAAATTTCACGTGGTCGAAAATTTAAGATGTCTCAAAATTTAAGTTGTCTAAGAATTTCACGTAGTCTCAATATACCAGAAGATTGTATTCAAAATATTTATTAAAAAAATGGCTGAAACAAAAGTGGGAACCTCGAAAATATATCCTTCGTTATCTCAATTAAAAAAATGAAATGAACATCGAAAAGACGAACATCGAAAAACACAAAGATGGAGTACGTTATATGAAAGATAAGGAATCTCAATTATTAAGATTAGAGCATTACAAAAAATTAAGAAAGAGATGGTCTAAAGTTAAGAATGTAACACAAGCTCAAGCTCTTTCAATTCCTGTTATTGCTACTGCTTTGCACTTTGATGATCACTTAATTATAGGGTACAGCTGATTCCCGCATTCATGGAACAATGCAGTTGCTTCCCGTATTCATGAAACAATGCAGTTGCTTCTCGCATTCATGAAACATTGCATTTCAGAACAAACAGCTGTTACCCGCACTTATGTCTTTCTCTTACCCCCCACTTGACAAATGTGATGCCATTTTTGTGTCAACAACCACAAATGGAACCAAAACCGTTTTGTTAGTTTGGCTCAAAAATTAGCAGCGATTCATTGGTTACTTGAACCCTATTGTTTTATAAAGTTACAATTGTCACGTCAACGTTGTCATGGGGATTTCATTGATGCCTATAAACTGTATCTCATTTAACAAATTGTTGACAGTTAATAGAATTTATTTCATTTAAAAATGAATGGTGAATATCTGACTGAGATATCTCACAGAACTTTTGGACTGATTGAGTTCTTAAAATTATACGGCAAACAAACAACTACAAATTTCGATTTAAATAAGATCGCAAATCAATTGGGAATAAAGAATCTTCACATATTGATGAGAAATGAACTACTATTGATAGAAAATGTACCTGAAGTGAATTTTGTAACAAATCTTCACACATCAGATCAAAAAGGAGTACATTGGTCTGCGGGTCAAAGAAATAAAAACGGTTCTAATTATTATTTTGATTGCCCGGAGGCTGATAACTATTGGTTCAATTCATGCGGACTTCCCTCTACAAATAAAGTAAAATAAATACTTGGAAATGGAATTTATAATACATTTCAAATTCAAAAACCAGGAACTACTTATTGCGGCCAGTTATGTCTTTACGTTTTATACAAATTACAGGAAAGAGTACCGTTTCTTGATATTATGTTAGAATTGAATAAGGGAATTGAATAAGAGAATTTCATTCCCGAAAAACGCTAGTTCTAAAAATTAAAAATCAGTTTTTTGTAATTCATATTCATAGAATCTACCTGTGATTTCCTCCTTATCTAAATCTTTAATTTCATAAGTAATCGGATAAGCTTGATTTATTTTACAGACTTCAAATATCTCTTAAGTCCAATAACCAAGAAAATCTTTTTCAAATTTATTCTTATACTTAAATATTCGTACCCTATCACCAATCTTAAATTTCGGCTTACGTTTCTGTAAATTCGGATTACTCTCATTCGAATATTTTCTTTCGTACTAAATCAGGGTCGTCAGAAGCATTATTTGAAGTTTCTTCAATGCTTGAATGAATCTTACTGTTATAATCCTCAACAATTCCTGGTGGTATCTTCAACCATTTCCGATTTCTTTGTTCTGTAAATTTCTTGAATATTTTATTTTTTAACGCTCTATTAAATTTTTCTATTACTACGGCTTTCCCAGCAATTTCAGTGGAATAAACTGAGCCTTGGCGATGACTTTCGTCTGTTTCAAATAATGGGTTAACATTTCGATTATAAAACTCAAATCCTTTATCAACAAACAATTTTTTTGGTTTTCTATTACTTCCCTTGAAGATTTCTTCAAACGCATATTTAACTGATAAACCAGTTTTATTCTTTAATGGTTTGACCCAAGCGCATCGTGTATATAAATCTATAACGGTCAATGCGTATTTATAATCTTTTTCATTCGGCATATGAATAAGATCAACAATCCAAATATCATCTTTATTAAATACTTCTACCATGAATAGATATTTAGGTTTTCTATATTCCCTGTGAATTTCAGAGGCATATGTTCCACTATACCGATCTAGGTCATTCGACATTTCGGAACCGTAGGTTTCTGTGTTATGAGTTTTGTCTATACCCTGGCCGAATAATATTTTAGCTTGTAAAGCTTTCTTAACAAACATTCTTTCAATTTTTTCTCTAAATGTAGGATTTTGAATACTATCTAATTCTTCTATCATTTTCTTATCTGCTTCGTGACGAGATTTTAGGTCATGATTTCGATAAGCTAAATCATGTCTATAAGCTGCTGCATCAACTCTGTTTATTCGTTCTTCACCTGGTTTTGGATTATTATTCTCATCTAGTCTTATATCTAATCGAGTTCCTGGACCGGTGTATGAATGACCAGGAAGATGTTTTTCTTTTGAATATTTACTCCAAATAAATCCAGGAAAGTTTTCTAATGTTTTTTGTATCTCACCTCCGGTGTGCAGCCGGAAGCCAGAATGTACTTTTAAGAGATAATTCAATAAATCTAAATTAGAAATTTTTAATTTAGTTAAATTTTCGGAATTCGTAGAACTTGTAGAATTTGTAGAACTTGTAGAATTTGTACAACTTGTAGAATTTGTAGAATTTGTAGAATTTGCAGAACTTGTAGAATTTGTGGAATACATTTTAAAGATAAAAAATATTTATAACTTTATAACAATATATTTATAACATTATAGCAATATATTCATAACATTATAACAATATATTTATAACATTATAGCAATATATTTATGACATTATAACAATATATTTACCTAATCATGCTAGGACTTAGATATATTCCAAAACCATCTTTAGTTTCTTTTATTTCTATTAAGTCATCAACATTATGTAGAATGTTTTTGAGAACTCGTTTCCCTTCATCAACTAAATTTAATTTACCAATAAAATTATCTACTATTCCTTCACCCCTAGCATCTTTCTCCAACTCTCTATTATGACGCTTTTGTTCTTCTAATGCCGCCTTCTCTGATTCATTTTTATTCACTACTTGGACAATACCAGCTGTCCCACCTGCAACACTTCCTGCTGTTGTTATACCTCCTATTATCAGTGGAATTAATGGGAGAATTCCACCATTCTTTTCTTCTTGTAATTTTATATTCTCTATCAAAAATTAAGCAGTTGAAAATACTTTTTCTAAAGATGATTATTTAATATATGATAGACATTATTTGAAAAATAAAGTACCCTTTACTATTTATTGTGATTTTGAAACATATCATGTTAATATGACACAAAATCTAACCGAAGGTTCTACGGCTTCGCCCGATTCTGAAAATGATAATTATAAAAAAAGTGCACCTGAACAAAGTAAAGAAAAATATTTATTTGAACAAAAACCATTCTGTTTGGGAATGTATATTCATTCAAATTATCCTGAATTATTTAAATCAGAATATTTTCAGTACTACGGTGAAGATAGTTCAGAAATGTTTACAAAGAAAGTAGAAGAATTACAAAATTATTTTTCACAATTGCTTGAAACAAATATACCAATGATACCATTAACAGAAAAAGAAAAGTTAAATTTCATTAATGAAACAAAATGTTTTTACTGTGGAAAAGAATTGGGTAATGATAAGCGAAGCGACGGCTCTGCCGACAAAGTAAAAGATCATGATCATCTAAATGGATTATATAGAGGTGCAGCACATAATTCTTGTAATCTTAATGCTAATAAATTTAAATATAACTTTGTTCCTTTATATTTCTACAATGGTTCTAAATATGATTTCCATTTAATAATGAAAGATTTATTTTCATCTGAAAAATTACAACAACAACAAATAAATGTACTATGTAAAACAGAAGAAGAATATTTTTCAATGCAATTAGGTTGTATTAGAATTTTAGATGCATTTAGATTTTTTACTCCTTATTCATTAGATGTTATGGGAAAAACTTTGAAACCTGAACAATGTAAAATATTAAATAAATATAATTTAAAACCTTTAAAAGGAATATTTCCGTATGAATATATAACTGGAGATTTTAATTCTGTGAATAAAATTATGGAAGAAAAACAACTTCCTCCAATAAATAAATTTAAATGAACATTAAAACAATCACAATTATCTGAAGAAGACTGTGCTGAAGCTGAAAAGAATTGGAGAGAGTTAAATTGTAAAACAATGTATGATTATACAATGAAATATCTTCAGATAGATGTATTAATCCTTGCTGATCTTTTTGAAAACTTTCGTGACATGTGTTTAGAATATAATGGAATAGATCCATGTTATTGTTATTCTACACCAGGTTTAACATGGTTAGCAGGATTAAAACATACTGGTGTTAAACTTAAACATTATAAAGAAAATACATATGATAAATTATTATTTTTTGAACTGGAATTAGAGGTGGAGTTTCATCAGTTTTAGGTAATCGTTATGTACAGTGTTACAATAAAAAAGTAAATCCTGATGATTATGGAATAATGAAACCTTTATCTCCAGAAGAAAGCGATCAGTTTATAAAATTGTTTAATCAAAATATAGAAGGACTTCTATCAAATGAAGATAGTCAAGCAGCAGTTGATGAAATCATGAGAGAAAACTATTTGTTATATTATGATTTTAATAGCTTATATTCTTCTTGCATGATACAAGAATTACCAACAGGTGAAATTTCATGGTGTAATGATCTTGATTATCAAAAAACACATGATGGAAATTATAATCATGGTTATATATATGAAGTTGATTTAGTATATCCTGATGAAATAAAAGATAAAACAAAATATTTTCCTTTCTGTCCCGAAAACAAATTCCCAATATCGAAGATTTTTCAGATTATCAAAAATCTATAATGCCTAAGAAATACAGACCAACAAAAAAACTTATGTTAACACAAAGTAATAAAAGAAAGTATGTTGTTGAAGGAAGAATGCTAGATTGGTATTTAGATCATGGAATGATTCTTTTAAAAATTCACCGGAAACTAGTGTATAGAAAATCTAGGTGGTTAAAAAATTATATAGAGTTCAATATTGAAAAACGTAAAATAGCTAAAAGAAATAAAGATGATTTTGGAAACGTGTTCTTCAAATTAATGAATAATGCATTTTATGGTAAGACTTTAGAAAATGTGCGTAATAGACAAAATATTGAAATAGTTTATGATAGAGATAGGTTTCAAAATTTAACAAGGAAACCTACATATAAAAGAACTACTAGATTTAGTGATAATCTATGTGCTGTACATTTACGTCGAATCAGCATAAAACATGATATGTTTAATTTTATTGGATTCACTATATTAGAATTAGCTAAACTATTTATGTATAGATTTATATATGATTATTTAGCACCTGCTTATGGCAAAAACTATAAATTACACTTTACAGATACGGATTCCGTTTTCTTAGAATTAACAATACCGTATAATTCTACACTTGTTAAAGAAATTAATAAAATAAAATATATCATTCATCCTTCTGATTTACGTAAAGTAAAAGATGAGTTAGGAAATGAAGATTTCATAACAGAAGCTATATTTTTAAAATCTAAATGTTATTGTTATGATACAACTAATAATATTAAAACACATAAAACATTAAAAGGAATTTCAAAGGCATCAGTGTCTAATCAAATAACATTTCAAGATTATAAAAATGTATTATTTAATAATGAAATAAAAACAGCATGTAATTATAGACTTAATTCGAAAAAACATAAAATGTATTTAAAAGAAGAACATAAATTAGCATTAGATCCATTTGATGATAAAAGAAAAATGTTACCTGATGGAATAACTACTTCACCTTTTTAAAATTTATTTATTATTATTTAAATCAGTCTAGAATAAAAATTTTTATTATTACTCAGTAAACAAATCTTCTATTACTGAGTAAACAAATGTTCTATAACCCTATCATGAATTTTTTTATCAATATTAATTGTGATAAATACATAATCTTTTGACCAAGCATTGTTACACGATTGTTTAAATTCATCTTTATTTCTTACGCATAAATCTCTTAACAAATCACATAAGTTTCTTGCATTTTTTTTAAATAGTATAAATATATTTGCATTCTTTCTAATAACACTTCCGTCTAATGAATACATACTTTGTGTTAAATAAAAAACATCACAGTTGTTATGTCTACCTCTTGTGAAATAATTTCTCTGAACTGACTGATTTCTATCATTAACACAATCATCAAAATTACACAATGTTTCATTCTTTTATCTAGTTCACTAGGATCTTGCATATTACCACTATCATCTATTAATTGTATCTTTATATGCTTATTTTTATTGGATTCAACTAACTGATTATTTTTTGCTGCTTCTTCACACCACGAACTTATTTCTTCTTCATATTCAGAATTTTCATATTCTTTGAATAATGAAGCAATTGCTGTTTTTTTACGATTATTTTTAAATCCATATTTTAAAAATTGATAGACGAGTTGTTCTGCTGTTGTTGTATAAATTATAAGATTGTTATAATCCAAAAAATTTGGAGTCGTGAAAATTTTAAATAATAGATATGTTTTTCCACATCCTGATCTTCCACAAATAACTGACAAAACTTTATTAGATAAATTTGGATGATGATTAAATTTAAGTTTTTTTTATTTAATGGGGAAAATTCACTCATTTTTAATAAAAAAATTTTATTTTTGTTTTATTTTTATTTTTAAAGAAGAAGAAGAAGAAAATTAAACTTCTCTAGCTTCGCGTGGGAGTTTATACCTCCCGAACGGGACTTTATACCTCTCGAACGGGAGTTTATACCTCCCGAACCAAAAGATCTATCATAATCTCTTCACCTCCAAACTTTATTTCTTGTCCTTTTTCATCAGTGATTCTCATGTTAATGTTGTTAATAGTTTTTCTTGTAATAGGGAAATATATTAATGTTTGTGGAATTACATTTAATCTATAACCAATGGGTACAGTAAAAGCTGGAAAACTGAATATTAAATTTGACAATTTACCATTTATATATCCTCCTTCAATAATGTCACAATGTACAACAATTGAATTTATTTCAGTTATTTTTGGAATCTTCTCACCTAAATGATAACCTTGACTATAGGTTTGTTTATTAAATCCTAATAGCTTTGACAATGATTTATCATGATTAAAATCAACTTGATGATTTTCGTCTAAAGTAAGAGAAAATTTATTAACTGCCGGTTCAACTGCAAAATGTAATTGTTTCTTATCTTTAAATGGTATACCTAAATGTCTCTTAATTTCATTTGATATTGATTCAACTTCGTAAGAACCAGGAAGAAAAGTTAGTATTTTCCACGTTTTGCCTTTATCAGTAGAATATCTGAATTGGTCATTCACATCTTTGATGACGTTTTGAATAGTGTTAAATGTGGAGAAACTAGTCAATGCAATTTGATAATTTTTATTTTGTTCCAAATGTAGAATGGGTTCTAAATTACAAGTGTGTGATGAAGTAGTTGTTATAATTTTTAACGTCGTACTAAATTTTGATGAACCCAAAATCTCTGTCAAATTTTCTAAATGATTATTAATTTTGTCTAAATCTGCTGAACACATTTTTTAGTTAAAATTCTGAATAAATATCTTTCATAAAAAATTAAAAACATCAACATATTTCAGCTACGGGCGAAGCCCTGGAAGACATCTGCAATGTCCCGCTATACTTTTATAATCCTCTTCATTTAGAATCTTCTTTTCTAACAGGATTTTCAATATAGCATGAATTTCATTGAAACTAGAATTATGTCCTTCTTTTATTGCCGATATTAAAATATTTAATCTATTTAGTAATTCTTGTGGATCATCTGGTAAAAATACAGTTTTTTCTGTTTTCTGTTTTTCAGATAAACCTTTTCCTACTTTAACTCCCGTTGATAATAAATTTTCTAATTCTCTATAACGTTTAAGAGTTTTTCCTGCTTTAACTCTATCTAACATAGCTTTATATTTTATGAGATCTTTTACAGCATAATTATTTAAATCTGCTCCTCTTAAAAGATCAACAAAATTTCTATCTAAATCAAAAGGATATATATCTGGTGAAAAAATTAAACCTGGAAAAGGTTGTGGAAATATTTCTTTTTGTCCGAGATAAAATCTAGGTATTGTTTTTCCATCTATAAATGAAATAGAATGTTCAAATTGCATAGATTTTGGTAATTTCTTATTAATGTTTGATTCTAGTAATCCATAGTCATCTAATATAGTTTTGTGCTCTGGATCTGTTGTATCAATTTGTTTATCATCATTTGTAAGTTCTTCTTCAAGAGTTTTAAATGGTTTCATAGTTTTCTCAAAATCAGTTTTTACTTGCTCGGTTTGCTGCATTTTTTCAAACATATCGGATTGAATACCAGCTTTTATCATTCTATGTTGAAGATGATTTTCTTTCATAATATTTCTTTGTATTATTAACTCTTCTAATTGTTTAATTCTTTTTTGATTATCAGCTTTAATTTTATCCATTTTTAAAATATAATATTTGAATTTTGTGGTAACATTGGAATACAACAATAACATTTTACTGAACAAATTATTTTTTTATTGCTTTGTTGTCTGACATCTTTTCGTTTAAAGTTTTCTCGTTTTAAGTTTTGTTTAATAAAGTTTTGTTTAATAAAGTTTTGCTTAAATTTTCGCTTAAAGTTTTTAGCTCATCTAAAAAAATTTTGTCATTTTATTCATTAGAAATTTTACCATCACTAGAAATTTTGCCATCCTGTTTATTCTTATCATCAACTTTTTCTGACTGTAATAGAAATGATATTTGATTTACTTCATTAGCTATTTGATCAAATTTTTCAATCTCATCTTAAGTAACAACATTATCATCACATACTCTTTGAAAGTAGTAATGTAGTTTATCATGGACTTCTTTAATATGTAAATGCTTAGTTTTTAATGATTTTCGTTTCTTAGTTATTAAAGATTTATCTAACATTGTAACAAGTGAAGTTGCCAAAACACCCGTACCTGTTAAAGCTGTAGCAATAACAGGAACTACTAAAACACCTGAAGATACAACAATTGTAAATACTCCTAAACTTATTGTTGAGAATATTCCAATACCTTGTGTTACATTCTTAACTTTAGACCATCTCCTTCTTTATTTATCATAAAGCTCTAATCTTAATAATAAGTGAGATTCCTTATCTTTCATATACCAAACTCTATCTTTGTGTTTTTCTTTATTCAATTCACTTATTTTTGACTGTGATAACGAAGGATATATTCTTGCGGTTCCTTCCACTTTTGTTTCTTCCATTTTTAAAGAAATATTATTAGTCACACGATATATTTTAAAAAACCTGAAAGATGGATAAAATTCATGAATTTGAAATTCTCAACTTTTATGATTTCCGGTGTCCTGGAACGGTCATGATTTTGGGGGTGAAAGTTGTAATTCACAAATTTGAGATTCTTAACTTTTATGATTTTTTCGGTGTCCTGGAACGGTCATGATTTTCAAGGTAAAAATTGTAATTCTCAAATTTGAGATTTTGAAAAATTTGAAAAATTGGGTATTTTTAAAAACGCCTAAATTTATGAATTTAGGTCTTCATAACCTGAAAAAGGGTTCAAATTCATGAATTTATGTCGTTTTTAAAAATACCATTTTTTGAAAAAATGATACTATTAAATGGTCTAAATTTACGAATTTAGGTCTTAAAAACCTGGAAAATGGACAAAATTCATGAATTTATGTCGTTTTTAAAGATACTATCTTTTTGAATTTTATGGTGTCCTGGAACGGTCTTTTGCCCATTACTATCTTCTAGCAATAAACCATAAGCCATCAATGAAGTTGTGAAATCTTTCTTTTCAATATTAATTGTTACATCACAACCAGTCTTGATAATATCTTCAGATTGTGCGCCTAAATCGAAACAGAAAGCAGGATATAAATGTCTCCAGTTTTTTCAGGAGTTAATTGTAGTTCAACTCCAAATTCTATACAAAGATTTCTATAAGCATCATATCCTTCCACAAACTGATTGTTGGTATCATCGAATCTTAATGGATCAATCGGATATCGGGTTTGATTTAATGAAACTTGCAAACTTCGAATTGTATTGATATGGAAAAGATTGTTGTTCTTATCAAAACTTGGAGAATTATTTCTTTGAAAAGTTAGTAATAAATATTATGGAGTATTCGAAGTTCTAGTAAAATGCCAGTTAAATCTTTGTTCGGAAAAAGTTACAGAACTAGCAGTACGCTTTAGAAAATTTACTGGAATTGGTTTGTTAGTATTTAATCTTTTTGCAATAGCTAATTCAACCTCTAAACTACGATTAATATGGTTTATCCACCATTCAAGTCTATCAATTTTTAAATATGCTTTTTTCCAGTCTTACCATAAAAGATTAATTCATTATTTGCTGTACGATGAATTATTAATTTAAATTTTAATTGATATGATATTTTATCATAATCTAAATATCCGAATAATGGAGACAATGACCAATTTACTGTCTGTTTACTTTTCTTGTTAAATTCATGTCTTTCTTTATATGCACTTTTGTTTGTTTTATTTAAATGATTTGCAATATTTTCTACATCTTTCGCAATACCTGCTGCATCTGTTCCAGCGTGAGTTAAATCATCAACAATTTTGCCATCATTAGTATCAGGAAACCAACCTTCGATTTCATACTTTCTATTATTTTCAATTATTGTTACAAATCTAAGCATTGTATCAATTACACCTGGAGAATCACTTATTGTTTCTATATCTTGAGTTGCAACATCTAAACGCATTTGTGTAAATAATCTTGGAAAAAAATTATTCTCTAATGCAATATTATCGCTATCTGGTAATGGTGTTGTAAAATTGGCATCACTATATAAAGAATATTCACAGTGTAAAAAGGAATCAGGTAAATATAAATAACTTTGTTGATTATCAACTTCTAAGATTAAATCTCCTCCAGTATTTACTCTAATAGAAGATCCGGGGATTCATAGCAATTCTTATATAGTCATTCTTTTTTTGATTGTAACTGACGAACGGAGGATCGTCTAATCTAAACTTATTTTCGATAAGATAAGAAATTTTTAAAAAAATAATTTGACTTTTTTGTTTTTTTCACACACAAAACATTTCACACGCACACAAAAAATATTTCTCACACACAGAAAAAATATTTCTCACACACAGAAAAAAATGGTTTTCACACACAGAAAAAATATTTTCTTAGCTTTCCTTTTCGAATATATTTTAGAATTTTGCTAAACCAGTACCTAACTGCGTTCCATTACCTCTTATTTCTTCAATTAATTTCTTCTGGTGTTTACTCTCTACTGTTATGTTAGCAATTTTGTTTTTTGTTTACTCTGAAATTTTTTAAAATTTTTTTAGTTCTTCAGAATCATTCTTAAGTTTGCGAATAGTTTCTAGTTGTTTTAATTCGTTTTGAGACTTAACAGTATTTGATATTGCACTAGCTGTACTACTTATAGCAGCTGCTCCTTTTGCAGCAGATGTAGTCAAATCTTTATTATTTTTAATAACATTAACAATACTTCCTATAACAGAAAAAATTCCAGCTCCGCGGTTACACCCTCTCCTTCTTTTTGAATAGTTTCTACATTGCTATAATGATAAACAGATTTCATAGATGGTTCATGTGCTATTTTTTTATTTTAAGCAAAATGTTTAAGATTGTGTCGATAAATTATAGGCATTTTTTAGGATTAAATTTGACTTTTGGGAAATAGATTTACGTTTATGATTGGCTAGTAGCCTGAGGACCTTTGTTCCGATCGGCTAAAGCCTCTGAACAAGGTTCTATAGGTTAGTAGCCTGAGGACCTTTGGTCCGATTAAGATTTACGTGTGTGAATGGACAACAACCGCGTGATAACTTTATTAATTTTCTGTTTCACTTTATCTATTGCGTCAAGCAGCGTGTGATGTATTTTGATTTCTTTTTTATTAACTTGCATTTTCTGCTGATTCATCTTCAACGCCGATTTAAAAGCATTCAATTGAACTTTAAGAACATCTAACTGATTTTTAACAGTATCTAACTGTTCTTTATTTCCTTTATAATTTTTCTTTAATTCATTTTCTAAATTGATTTTAAGAGTTTTCATTTTATCAACTTTTTGATTAAGTGAGTTTACTTCATTTATTATTCTATTCATCTTTTTCATTTGTTGAGTAATTTTAGAACTCAATTCATCAACACTTTTTTGGAATGTAGCTTGTATCTTATTAAAATTTTTAAAAATTTTTTTAGGAAGTTTTTCTAATTCATCTTCTAATTGTTCTTTTAATAGCTGTATCTGATGTTTGTTTTTAATGACTGCAGATTTCTACTTTATAGAAAGTTATATTAAAATTTTCGATTGTTCTGAATTTTTTTAAAAAAAATTTGCTATATCTGCTTCTAGCTCTCTATCCTTTTTATCAATTTTTAATAATTTTTCGTTTAATGATTGGTCATTAAGTTTAAGCAACTTTAATTCATTCATCAGTGGAACCAAAACATCGTTTATATATTTTTCTTTTAAGCCATTGATTTGTGTATCAACATATTGTTTATTTGTTAACTCTGTATTTTGTTGCGGAAGAATAGAAAGATGCAATGGACCAGATAAAACGTCTCCAGTTTTCATGATATAATTTTCTATTTCTATTTCTGATTCACGATTATTCGGGATATATGCACCTGTACCAACATTTGGTAACATCATTTTTTAACAATAAAAGATGTCATGGAAATGAAAATAAAAATAAATTTTTCTCACATAAAAATAAAAAAATAAAAATGACTCAAATTTGTCAAGTTTGCAATATGCGTTTTACAAATCAAGCGTTCTTATATTCACACATGAAATATACACCATGTGGTCAACTTATGGAGCAATCTCAACAAAATATGCAACCTATGTCAAGTATGCAACAGTTAATACCTATGACATATAAGCAATACATTCGTCAATCACAACAATTAAAAAATTTGTTTATACCTCAACGAGGTCAGAATATGCAACCTGTTCAAGAAATTCAACCTATGTCAAATATTCAACCTGTTCAAGAAATTCCACCTGATCAAAAAATTCAACAATTACAACATTTGGTATAGCAATACCTAACAGATTAACAAATAATGATACATTAAAATGATTAAAATCTGGAATTGATGATGAAAGAAATGCCTTCAAAAAAAGGAACACCAATAATATCTGATGCCAAATCTACATTAGCTGAAGCAAAACAAACAATTGATGATAAGAACTAATAATAAACGGTTTGAGAGCTATAATTAATTAATTATATTTTTAGACATAAATTTTAGATATAAATTTTAGATATAAATTTTTTTGACATAAATTTTAGATATAAATTTTTTAGATATAAATTTTGGATATAAATTTTTTAGATTAAATAAAAGTTTTTTTAGATATATTAAAAATATTATTCCCACGTAACATCATCATCATCAAATAAATTACTCTCAGCGAAGATTGTTTGAAATATTTCAGCTTGAATATCTTGTCCGTTATAAGGTAACATAATTTCATTTTCATCAGGTGCTTGGCGTTTGAGAATATTTATTTGACCAGAAATTTTTTTTCTTCAGTATTATTATTTTTATCAGGAATACTAATTCCAGTTTCTAAAGATCTTTTCCATGGTTTATTAACTGTAGTCGATAATGCTTTACCTGCATATAATTTTAGAAAATCTTCTACTTTTACTTTATTTTGTGAATATCCTTTAAATGTTTTCGTAATACAGTATTTTACTTTGGGTGCAATAAACATTTCAAAAATAATTCCACCATTTCCATAATCATTTTTTCCTTGACACAATTCTCCCCCAACATATCTTCTAATTTATTGAAGAGTTCATTAGAAATGTATATTGAATCAGTGTTTTTTACAATTAATGGAAAACCACAATTAAATGCCCCATCTTCTGTTTCAATATCATAAACATATTGTGGTTCATTATTTAAATATCTTACAGTGGTGACATCTTTGGTAACATTATTTCTAACTTGACAGGCATTAAAGCACAATGGTTTATCTTTTCTTTCGTTTACTACCAAATTAATACCTAGAGATGATGCAAAATTGTATAAACCACTAAAGGTTTCTTTATTTTTCTGTGTAAAACGAATAATTGGATATTTCTTGTAAAAAAAGATTTCTTGTCCCCATCTGCTGCATAAAATCCAACAAAGAACCAATATCTAATATTATATTCAGCATTTAGAATATAATAAGGAACACGTTTTTCTTTAAAATGATCATAATAATTTTCACTAAAGTATACATCATATTGTTTTGGATTTTGAAAATGAAGTTTGTATACACTAGATGATATCAATGTATTATATATTTTACAATCATTGTTATAAACTTCATTAATATGTTTTTAATTTACTTAAGAGGCTAAGATCTTGGTTATTTAAAGTACAACAATATCTGACTCCTGATTTATAATTATGGATTGCAGCAGAACCGTCTCCTAAAAACATAAAAATAAACTGTTTATCTGAAGTTGACTAGAATGGAAATTGACTCAAGGTTGCGGCACATCCGGGGGAACTAAGTTGGGGCATGAACCACCAATGAAAAGCTTAGAATCGCACATGTGATTGATTCTAACCCAATCATACAGCCGTTGACAGGCGTATCTAAGTCAAAATGCGTGCAATTTTTGTGCCACTATTGTGTATTGCATGAAGCTTTACTTCATTCTAGAGGTTTTATTGTTATCAATTTCTATGCCTAAAAAGAACCCTTCTATAAATGCTCGCTTACATATTAAATTGGGTGGATCATTAACATAAATAACACTTAAAATTTGTTTCAATATGATTGTATTGTCGTGTAAAATAATTTATTATGTAGTAAATTTGTTCCTATATTTAATTCTTGTGGCTTTATTTCATTACCTGTTTCATCTAGCAATGAATGATCTTCAGTAACATCTACTATTCCCATTTTTGTTCTTATTCGATAAATACTTTTATTTGTAAAATGTCTAATAACTTTTTTTACTTTACTCCATCCATTATGAGTATAAATTTCTAAATTATCAACTAATGAAATTTCTTTCATATCACCATTAATTTCAAACGGATCAATTTTATAGTTGTTTACAATACTATCTATTCTGGAAATAAATAATGAATTATTCTTTCTCAATATTACAGGCGTGTCAGCTGTTACTGAATCTGTATAATGAATGCATTTTTCGTTGAAACCATTAATTTCTAAAATAAAGTTATTCATGATTCTTCTAGAGTGAGACAGAATAAAAGAACCTAAGTGTGATGACATGAACGACGTCTTCCCATCTTTTATAATATTAGCTTTAAGAAATTCATCATCTTCCATTTCTACTTTCGCTAAATATTGTTCATCATTTAAATTTCCATAATCTTTTACTTCTTGAGTGAAATTTTTTCTCAATGTATTCTCATTCTTTAAATGATATTTAGTGGATATGTCTTTTTGTACGATTTTTCCATATAGTGAATTCATTAATAATTTAATTAACTCATCGCCTAAAGTGTTTCCTTCTGTTTTATATTTTTTTCTCAAATTGAAAAGTTTTTCAATATATTTTCGAAATGGTGAAACTTGATAATTATTTTCATAAATTCTTGTATGTCTACAGAAGTTAATATATAATAACATATACCATTTCTAAACCTGATTACTTTTACATGAGAATTATTATTTTGATTTTTAACTTTATCTTTTATAGGAACTGGTTGAAAAAACATATCATTCGGATATTGAAACACAACTGTAAATATTCCAGTCTTAGGTCTAAATGTTTGAGTATTAAATTTATATACTATTTCTTGTTCTTCTTCTTGACGAAATTTTCTAGCTGATTCAGATTTAGGGTATTCTGAATTTTCATCATACATAGCTGATGGATATAAAGATGTTGCTCATTCTTCTGTGGTTTTGGCAAATAAAAGGGCCAGTACAACACCAATAGATCGTCAACACAAGGCTGGATGCATCAAAATTTGTTCCAACTTTCTCTATTTTGCGACGAGGATATCCGCATGAATGTTCTACAAAGAAAAGACATCACAACTTGCTTGACATTGCTTCCAATTCTGCAACTAAAGAGCGATTTGCTTCCTCTGTCATTGCGGGAAAACTGACAGAAAATGAAATGGTTTCATTAGCATCGAACAACGGCAAAGAACTCAAGGTCAAGGCAACATCGTCGGCATCAACTTCATTACTGCTTAGTGCTGATGATATTCACGGTATTCAAACAGACATGAATCTTCTTGAGTCTTGAGTCTTCTTGAGAATCTTCTTGAGAGAAGAGTCTTCTTTAAATAACAAGTGTAAAAAAACTGAGTGCGGCATCTATAGCATCCCTTGTAAAAATTGTGATAAATTTTATATAGGAGAGACTGGCAGATCTTTTACCACACGTTTTAAAGAACATAGAAAAGCAGTTGTAAATTTTGACATGAATAACACCCTTGCCCACCATTCGCACTATACCGGACATTTGATTGATTTTGATAATTGTAAAGTGTTGTCTTATTGTAGTAACCCAACAGTCAGAAGAGTTTTAGAATCTGCTTTTATTAAGTCCAATCAACCTAATGTATTGAATCTTAATGATGGTTTTTATCAACATGATGATCTTACCGCTAACAGACTTGTAAATAGCGTTCATGTTCTATAGTTGGTGTTCTTTTGCAGACTGGTTCTTTCCACTTGATAATGGCTGTAGCATCATCCGAAACGTCGTGACTTCTTATTTTTGGAATAAATTTATTGACAAGTGTGGTAATTTTCATCTTTACATTTGACACCGAAGTGCATTTTCGAATTATCCAACATGATTGATATCACGTCTAACTTTCTTCAGTTTTTCTTCGTCGCGTTTCCTACTCTTATTCATCTATATCGGACTTATGAACGTGCAGTCTGCAAGGCCTACATCAATAAAGAGCGTGTTCGCTTCTTGCGGGATTGTCTTGCGGAGAAAGTGGTGCCAAGAAGATTAATGTGGTCTTACCAAACTGACCCTGAAAATCCTTTTCCTTTGACTTCGCAGACTTTGTTGCGTGGAGCTATTTCCTCCTCAAAATTGCAAACAGATCACTATTTCTACAAAATGCGTTTGGCTCGCAGTAATTTACGGGGTCAATTATCTCCAGATATCTGGCACGCATTGGATTTTCATGTGAATCAAGTGTGTAATTTTCGCAAGTCAAAATCTCGATCTCATTTTGAGTATCTCCTGAATTCCCTTATTTCGAAAAGTGTTTGGTCAAAATTTTGCATTTTGGATAATGTGAGTAATGGGTAAAAGACCGTTCCAGGACACCATAAAATCAAAAAAATTGGTATCTTTAAAAACGACATAAATTCATGAATTTAGTCCTTTTTCAGGTTTTTAAGACCTAAATACATGAATTTAGTCCATTCAAAAAGTACCATTTTTTCAAAAAATGACATTTTTAAAAACGACATAAATTCATAAATTTGGGCGTTTTTAAAAATACCCAATTTTCAAATTTTTCAAAATCTCAAAATTTGAGAATTACAATCGGGCGAAGCCCTAGAACCTTCGGTTCGATTTTCATTGCTTAAATCATGACCGTTCCAGGACACCAAAAATCATAAAAGTTGAGAATTTCAAATTCATGAATTTTATCCATCTTTCAGGTTTTTAAAATATATCATGTGTCTAAAAATATTTCTTTAAAAGTGGAAGAAACAAAAGTGGAAGAAACAGCAAGAATATATCCTTCAATATCATATGAACGTAGTTCTGCTACCCCCTCCCTTCTGTCTTCTAGGGGTCCCTTAAGAAATTTTTTTATTATAAAATGAGCAACATAAATAAGTTTTTTAAATTATATGGAACGCAAACTACGACAAATTTCGACCTAAAGAAAATCGCAAATGAATTAGGAATAAAGAATTTTCATGTTCTAATGAGAGACGAATTACAATTCCTAAAAAATAAGCCAACAGGAACCTTCAGTTCCCGGAACAAAGTTCCATCAATAACTGTAAATTTCGTAACCAATCTCCATACGTCAGATGAAAAAGGCGTACATTGGTCAGCAGGTATGTCTAATAAAAATGGAGATAATTACTATTTTGACTCATACGGTCTTCCACCTACAAGCGAAGTTAAAAAATTACTTGAAAATGGAACTTATAATACATTTCAAATTCAAAAACCGGGAACTACTTACTGTGGTCAATTATGTCTTTATGTTTTATTTAAATTACAAAAAGGAGTATCATTTCTTGATATTATGTTAGAATTGAATAATAAAAATAATAATAATAATAATAATGATAATTAAAAATCAGTTCGTTGTAATTCATTTTGATAAAACGGCCTCTGATATCTTCATCATCTAAATCTTTAATTTCATAAGTAAACGGATAACTTTGATTTATTTTAGAAACTTCAAATATTTCTTTAGTCCAGTATCCGACGAAGCCTTTTTCAAATTTATTCTTATATTTAAATATTCTAACTCTATCTCCAATTTTAAATTTCGGCTTAAGTTTCTGCAAATTCGGATTACTCTCATTCAAATTATTATTCTCGAATATTTTCTTTCGTACTAGATCAGGGTCGTCAGAAGCATTCTTTGGGGTTTCTTCAATACCAGAATGAACTTTATTATTGTACTGCTCCACAATTCCTGGTAATATCTTCAACAATTTCTGATTTCTTTGCTCAGTAAATTTCTTGAATAATTTATTTTTTAACGTCCGATTGAATCTTTCTATCACTACAGCTTTTCCTGCATTTTCAGTTGAATAAACTGAGCCTTGGCGATGACTTTCGTCTATTTCAAATAGTGGCTGAACGTTTCGGTTATAAAATTCCGATCCTTTATCAACAAACAATTTCCTTGGCTTTCTATTACTTTCTTTAAAGATTCCTTCAAACGCATATTTAACTGATAGACCACTTTTATTTTTTAAAGGCTTTACCCAAGCGTATCGTGTATATAAATCTATAACGGTCAATGCGTATTTGTAGTCCCTTTCATTCGGCATATGAATAAGATCAGCACTCCAAATATCATCTTTATTAAATACTTTTACTTTCAATAAATATTTAGGTCTTCTATATTCCTTGTGGATTTCAGACGCATAAACGTCTAAATTATGATTTTCATTTAAACCCTGACCGAATAATATTTTAGCTTGTAAAGCTTTTTTAACAAACATTCTTTCAATTTTTTCTCTAAATGTAGGATTCTGAATACTATCTAATTCTTGAATCATCTTCTTATCAGCTGCATGTCGAGAACTTAGATCATGATTTCTATAAGCTAAATCATGCCTGTAAGCTGCGGCATCTACTCTATTTATCGGTTCTTCACCTGGTTTCGGATTATTATTCTCATCTAGTCTTATATCTAATCGAGTTCCTGGCCCAGTATATGAATGACCAGGAAGATGTTTTTCTTTCGAATATTTACTACAAATAAATCCAGGAAAGTTTTCTAATGTTTTTTGTATATCACCACCGAAGTGGTATGGAACTTTGTTCTTGTCACCTCCAATATCCTGACAATGTGAGTTTTTATTTTTGTTTAATAGATAATTCAATAAATCTAAATTAGAAATTTTTAATTTAGTTAAATTTTCGGAATTTGTAGAATTCATTTTAAAAGATAAAATAAATGTTTTACCTTATGGACCAAAGGTCCTGAGGTTATTACCGAATCATACTAGGACTTAGATATATTCCAGAACCATCTTTAGTTTCTTTAATTTCAATTAAATCATCAACATTGTGGAGAATATTTTTAAGAACTCGTTTTCCTTCATCAACTAATTTTAATTTACTAATAAAATTATCTACTACTCCTTCACCCCTAGCAACTTTCTCTAACTCTCTATTATGTCGTTTTTGTTCTTCTAATGCTGCTTTCTCTGATTTATTTTTATTTACTGCTTGGACAATGCCAGCTGTCCCACCTGCAACACTTCCTGCTGCAGCTATGCCTCCTATTATTAGTGGAATTAATGGGAGAATCCCGCCATTCTTTTCTTCTTGTAATTGAATATTCTCTATCATTGGTTTACTTATGTAATACTTTTTTTTATTAATAGTAATAGTTTTAGGGGTATTTTTGTCAACAATATTACGTAATTTTAATTCAACAGTTTTATTATTAATATTACTTTTCGCTTGCGACATTTTTAATAAAAAAATTTTAAGTTATCAAAAATTTAAATCTATTCTAGTTATGAAAAAAATTTTAAGTTAAGAATTTTTTTAATCTATTCTAGTTATGAAAAAATTTTTAAGTTAAGAATTTTTAAGTTAACAAAAATTTTAATCTATTCTTGTTATGAAAAAAATTAATTAATCGACTAAGTCTTGGGCTTTAACCTATCGGACCAAAGGTCCTAAGGTTACTAACCGATCCTAACCATCTTTCCATTAAGAATTTCAATAGAATATTTTACATCTTCTAGCAATAAACCATAAGCCATCAATGAAGTTGTGGAATCTTTCTTTTCAATATTAATTGTTACATCACAACCATTTTTAATAATATCTTCAGATTGTGCACTTAAATCGAAACAGAAAATTGGATATAAATGTCTCCAATCTCCAGGAGTTAATTGTGGTTCAACTCCAAATTCTGTACAAAGATTTCGATAAGAATCATATCCTTCCATAAATTGATTATTGGTATCATCGAATCTTAATGGATCAATTGGATATCGGGTTTGATTTAATGAAACTTGTAAACTTCGAATTGTATTAATATGAAAAATATTGTTGTTCTTATCAAAACTTGGAGAATTATTTCTTTGAAATGTTAGTAATAAATATCTTGGAGTATTCGCAGTTCTAGTAAAATGCCAGTTAAATCTTTGTTCGGAAAAAGTTACTGAACTAGCAGTACGCTTTAGAAAATTTACTGGAATTGGTTTGTTAGTATTTAATCTTTTTGCAATAGCTGTTTCAACCTCTAAACTAGGAGTAATATGCTTAATCCACCATTCAAGTCTATCAATTTTTAAATATGCTTTTTTCCCAGTCTTACCAAAAAAGATTAATTCATTATTTGCTGTACGATGAATTATTAATTTAAATTTTAATTGATATGATATTTTATCATAATCTAAATATCCGAATAATGGAGACAATGACCAATTTACTGTCTGTTTACTTTTTTTGTTAAATTCACGTCTTTCTTTATATGCATCATTATTTGTTTTATTTAAATGTTTTGCAATATTTTCTACATCTTTCGCAATTCCTGCTGCATCTGCTCCAGCGTGAGTTAAATCATCAACAATTATACCATCATTAGTATCAGGAAACCAACCTTCGATTTCATACTTTTTATTATTTTCACCAATTGTTACAAATCTAAGCATTGTATCAATTACACCTGGAGAATCACTTATTGTTTCTATATTTTGAGTTGCAACATCTAAACGCATTTGTGTAAATAATCTTGGAAAAAAATTATTCTCTAGTGCAATATTATCGGTTTCTGGTAATGGTGTTGTAAAATTGGCATCACTATACAAAGAATATTCACAGTGTAAAAATGAATCAGGTAGATATAAATAACTCTGCTGATTATCAACTTCAAAAATTAAATCTCCTCCAGTATTTACTCTACTGGAAGATCCGGGATTCATAGCAATTCTTATATAGTCATTCTTTTTTTGATTGTAACTGACGAACGGAGGATCGTCTAATCTAAATTTATTTTCGATAAGCGAAGACATTTTTATAAAAAATAATTTGACTTTTTGTTTTTCTCCCAGACAGAAAAAATTCTGCTAAAATAATTTTACTTAAATAATTTTACTAAAATATAATTTTAGAATTTTGCTAGCCCATTACCTCTTATTTCTTCAATTGTTTTTTTATTATTTTTATTTTCATTATGTTTACTATTAGACGGAGCTCCGCTCCTCAAGGTTTCACCCCCCACAGTTATGTTAGCAATTTTGTTTTTTGTTTCATCTGAAAGTTTTTTTAAATTTTTTAGTTCTTCAGAATCATTCCTAAGTTTACGAATAGCTTCTAGTTGTTTTAATTCGTTTTGAGACTTGACAGCATTTGATATTGCACTAGCTGTACTACCTATAGCAGCTGCTCCTTTTGCAGCAGATGTAATTAAATCTTTATTATTTTTAATTAAGTTAACGATACTTCCAATACCAGAAAAGATGCCAGCCCCTTCTTTTTGAAACGTCTTTTCTAGGAACTTTTGTGTTCCGACTGTTTGTACACTATCATAATGGTACACAGGTTTCTGAGATGGTTCATGAGCAATTTTATTATTTGATGCAAAATGTTTAAGATTGTGTTTATAAATTATAGGCATTTTTTAGGATTAAATTTGACTTTTGAGAAAAAATATTTACGATCGGCTAAAGCCTCGAGGAGCTTCGCTCCGATTGGTTAGAAACCTGAGGACCTTTGGTCCGATCGGCTAAAGCCTCGAGGAGCTTCGCTCCGATAGGTTAGAAACCCAAGACTTCGTCGATCGGCTAAAGCCTCAGGACAAGGTCCGATCAAGATTTACGTTTGTGAATGGACAACAACTTCGAGATAACTTTATTAATTGACTGTTGCACTTTATCTATTGCGTCAAGCAGCGTGTGATGTACTTTAATTTCTTTTCTATTAACTTGCATTTTCACCTGATTCATCTTCAACGCCGTTTTAAGTGCATTTAACTTAATTTTAAGAACATCTAATTGTCTTTTAACAGAATCTAACTGTTCTTTATTTTCTTTAGAGTTTTCTTGTAAATTTTTCTTTAATTCATTTTCTAAATTGATTTTAAGAGTTTTCATTTTATCAACTTTTTGATTAAGTGAGTTTACTTCATTTATTATTCTATTCATCTTTTTCATTTGTTGAGTAATTTTAGAACTCAATTCATCAACACTTTTTTGGAATGTAGTTTGTAACTGCTTTAAATTTTTTTTAATTCTTTCAGGTAGTTTTTCTATTTCATCTTCTAATTGTTCTTTTAACATTTTTATCTGATGTTTATTTTTAATTACAGCAGATTTTAAATTTAAAGAAAGTAATATTAAAATTTTTGATTGTTCAGAAATCTTTTTAAAAAGTTTTGCTATATCTGCTTCTAGCTCTCTATCCTTTTTATCAAGTTTTAATAATTTTTCGTTTAATGATTGGTCATTAAGTTTAAGCAACTTTAATTCATTCATCAGTGGAACCAAAACATCGTTTATATATTTTTCTTTTAAATCATTGATTTGTGTATCAACATATTGTTTATTTGTTAACTCTGTATTTTGTTGCGGAAGAATAGAAAGATGCAATGGACCAGATAAAACGTCTCCAGTTTTCATGATATAATTTTCTATCTCTATTTCTAATTCACGATTATTCGGGATATATGCACCTCCACCAACATTTGGTAACATCATTTTTAAAACAATAAAAAAATAAAAGTTTTTCTAATAACAATAAAAAAAATAAAATTTTTTCTAATAAAAATAAAAAATAAAATTTTTTCTAATAAAAATAAAAAAATAAAATTTTTTCTAATAAAAATAAAATTTTTTCTAATAAAAATAAAAAAATGGAAAATCCAAATTTAAAAAAATTATATTCGCCCGCATCATCCTGTTCTTCTTATTCGACGAGATCAACGGGATTTGAAAATAAATGTTTTGATAATAATAATAATAATAATAATCCATGTATAGATGTTAATATTTTATTTCAATTACAAGCCGAAATATTTAGAGAACAGACTAAAGGTTTACCTTCTATAGAAACTAATTATTGTTTATTTCCGGGGGATCCATTTATTAAATTTATGGAGATTGTAAGTAAATATAATGATGTAGCTTATGTTGAATTAAATAAAGAAAATATGGTTATAATAGGTCATAATAATGTTTATGGATTTATTAGAGCAGTGTTACCAATTAGTAATACTGATTGGATAGAAACTAAAATTATTAATTATATCAATATTAAAGAATTAGTTAAAAAATTAAAATCTTTTTCGAAAGAAAAAATTAGATTATTTGTTGACGATCAAAATCAATATAACATTCACATAGAGAGTAAAAAACATAATGAAGAATTATTATGTCAAGTTTATTATAGAGACACAATTTATAAACAAGAAACATTAGAAATGCCCCAAAGATATGATGATGATACGTATATAGGATTATATTCCAACTTAAATATCAATTTATTAAAATCTTATATAAATGGTTTAGCTCAACAAGAGAAAATTTATATGTGGTCTACACCTTATACTATTAACAATGACCATAATCATATTCATAATAAACGAACCGAAGATTCTAGGGCTTTGCCCGATCTTAAAGAATCTTATGATAATAATGATGATTCTGTAACATCTGAAAAAGGTGTAAATGGTAAAAAAGATTATAAAAATATTAGTAATTATAAAAATTTATCTAAATTTCATTTTCTTACAATTGAAAATAATAATGATGGCATAGTTGAAGATACTGTTAGACAACTATGTGTGGGGTCTACAAAATTTAAATTAGGATTTACATCTAATCAATTTAAAATTTTATCATCTTTAACTAAAACTAAAAGTGATTCAAATTATGGTGGTGTTATTAAATTTTCCAAAAGAGATCAAAGACCAATATTTTTCTCTATTATATTATTATCAGATAAAAGATGTAATTTAGAATTAGATATTCCAATAAGAGAATGGTATCCTATCATGGAAGGGCATCCTATACCAAAAAGTGTAATTTATGATGATGAAGAAACAATTTATCATGATGATGAAGAAACAATTTATGATGATGATGATGAATCAATAGTTAGTGAAAAAAAATTTAAATTATCTTTTGATAAAACATTATACGATGAAACTTAATAAGATAAAACATTATATGATAAAACTTAATATGATAAAACTTAATGTGATAAAGAAAAAAATAACTAAAGAACGTGAAATATATAATAATATAAAATAACACTCAAGTCCTAAATATTAGAATGTTTATATCTAAAATGAAAACACAAATTTTTTCTTAAATTTTCTCTAAAAAAATAAAAAAATGGAAAATACCAAGTTTTATTGTGTCTTATGTAAAAAAAAGTTGCAAACAAAAAGAAGTTATCAATCTCATTTAAATAGTAAATTGCATTTACAAAATGTAGAACGAGTTGATGAAGGAAATATATTAAAATTAAATAGTTATAAAAACTATCTAGAAACATTGCCTACTGATATAAAAGTTAAAAAAATGTTTGATGATTATTCACATTCGGAATATAAAAAAGTTTTTAATAGTGAAGATGAGACCATACAAACCGAAGGTTCTAGGGCTTCGCCCGTACATGGGACATCGGAGATGTCTTCCAGGGCTTCGCCCGTACCAGATGGAAGATATTTATTTGGCGATACTGATGAATTTGATGAAGCCGTACGAAACGATGAAGCCTTAGCAAATATAAAATATTTATTTAATGAATCGGTTCGCGGGACATCAAAGATGTCTTCTAGGGCTTCGCCCGTTGAATATAATGAAACCGATAAAACTTTTTCTGATATTCTAACCAACTTTTATAATATATTTAAGAAATCTTTCAAATGTTATATGAATGTAGAAGTACTTTATACAAAAAATGGACCTGATGGAATTCCTGAAGAAATAATACAAGGACATTTTACAAATTCACAAGAAATTCATAATGTAAATGATATACAACCCATATTTGAATCGATGATACTTAAATTAGAAAATTGTATAATTGAAGCCCAGTTACGTGAATCTGGTTGGAGATTTGTTAAAATACTATCTAAGAAAATAGTAATTGATAAATATAAAAATAATACTGGTGGTAGTTATGTTCCTTTACCTTTCAGTTCACCACAAATAATCAACATAAAAAATGAAGATGATTATTGTTTTCTGTGGAGTATTATAGCACATTTACATCCTGCAGAATATCATAAAGAAAGACTAAGTCATTATAATAAAGAAGAATACATAAATGAATTTGATCTTTCTGATGGCTTAGATGAATTTCCATATGATTATAATAGATTAATAAAGTTTCATAAAAAGAATAAAAATTTAATTGAAGTAAATGTTTTTGAATTAAATGTGAATTATGTTTCTATTGGTAAAATTATTCCACTTTACTCAGATTCAAAAAAATTTTATTTGAATAATAAAAATTTATGTCAATCAGAAATAGTATATAATGATAGAGGAAATTACATGCATCATAATATTTTTTACCGAGGAAAAATAATATGTACTGAAAAATTTGAACTTGTTAAAACACTATCACCAATAATGATTAATCATAATAATTATAAAGGACGTACTGATGATTATAATTACAAATATTCATCTTTATCTTCAGAATATCAACAAAAATTAGAAAATTTAAATAAAAGTTTACAAAAATGTAAAATAGATTATCAACAACAAATAAAAATGTTGCTACAAGAATATCACCATAAATATCAAAATGAGATAGAAACAATTCAAAAATTAAATGAAGAAAATAATAAAGAATTAAATAATGAAGAAAATGAAACCAATCAAAAAATAAATGAATGTTTAAAAAAATGTCTACAACAATATAAAGAACAATATGATAAAGAATATATTTATCAGCTACAAATATTAAATCAAAATTATCACCAAAATACATTTAATATTACAAAAGAAATTAATGAAACACATGAAATATATCAAGATAAATTTGAAAAACTAGAACAGTCAAAACAACCAGCACAAGCGAATATATTATATTATCAGGGTCATTTTATATTGTGTAAAGATGTTTCTATATTTACAAAAACTTCAGATAATAAAAATTTTCCTTGTCTTCAATGTATGACAAGTTTTAGAACTTTAGAAGAAATGAATAGACATTTGGAGAATTGCCAACAAAATGAAGCAGTTCAAAATACTTTTCCTAAAGATGATTATTTAGAATATAATAAATGGTATTTTAAAAATAAAGTACCCTTTACTATTTATTGTGATTTTGAAGCTTATAATGTTAATATGACACAAAATCAAACGGAAAGTCCCAGGGCTTCACCCGATTCTGAAAAAAGTGCGCCTGAAAAAAGTGCACCTGGAAAAAGTTCAGCTGAACAAAGTAAAGAAAAATATTTATTTGAACAAAAACCATTATGTTGGGGAATGTACATTCATTCAAATTATCCTGAATTATTTAAATCAGAATATTTACAATACTATGGTGAAGATAGTTCAGAAATGTTTACAAAGAAAGTAGAAGAATTACAAGGACGTTTTTCACAATTGCTTGAAACAAATATTCCAATGATGCCATTAACAGAAAAAGAAAAATTAAATTTTATTAATGAAACAAAATGTTATTACTGTGGAAGAGAATTTACAAAAAATTATAAAAATGGCAAAGGTAGATATCTTGACAAGCGAAGCGACGGCTCTGCCGTCAAGGTAAAAGATCATGATCATCTAAATGGATTATATAGAGGTGCAGCACATAATTCTTGTAATCTTAATGCTAATAAATTTAAATATAACTTTGTTCCTTTATATTTCTATAATGGTTCTAAATATGATTTCCATCTAGTAATGAAAGATTTATTTTCATCTGAAAAATTACAACAACAACAAATAAATGTACTATGTAAAACAGAAGAAGAATATTTTTCAATGCAATTAGGTTGCATTAGAATTTTAGATGCATTTAGATTTTTTACTCCTTATTCGTTAGATGTTATGGGAAAAACTTTGAAATCTGAACAATGTAAAATATTAAATAAATATAATTTAAAACCTTTAAAAGGAATATTTCCGTATGAGTATATAGCCTGCGGCTCACAGTCGAAGACTGATATAACTGGAGATAAAACCTGTGGTTCACAGTCGAAGACTGATTTTAATTCTGTGAATAAAATTATGGAAGAAGAACAACTTCCTCCAATAAATAAATTTAAATCAACATTAAAACAATCAAAATTATCTGACGAAGACTATGCAGAAGCTGAAAAAAATTGGAGAGAGTTAAATTGTAAAACAATGTATGATTATACAATGAAATATCTACAGATAGATGTATTAATACTAGCTGATCTTTTTGAAAACTTTCGTGATATGTGTTTAGAATATTACGGAATAGATCCATGTTATTGTTATTCTACACCAGGTTTAACATGGCTAGCAGGATTAAAACATACTGGTGTTCAAGCCGATGGCTCTAGGACAAAGTCCGTTAAACTTAAACATTATAAAGAAAATACATATGATAAATTATTATTTTTTGAATCTGGAATTAGAGGTGGAGTTTCATCAGTTTTAGGTAATAGATATGTTAAATGTTATAATAAGAAAGTAAATCCACAAGAATATGGAATAATGAAACCTTTATCTCCAGAAGAAAAAGAAAAAATATTAGAAATTTTTCGAACGAAACGAGAAGGAGTAGAACGTGAAAAAGCAATTGATGAATTCATGAGAGAAAACTATTTGTTATATTATGATTTTAATAGCTTATATTCTTCTTGCATGATACAAGAATTACCAACAGGTGAAATGTCATGGTGTAATATTCGTACGACATCAGAGATGTCTACTAGGGCTTCGCCCGTTCTAGATTATCAAAGAACATATGATGGTGAAAATAATTTTGGTTATGTATATGAAGTTGATTTAGTATACCCTGATTATATAAAAGATAAAACAAAATATTTTCCTTTCTGTCCCGAAAACAAAATTCCTAATATAGAAGATTTTTCAGATTATCAAAAATCTTTAATTCCTAAGAAAAATAGACCAACAAAAAAACTTATGTTAACACAAAGCAATAAAGGAAAGTATGTTGTTGAAGGAAGAATGCTAGATTGGTATTTAGATCATGGAATGATTCTCACCAAAATACATCGAAAACTAGAGTATAGAAAATCTAGGTGGTTAAAAAATTATATAGAGTTCAATATTGAAAAACGTAAAATAGCTAAAAGAAATAAAGATGATTTTGGAAACGTTTTCTTCAAATTAATGAATAATGCATTTTATGGTAAGACTTTAGAAAATGTGCGTAATAGACAAAATATTGAAATAGTTTATGATAAAGATAGGTTTCAAAATTTAACAAGGAAACCTACATATAAAAGAACTACTAGATTTAGTGATGAACTATGTGCTGTACATTTACGTCGAATTAGCGTAAAACATGATAAGTTTAATTTTATTGGTTTCACTATATTAGAATTAGCTAAACTATTTATGTATAGATTTATATATGATTATTTAGCACCTGCTTATGGCAAAAACTATAAATTACACTTTACAGATACCGATTCTGTTTTCTTAGAATTAACAATACCGTATAATTCTACACTTGATGAAGAAATAGATAAAATAAAAGATATCATTCATCCTTCTGATTTATGTAAAGTAAAAGATGAATTAGAAGGAAATGAAGATTTCATAACAGAAGCTATATTTTTAAAATCTAAATGTTACTGCTATGATACAACTAATAATATTAGGACATCGGAGATGTCTTCCAGGGCTTCGCCCGTTAAAACACATAAAACATTAAAGGGAATTTCAAAGGCATCAGTGGTTAATCAAATAACATTTCAAGATTATAAAAATGCATTATTTAATAATGAAATAAAAACAGCATGTAATTATAGACTTAATTCAAAAAAACATAACATGTATTTAAAAGAAGAACATAAATTAGCATTAGATCCATTTGATGATAAAAGAAAAATTTTACCTGATGGAATAACTACTGAACCTTTTTAATTTTCTAATTTCTAAGATAGACAAATTTGATATATATATAAAATAAAAAAATATTGTAACACTATATTTGTATATTTTTATCACTCCGCGAAAATATTTTCGATCGACTTTCAGTCGGGGCGAAGCCCCTCGAGGCAAAGCCTAGTCAGAGAACAATTGTTCGATAACTCTTTCATGAATTTTTTTATCAATATTAATTGTAATGAAGCCATAATCTTTTGACCAAGCATTATTACACGATTGTTTAAATTCATCTTTATTTCTTACGCATAAATCTCTTAACAAATCACTTAAGTTTCTTGCATTTATTTCAAATAGTATAAATATATTTGCATTCTTTCTAATAACACTTCCGTCTAATGAATACATACTTTGTGTTAAATAAAATACACTACAGTTATTATGTCTACCTCTTGTGAAATAATTTCTCTGAACTGACTGATTTCTATCATTAACACAATCATCAAAAATTACACAATGTTTCATTGTTTTATCTAGTTTACTAGGATCTTGCATATTACCACTATCATCTATTAATTGTATCTTTATATGGTTATTTTTATTAGATTCTACTAACTGATTATTTTTTGCTGCTTCTTCACACCACGAACTTATTTCTTCTTCATCTTCAGATTTTTCATATTCTTTGAATAATGAAGCAATTGCTGTTTTTTTAAGATTATTTTCAAATCCATATTTTAAAAATTGATAGACGGGTTGTTCTGCCGTTGTTGTATAAATTATAAGATTGTTATAATCCAAAAAATTTGGAGTCGTTAAAATTTTAAACAATAGATACGTTTTTCCACAACCTGATCTTCCACAAATAACTGACAAAACTTTATTAGATAAATTTGGATGATGATTAAATTTAAGTTTTTTTTTATTTAATGGAGGTAGTTCACTCATTTTTTAATAAAAAAGTTTTATTTTTATTTTTTGTTTCTAAAGAAGAAGAAAATTAAACTTCTCTAGCTTCGCGTGGGAGTTTATACCTCTCGAACGGGAGTTTATACCTCTCGAACGGGAGTTTATACCTCCCGAACGGGAGTTTATACCTCCCGAACCAAAAGATCTATCATAATCTCTTCACCTCCAAAATTTATTTCTTGTCCTTTTTCATCAGTGATTCTAATGCCAATGTTGTTAATAGTTTTTCTTGTAATAGGAAAATATATTAATGTTTGTGGAATTACATTTAATCTATAACCAATGGGTACAGTAAAAGCTGGAAAACTGAATATTAAATTTGATAATTTACCATTTATATATCCTCCTTCAATAATGTCACAATGTACAACAATTGAATTTATTTCAGTTATTTTTGGAATCTTCTCACCTAAATGATAACCTTGACTATAGGTTTGTTTATTAAATCCTAGTAGCTTTGACAATGATCTATCATGATTAAAATCAACTTGATGATTTTCGTCTAAAGTAAGAGAAAATTTATTAACTGCCGGTTCAACTGCAAAATGTAATTGTTTCTTATCTTTAAATGATATACCTAAATGTCTCTTAATTTCATTTGATATTGATTCAACTTCGTAAGAACCAGGAAGAAAAGTTAGTATTTTCCATGTTTTGCCTTTATCAGTAGAATATCTAAATTGATCATTCACATCTTTGATAACGTTTTGAATAGTGTTAAATGTAGAGAAACTAGTCAATGCAATTTGATAATTTTTATTTTGTTCCAAATGTAGAATGGGTTCTAAATTACAAGTGTGTGATGAAGTAGTTGTTATAATTTTTAACGTCGTACTAAATTTTGATGAACCCAAAATCTCTATCAAATTTTCTAAATGATTATTAATTTTGTCTAAATCTGCTGAACACATTTTTTAGTTAAAATTTTAAATAAATATTTTTTTATGAAAAAAGTAAAACAACAACATATTTCAGCTACGGGCGAAGCCCTGGAGGACATCAGAGATGTCCGGTTCGGGCGAAGCCCTAGAACATTCGGTTCGTTATACTTTTATAATCCTCTTCATTTAGAATCTTCTTTTCTAACAGTCTTTTCAATATAGCATGAATTTCATTGAAACTAGAATTATGTCCTTCTTTTATTGCAGATATTAAAATATTTAATCTATTTAGTAATTCTTGTGGATCATCTGGTAAAAATACAGTTGTTTCAGTTTTCTGTTTTTCAGATAAACCTTTCCCTACTTTAACTCCCGTTGATAATAAATTTTCTAATTGTTTATAACGTCTAAGAGATTTTACTGCACCAACTCAGTCTAACATAGCTTTATATTTTATGAGATCTTCTACAGCATAATTATTTAAATCTGCTCATCTTAAAAGATTAACAAAATTTCTATCTAAATTAAAAGGAGATTTATCTGGTGAAAAAATTAAACCTCGAAAAGGTTGTGGAAATATTTCTTTTTGTCCGAGATAAAATCTAGGTATTGTTTTTCCATCTATAAATGAGATAGAATGTTCAAATTGCATAGATTTTGGTAATTTCTTATTAATGTTTGATTCTAGTAATCCATAGTCATCTAATATAGTTTTGTGCTCTGGATCTGTTATATCAATTTGTTTATCATTAAGTTCTTTTTCAAGAGTTTTAAATGGTTTCATAGTTTTTTCAAAATCAGTTTTTACTTGCTCGGTTTGCTGCATTTGTTCAAACATATCAGATTGAATACCAGCTTTTATCATTCTATGTTGAAGATGATTTTCTTTCATAATATTTCTTTGTTTTATTAACTCTTCTAATTGTTTTATTCTTTTAAAATTATCAGCTCTAATTTTATCCATTTTTAAAATATAATATTTGAATTTTGTGGTAACATTGGAATACAGCAAAAACATTTTACTGAACAAATTATTTTTTTATTGCTTTGTTGTTTGACATCTTTTCGTTTAAAGTTTTCTCGTTTTAAGTTTTGTTCAATAAAGTTTTGCTTAAATTTTCGCTTAAAGTTTTTAGCTCTTCTAAAAAAATTTTGTCATTTTCTTCATTAGAAATTTTGCCATCACTAGAAATTTTGCCATCCTGTCTATTCTTATCATCAACTTTTTCGGACTGTAATTGAAAGGTTTGATTTACTTCATTAGCTATTAGATCAAATTTTTCAATCTCATCTAACGTAATAACATTATCATCACATACTCTTTGAAAGTAGTAATGTAGTTTATCATAGACTTCTTTAATATGTAAATGCTTAGTTTTTAATGGTTTTCGTTTCTTAGTTATTAAAGATTTATCTAACATTGTAACAAGTGAAGTTGCAAAAACGCCCGTACCTGTTAAAGCTGTAGCAACTACTGGAATTACTAAAACACCAGAAGATATAACAATTGTTAAAGCACCTAAACTTATTGTTAAGAATATGCCAATTCCTTGTGTTACATTCTTAACTTTAGTCCATCTCTTTCTTAATTTTTTATAATGCTCTAATCTTAATAATAATTGAGATTCCTTATCTTTCATATAGCGTACTCTATCTTTGTGTTTTTCAATGTTCATTTTTTCAATGTTAATCTTTTCAATGTCCATTAAAGTAGAACTACGTTCATATGATAACGAAGGATATATTCTTGCGGTTTCTTCCATTTTTGTTTCTTCCATTTTTTAAAGAAATATTTTGAATAAATATTTTGAAAACAATCTTCTGAAATGCTATTTAAATCGAAATACGTAGTTGTTTGTTTGTCGTATATTTCTAAGAACTCAGTCATGTTATTAACCTGAGGTAATATATCACCTATATTACTCAGTATAACTGTCGGATTTTCATCATTCATTTTAAATGAAATAAATTCCAATAACTGTAATAATGACTACTTCTTGTACAGGAAAATGAAAACAACGGCAGTGTATTTTGCATCAAATATAATAATACAACAATCAATCTTATCATACAATTGTACAATGTCAGTCTACTACCATTAGACTGGAGAACAAAAGAAAATTTAATTACATTTCAAAATAATCCAAAATGCAATACTACTAAGTTCCATGAATCATTCTTAAATACCAAAGATTGTGTTACATACTGAAATATAGATCTATACAATAGCAGTCTACTACCATTAGACTGGAGAACAAAAGAAAATTTAATTACATTTCAAAATAATCCAAAATGCGTTACTACTAAGTTCCATGAATCATTCTTAAATATCAAATATAATAATACAACAATCAATCTTATCATACAATTGTACAATGTCAGTCTACTACCATTAGACTGGAGAACAAAAGAAAATTTAATTACATTTCAAAATAATCCAAAATGCAATACTACTAAGTTCCATGAATCATTCTTAAATACCAAAGATTATGTTACATACTGAAATATAGATCTATACAATAGCAGTCTACTACCATTAGACTGGAGAACAAAAGAAAATTTAATTACATTTCAAAATAATCCAAAATGCGTTACTACTTATAAAGAAGTCTTCATAAATATGTATACATCAAATATGTATGTACATTGCACATATCTTAAAAAGTGAAACAACACAGTTAATGTTCATTCATCTTGGGAACCAAACCTCATTTCTTCTATAGTTGTCGGTTGATTCAATTTTTCTATATAAATTTTGATTTCTTTAAAATGTTTTCTAACAAAACTAATGGGCATTGATGAATTTAAAAATAATACGTGTGGTAGAATTAGATCTGATAAGTTCATCAAGAAATAACAATAACTTACGTTATAGGAAATTCTAAATAGTTCCAAGTTTGCCACAAATCTGTTTTTTTTATTGTCACTCAATTCCAGAATTCTTTTAAATCCATAACCTTGATAAGCAGCACTTCTCAGCAACGACCCATGGTGCACTTTATCACTTGCAATCAGTTTTGAAATCATAGTAGCACTATCTTCGATGGTAATGAAATGTTCTTTTGTAACATTGAACTGAGGAATTGTAGTAGTGTTAAGATACTGTTCTATTTTTACTGTAATATCCTCCACTTGTTTTTGAGAGTCCAATTTGTTCTTCTTTCTCGATTGAATTTCTAACTTCCACTCTTCAAAGTATTTATTCGCAGTTTCCTTGTGCTCTTCTTTAATTAAGTTTAGTAAAATCGGCATGTAAAACGAAAAAGCTTCTGCGGCAGTACGTTTTGGCATTTTGCAATAAGGAAAGAAAACAGTCACTAGTTATGATTAATGGAATTGTAAATGAAGTCTTACTTCCTACATGCTGCAATTATACGCCACGTCTTTACAAATGAATAAGTGGGTGTAGCAGCTGTTTGTTCTTTCATACATTGTTTCCTTTCAAATGTTTGAGTTGGAGGACACAGCTCCTTACACTGAAATGCATTTTATTCATAAATGCGGGAAGCAGATGTTCTCTACCCTTGAATGACAATTGTAAAAGTACCTAAACTTATTGTTAAGAATATGTCAATTCCTTCAAATATTTTTAGTCACATGATATATTTTAAAAAACTGAAAGATGGATAAAATTCATGAATTTGAAATTCTCAACTTTTATGATTTTCGGTGTCCGGTTTTACATGACCTGGAACGGTCATGATTTAAGCAATGAAAAATGTCATAATCACAAATTTGAAATTCTCAACTTTTATGATTTTTGGTGTCCTGGAACGGTCATGATTTAAGCAATGAAAATCGAACCGAAGGTTCTAGGGCTTCGCCCGATTGTAATTCTCAAATTTTGAGATTTTGAAAAATTTGAAAATTGGGTATTTTTAAAAACGCCCAAATCGGAGCGAAGCTCCTCTGGCTTTAGCCGATTTATGAATTTAGGTCTTCATAACCTGAAAAAGGGTTCAAATTCATGAATTTATGTCGTTTTTAAAAATACCATTTTTTGAAAAAATGGTACTTTTTGAATGGACTAAATTCATGTATTTAGGTCTTAAAAACCTGAAAAAGGGTTCAAATTCATGAATTTATGTCGTTTTTAAAGATACCAATTTTTTTGATTTTATGGTGTCCTGGAACGGTCTTTTACCCATTACTAATGTGGTTAATTTATCTAGACATGTTTTGTCTAAATTTGAACATGAAGTTCTTAGCTTCGGCTTAAATTTTGCTTTACCCAACAACCAAAAACAATTTCTTGATTTTGTAGCAAAAACACATATTGGTAGTGATTTTCAAAATCAATTTCTTACTGGTCAAATGGGCAACATTTTTGATGGTTTGGTGAATGCGGCTGAAGCCTTTCCAAGACGTTATAAGCATGCTTTAAACTCTTTGAAGAAAAATAAACTTATTCATATTTCCAAAGCTGACAAAGGTGGTAAAACCGTCATAATGGACTCTAGTGCTTATGTTTCTAAAATGAATGGGATTTTCTCTGATAGTAATGTTTATCGTAAGCTTACGTCTAATCCTCTCCCTGTGATGCAGAAGAAATTTAATCAAGGTCTGAGAAATCTGGCCAATGTTTATCCGGAGGATAAAGACTTTATTATGTCTTTTAGATCAGTCTTACCTTCTCTTCCATATGCCTACGGATTACATAAAATTCATAAAGAAAATTGTCCCGTTCGTCCTATTATTGCCTGTTGTAATTCTCCGTCTTTTAAATTATCTAGAGAGTTATCTCGTATTTTGTTTCAGTTTCTTGTTCCCATTTAAAAAATTCTTCTGATCTTTTAGAAAGAATTTCTGGGATTGTTGTAAATCCTACCGACAAATTTATTTCGTTCGATGCAGTTTCTCTTTTTACTAATGTTCCTTTATCTCCCGCAATCGGTTTTCTTTCTCGTCGCCTTCCGTCCAGTTCTGTTAATTTACCTGTTAGTATTAATTGTTTTTTAGATCTTATCAAACTGTCTGTTGATCTCAGTTATTTTTCGTTTGGTGATTGTTTTTACCAACAAATCTTTGGTGTTGCCATGGGCAATCCTTTATCGCCTGTGTTGGCAAACATTTTCTTAGAGCATGTTGAGAGTGAGTTGATTCCTTCCTTTTCTGGCGTCCGTCCTTTACTTTGGCTTCGGTATGTTGATGATGTTTTGTCTTTAGTTTCTTCTGATTTTGATTTATCTTCCTTCTTATCTTTTATCAACTCTCTATACCCTACCCTTCAATTTACCTTTGAATGGGAATCCAATAATTCTATTCCATTTCTTGATGTCTTTATACATCGTGTTGATCGGTTTTTAAGATTTTCTGTTTACAGAAAATCATCTTATTCGAATTCTTACTTACATTTCTTTTCATTTCATCCTCGTTTTATTAAGACTAATGTTGCCCAAGGTCTATTTTTACGCGCTATGCGTTTATGTAGCCCTGAATTCTTGGATGATGAAATTTCTTTCATATCTCAATCTCTTTCTAAACTTGCTTATCCGTCCACTGTTTTATGTAAATCTCTTACCAAAGCTAAATCCACTTTCTTTTCTTCCAGACCTGTCGATCGTAATGATTCTTTTAAGTTTTTATATGTTCCTTTTGTTTCTTCTCTTCATACTTCGAGAAATCATCGTTTCACTCATTCATTTAATCACAAACTTGTTTTTAAGTTTCCTAACACGATTCGTCTTCTTTAAATAACAAGTGTAAAAAAACTGAGTGCGGCATCTATAGCATCCCTTGTAAAAATTGTGATAAATTTTATATAGGAGAGACTGGCAGATCTTTTAACACACGTTTTAAAGAACATAGAAAAGCAGTTGTAAATTTTGACATGAATAACACCCTTGCCCACCATTCGCACAATACCGGAGATTTGATTGATTTTGATAATTGTAAAGTGTTGTCTTATTGTAGTAACCCAACAGTCAGAAGAGTTTTAGAATCTGCTTTTATTAAGTCCAATCAACCTAATGTATTGAATCTTAATGATGGTTTTTATCAACATGATGATCTTACCGCTAACAGACTTGTAAATAGCGTTCATGTTCTATAGTTGGTGTTCTTTTGCAGACTGGTTCTTTCCACTTGATAATGGCTGTAGCATCATCCGAAACGTCGTGACTTCTTATTTTTGGAATAAATTTATTGACAAGTGTGGTAATTTTCATCTTTACATCTAAAAAGTAAGCTTTGAGAAAAGAACCATCGCCTGGACGATTATTTCGTTGTTGAGAGTCATTCTTTTATGAAGAACGTTCCTCAAAGTTCGGTAAGCAACTCCATAAATGATGTTGTCTTTTGTACGTCACTGCAGGAATTGTTGGAATTCGTCATTATTGAACGAAATTTCTCTCAAGATGTTCGCTGCATGATTGGTGTTGATAGCGGAGGAAAAGTTTTGAAAGTGAGCCTCACTTTGCAGTCGTCCTCGTTCGAGTCTCATCAGTCGGGTGTCAAATTCAAGGACTCCGGGATAAAGAAATTGTTTGTTGTCGGAATTGTCAAGGACGTCTCTGAAAATTATCGCAATATTCTTACTATGTGGAATATCATTGGCGTAACGAGGAAACCTGAATTTCTCAAGAAGTTTTCTTGCACTTACGCTATGGACATGAAAATGGCCAATATCATGTTGGGATTAATGTCACATTCCTCTTCACATCCTTGCAGCTGGTGTAATGTGCACAAGAAGGACCTCGAAGAAAAAGGAGAATTGCGTACTCTTGGTAACATTCGATCGATGTACTGGTCTTACATGCAATCTGGGAAAATTTCATCCGATGCCAAGAGATACGATAACGTTGTTCATTCCCCGATTTTCAAGGATTCTGATTAGACGCTTGTCTTGGATATTATTCCACCTCCACAATTGCATCTCCTACTAGGATCTGTAAATAATCTGTACTCAGCCCTGTCAAAGTTGTGGCCGGATTGCTCCGAGTGGGCAGAATCGCTCAGCATTTCTCGTGAGGCCTATCATGGTGGCTGCTTTACAGGCAATTCCTGTCGAAAAATTTTTCGCCATGTTGATGTACTGGAAGGAAAGTGTCCAGCCAACTGTAGGAAATTTATAGCAGCATTTCGTGCTCTTGATGAAGTTGCCAGTGCTTGTTTTTCAAAAGAATTGGCTTCTCACTACACCTCCAAAATTCACACTTTCAAGAAAGAGGTCCACAATATAAAAATCAGTGTGACTCCGAAATTGTACGCAATATTTTTCTATATTGAGGATTTCTGTGAGAAGCATGGAGTAGGTTTGGGGTGCTATTCTGAACAACCTTTCGAAATTTTGCACTCTGACTTCATTACTCTGACTTCATTACTCTTATTACTCTTCATTACTGACTTCATTACTCTGACTTCATGACCAACAAACGACTCACATTTTCCTTAATGCCTTGCTGCATAGGTGAATAAACGACTAACAATGACTTGTAGCCATCATATGGGGGTGGGCGGTGAAGAGTGAATACAGAGCGCTTAGCGTGGCTTACGGGAGATGAGAGAGCTCCCATTCTTAAGTCTTGATGTATGAGGCGAAGTTTGTGTAAAGGCGGATTACATATTTATCACACAGCGATTACATCTTTATGAGATTCGAGGATGAACAGGATCTGTTTACTTGTGGGAATCGAAAAGGCAAAGATTGATGTACAGGATTTGTTTACATGTGAGGATCGCAAAAAGCATACTGTATTTATTGATGGGATGAATTTAATGACAGGATCTGTTTACATGTGGGAAACGCAACAATTGAATGATGTCTGATTTATCTTTGTCACATATCTTTCAAGACATATCATTACCTATTCAGTATTTTGTCAGCCACTATGTGTGGGACCCCGCTCGTCTGGGTTTGAGTGTTCAGGTTAGGGGTCGAAACACAACTAGACGAGTACCTGCTGATGACTGACGGACTGCAGTATTATGTTTTATATCCCTTAATCGGTAGCTGAAGTAGTGGTCGATGTATTGTAATTCAAATGAAGAAATGTGGAATTACATGAAGTACTATAGTCTTAGGTATAGTGTGTATAGTTTCATTGCTTTCGGTGTAGTAGAGTGTCATTGTAGTTCTATTGTTTACCTCCATTATCCACTTTCCACTTATCCACTTAGTGTAGTGTCAGATATAGTTCACTTGTAATCAGTGTAGTAGCATAGTTGTATTTCCATATTTTACCTCCACTTTTCCAATTTTTATTCATCGGTTTCTTGTTGTTTTATAATATCCATTTTTAATTTCCTTAACCTATGGTGACCATTGTCTTATTCTATTTCCACTATCAGCATCTGTCGTCGGTACAGTATATTAGAAGTCTGTTTTGAACGTGTATACGGCAGTGTTTGGAATCTATGGTATTAGTATATTAACAGCAAGAATGAGTAGTATTACAAGTCTTAAGATTTCCATTTTTACCAGATATTGGGCCAAAGCTGATCAATTTTAATTCGTTGCCACGAGAAAGCTACATTGAGTTCTTTTAAGAACTGATTAATCCAATGGTTACAGTAGCATTGCCTTTGTACACTTGCGGATTGGAGAACGCCATCAGTCCTCCTTAGGACTACTTTAACTAATAATTTAAATTAGTAAGCATTATATTCTATTATAAATGGCTACTGGGATGACTTTCATCATCGTATGAGAATTACTTGGATAGTATGTCTTCAGATGCAGGTGGTTTCACGACCCCGCTACTGGACCTCTGCTAGCTGGCGAAATGCCTAATTTGTCCCACATCTTAATAATTATCATACATAGTCACTTAGGCGCAAATGCCAATAGATAGCAGGAATTTGAAAGTCCAACCTCGGCAAATTCCTCGCTCTTTTCGAGGCTCTGGCAAATTTTCTCATGGTTTATATGGTACGAAAAGTGTTCAGCGTTAATGCGAAGGAGTGGATAGCGCCCTCTACTTTGAAGAACATTAGATCTTGTGGTAGCAATAGATGTCTTTGCTGTAAATCTTTGAATACCGAAAATTGCTACGAAAGTTTCAGTACAGGCAACCGGTTTATCTTTGATCAGCCAGGTGTTTTTACTTGTAAAAGTAGAAATGTTATTTATCTTATATCATGTAGCAGATGTGGAATGCAATATGTAGGACAGACAAAGCAACCGCTACATTGTAGATTAAATGGTCATCGTCATTCAGTATTAAAAGGTCACTTAAACACATATCTTAGCAATCACTTTAAGCAAGATCATCATTCTTGGACTGATGTTGAATTGCAAATTATTGATCATGTTGATGACAATATATACATATCACCGGAAGAGATAAACAGAGAGCTCAACCGCAAGGAAGACATGCATATCAAGATGCTCAATACCTTATACCCCTTGGGTTTGAATGATAGAGTTTTGGGAGGTGGATGTGTATCTCAGCAGTCCATATCCAATGATCAATTTTTTAGTTATCCGATTAGCAGACGAAAAAGGAGTCACGGAATAAGAAAATCGGGTAGAAAAAGCTCAGGTATTATGGAACTTGACAATACCTATCAAGAATTACAAGATTCTTTTGAGACGCGTAGGATGTCAAGGTTTTATCATCATCTAAAATCTCTCCCTAAAACTATGCTAAGAGCCATTCTAGGCAAGACAAGGGATGAGGCAAACATGATGACATTTGTACTAACAGCATACATTCAAAATAAACTTAACCTAGACTCGGAGAACAAAAATGTAAAAGAACGAGCAACCATAATTATCCCGTTCGAATCTCAGACAATAGACTCACTCAATCTCATGTCTATATTCTGCGATCACAGTGTGTGCAAGCTAATTCCAAGCACAATTCAAGAACGTTATCCACCGAAAATATTCTATAAATTAGATAAACCCACTGCATTGAAGTTTTGCAATTATGGGCGTTTTTTGAATAACCTAAAGTTTCAGGATGTGATGCACATCATGAACAATCCATGCTCATGTAGCAAGAGGCAATCTTTTGTTTACCCACATTATGGTCACGTAATAACGGGTGATCTGGATATTGTGGATGATGAAGACTTACGTCAACTCTTCAGTTTTGGTACCAAACACAGAATCCCCAAAAGCCTTAGTTGGAGTGCCATAACAACTCAAATTAGTAATTCATTAGATGAGCATATTACAAAAATAAGTAAGAAAGAGAGGCTTGAGGCTACTTTATTCTCAGCGTGGAAATCAAGAATCATGGCACTGATTAAAGATCGAATATATCTTGCCAAGAAATCCTCGAATAGATTTCGCGCACACAGTAATCGACACAAGATTAATGCCAAAATGGGTAAAAATCTGAAAGAATTGCAGAATGACGTCATAATTACGCCAGTTGATAAAGCATCTAATAATTATGCCTTTATTTGCAAAAAGTTTTATCTCCAAATTCTCTTAGCCGAGTTGGGAATTGATATTTCCACGTCGAACATATCGGGTAATGATACCTATGGTCCAGAGCAAATTTTAGCGCAGAATGTAATTGAGCAACACACAACAATTATGAAAAGCGAGTTTAAACTATCTGTCTGTGAAAAAGACAGAAAATTACCAAAATTATATTGGATTCCAAAATTTCACAAAACTCCATGCAAATTTAGATTCATAGCAGGAGCACGACAATGCACATCGAAAAAGCTTTCCATCAAAGTAAATTCAGCCTTAAGTATTTTGCGTGACAATTTTCAGAGATATTGTATGGCAATTAAGAGAAACAGCGGTTTCGATTGCTTCTGGAGTATAAAGTCCACACAAGAATTTCTACACAGATTAAATTCGACACAAGTTCATTCATTGCAAGTTTTCGATTTTTCAACCTTATATACGAATCTTGATCAAAAATTGATTGAAGATCACATATTCGCTATTATGGATTTGGTGTTTAATTCCTCAAATAGAAAATTTATTTGCATTGGATATGATAAGTCCTTTTGCTCAATGAAAAAATATAGTGGTTATCACTGTTTTGATAAACAGAAGTTAAAAGAAGCCATACATTTCCTATTATCACAGACCTACGTCACATTCGGTAATTTAGTTTTCAGGCAGATTAAAGGCATTCCAATGGGAGGAAATTCTAGTCCACTCCTAGCTGACCTATTCCTCTTACACTGCGAATATATTTTTATGCAAAATTTGATAAAGACTAAGAAATATCATTTAGCACGCTTGTTATCACCTACATCAAGATACATAGACGATATATGTGTTGTCAATTATAAACACTTTAATTCGTTGATTCAAAGAATTTATCCACCTGACTTGTTGGCGGAGAGAAATGGTGATAACAATAAAGAGGTAGTTTACCTTGATGTGAAAATACAAATCTCACAGAACAGCTTGAGAACTTCAGTATATCACAAGGTAGATGACTTCTCTTTCTCTGTGGTGCAACTGACTTTTCCAGAGAGCATGATCCCATTACAGATGGCCCTTCATGTATTCGCGTCGCAGGTAGTCAGATATTGTAGAATATGCTCGAAGTTACAAGATGCTGTACACAAAACTAACAAGACACTAAATATCATGAAATCTAGAGGTTATTCTCAGCATGACTTGATGAGTTACACAGAAAAGGCTCTCACAAGGCATAATGAATCGCTTCACAAATATGGTCTTTTCTCGGCTCGACAATTCACTTCACTCTGTGAATTTCAATGAGGCACGCGACCAACAAACGACTCACATTTTCCTTAATGCCTTGCTGCATAGGTGAATAAACGACTAACAATGACTTGTAGCCATCATATGGGGGTGGGCGGTGAAGAGTGAATACAGAGCGCTTAGCGTGGCTTACGGGAGATGAGAGAGCTCCCATTCTTAAGTCTTGATGTATGAGGCGAAGTTTGTGTAAAGGCGGATTACATATTTATCACACAGCGATTACATCTTTATGAGATTCGAGGATGAACAGGATCTGTTTACTTGTGGGAATCGAAAAGGCAAAGATTGATGTACAGGATTTGTTTACATGTGAGGATCGCAAAAAGCATACTGTATTTATTGATGGGATGAATTTAATGACAGGATCTGTTTACATGTGGGAAACGCAACAATTGAATGATGTCTGATTTATCTTTGTCACATATCTTTCAAGACATATCATTACCTATTCAGTATTTTGTCAGCCACTATGTGTGGGACCCCGCTCGTCTGGGTTTGAGTGTTCAGGTTAGGGGTCGAAACACAACTAGACGAGTACCTGCTGATGACTGACGGACTGCAGTATTATGTTTTATATCCCTTAATCGGTAGCTGAAGTAGTGGTCGATGTATTGTAATTCAAATGAAGAAATGTGGAATTACATGAAGTACTATAGTCTTAGGTATAGTGTGTATAGTTTCATTGCTTTCGGTGTAGTAGAGTGTCATTGTAGTTCTATTGTTTACCTCCATTATCCACTTTCCACTTATCCACTTAGTGTAGTGTCAGATATAGTTCACTTGTAATCAGTGTAGTAGCATAGTTGTATTTCCATATTTTACCTCCACTTTTCCAATTTTTATTCATCGGTTTCTTGTTGTTTTATAATATCCATTTTTAATTTCCTTAACCTATGGTGACCATTGTCTTATTCTATTTCCACTATCAGCATCTGTCGTCGGTACAGTATATTAGAAGTCTGTTTTGAACGTGTATACGGCAGTGTTTGGAATCTATGGTATTAGTATATTAACAGCAAGAATGAGTAGTATTACAAGTCTTAAGATTTCCATTTTTACCAGATATTGGGCCAAAGCTGATCAATTTTAATTCGTTGCCACGAGAAAGCTACATTGAGTTCTTTTAAGAACTGATTAATCCAATGGTTACAGTAGCATTGCCTTTGTACACTTGCGGATTGGAGAACGCCATCAGTCCTCCTTAGGACTACTTTAACTAATAATTTAAATTAGTAAGCATTATATTCTATTATAAATGGCTACTGGGATGACTTTCATCATCGTATGAGAATTCAAAAGTACTTGGGCAAATATAGAGTGGCCGACAACCATCCAAAATTCAATAACCATCTTTTGCGAGCAGTAAAAGAGTATAACTCTCGGCATTTATAAGAAGACGCTCTTTCGTGTTCTATTTGCTCTTATTCGAAATGCTTTTTTTTATTAAAACATTGTCAAGCAGAAACTACATTTTTGGAAAATTCTACTTCATTAAATATATAAGTAGTATAATGCGACTTCTGCACAGGCGAATGACATGCAAAAGTGTCAACAATGTCTCAATTTGGACAAATGATCAATGACACACTTCATTAAAATTATATATTGTAGTACCACCAATCAAATGACGCTTAAGCAATAATTTTAGTTAATGAGTAGTATGATTAGTGCTTTAGTGTAAAATCGACTTTTCTATGAAAGACTTCGACGATTTTTTTCGTTTTTTCTTTTCAAATGCTGTACGTGGAATGCTTTAACCGATGCAATTGAGAAAAAAGGAGTTGTCGATCAAAAGTTCAAAAGTGGTTTCGGGCACACCGCAGCGGTTGTGAGAATTTATGGGACAATGTGACTTCCGAGGAGCTTTTGAATTATTTGTAAATTTCTTAATGAATGTTTATTTGCTTCATCTATCTGTTTTCACTTATTTCTGGGTAATGTAGCATACATAATCATTAACATCATAGTGAAAATCTGATCATTTGACAGTTCAGTATAAATCATACCAGTTGATGATAGATACAATCATTTTTTCCTAAGTACTACCTCTATCACTGAGGAAAAATGATAAAGGGATTGAATATCAAAAACAGAGACATGCAGTTCTTTAGATTTATTTACAATTGAAGCACATATACTTTATAGCGAGGAAAAGTCAAGTGGAAGAACCTTTAATTCATTGTAGACTTTGTAGCACCTTGGACGTTCAGGGGCATCTGGCGCTCTTCTCACGCGCGTTGTTTTCGGTGTCCACTCTTCATCTATCCAGACAATTCTTACAGTCTTGCCTTTGTCGCAAGTCTCCTTCTGATCACACTTATCTTCATCACACCACTCATTGACAATCACAAAATTGCATGGTGTTTCTGAGTTTGTTATCTTGGCGTGCTAGTTCGTATAATGTGAATAAGAGTGTTGCAATCTTCTGACTTATGTAGTCTTCATCTAAATTAGAATCATTCTGATTGGTTGTTGAGGAATTCATTGTTGAAAACATATAAAAGTCAGAAAATAGAAACACTTCTCATTCTTATATATCTCATAATGGAAAGTAAATCTCCCGCCTTAAAGATCTTCAACAAAATCTTTGAAGTGGTCGACGATTGGGATGAAGACTGTGATCAGAAGGAGACTTGCGATAAAGGCAAGATTGTGCAAGGTGTGTGGAGTAATGGTGATTTTACACCAACAACAACGCGCGTGAGAAGAGCGCCAGATGCCCCAAAACGACCAAGGTGCTACAAAGTCTACAATGACTTAAAGGTTCTTCCAATTGACTTTTCCTCGCTATAAAGTATATGTGCTTCAATTGTAAATAAACCTACATACTACAGGTCTTTGTTTTGCAATGTATTTATCTAGAAATGGAAATAAATGGAGGAATTTAGATATGGGGTTACTTATCACATTTATTATCGGTCTACTTTTCTATCAAAAGAGATCGCACCATTAGAGAAGATAGAAAGTGATTTTGTATACGTGTGGCGTAAGAGTCACCTCCCATTTCATCCCTTCATTAATTAGTCTCAATGATAGGGGCAGTTCTTAAAAGAACTCATGGCTCATTCTCAGATAACGTTGGCAATGGAGAATTTAAAAAGTAACCTGTGGCAGATAGCTAAGACTCAACCGATTGGCGTTCAAAGTGCTACGTTGAGAACTGCGTCAAATGCCCAACATGAGTTGCCCCAGAGGTTTCGGTCTAAAAAATGACACACTCCCTTGCCACACTTGTTACTACGATATCATCCGCTGTCTCAAGAGAGATCGCCCACCAACAGGAAGAATTACACCGAAATCGAAATCCTCCTTAACATGCAACGTTTAAGTTGACTAATAGCAGATACAACTTTGCGATTTTAATTTTTATTTGTATGATAGATTCAGTCACACCGAAGTCTGTCCAGGCCAAACCACGTGAAGGTAATATCATATTTTGCCCCATGAGTAGTATAGGGTATGACATCCGGCGCATCGCTTCGCTCGCACCGGATGTCACACTGCGAGATTTCAAAAATTTACGTAGTCTATAAATTTCAAAAATTCAGGAAGTCTCCAAATTTCACGTGGCCGAAAATTTAAGTAGTGACCAATTTTCGAAAAATCAAATTTTCAAAAATTTCACGTGGTCGAAAATTTAGGTAGTGCAAAAAATATCACGTGGTCGAAAAATATCGAAAATTTAAGTTGTCTCAAAATATCACGTAGTCGAAAATTTAGCTAGTCTCAAAATATCACGTAGTCTACGAATTGCACATAGTCTCAATATACCAGAAGATTGTATTCAAAATATTTATTAAAAAATGGATGAAACAAAAGTGGAAGAAACCTCAACGGGGACGAAAATGGAAGGAACTTCGACGGGGACGACGACGACGAGAATACATCCTTCGTTATCACAGCTAAAAATAAGTGAATTGAATAAAGAAAAACACAAAGATAGAGTTAGGTATATGAAAGATAAGGAATCTCAATTATTATTAAGATTAGAGCATTATGATAAATAAAGAAGGAGATGGTCTAAAGTTAAGAATGTAACACAAGGTATTGGAATATTCTCAACAATAAGTTTAGGAGTATTTACAATTGTTGTATCTTCAGGTGTTTTAGTAATTCCTGTTATTGCTACTGCTTTAACAGGTACAGGTGTTTTTACAACTGCACTTGTTACAATGTTAGATAAATCTTTAATTACTAAGAAACGAAAATCATTAAAAACTAAGCATTTACATATCAAAGAAGTCTATGACAAATTGCATTACTACTTTGCATTACTACTTTCAAAGAGTATGTGATGATAATGTTATTACGTTAGATGAGATTGAAAAATTTGATCAAATAGCTAATGAAGTAAATCAAATATCATTTCAATTACAGTCAGAAAAAGTTGATGAGAAGAATAAACAGGATGGCAAAGTTTCTAGTGATCGTAAAATTTCTATTGAGGAAACTGATAAAGTTTTTTTAGAAGAACTAAAAACTTTAAGCGAAACTTTCAGCAAAACTTTATTAAACAAAACTTTAGACGCCAAATCAATAAAAAAATAATTTGTTCAGTAAAATGTTTTTGTTGTATTCCAATGTTACCACAAAATTCTAATATTATATTTTAAAAATGGATAAAATTAAAGCTGATAATCAAAAATGAATCCAACAATTAGATGAGTTAATAAAGCAAAAGAATATTATGAAAGAATATCATACTCAGCATAGAATGATAAAAGCTGGTATTCAATCTGATATGCTTGAAAAAATGCAGCAAACCGAGCAATTAAAAACTGATTTTGAGAAAACTATGAAACCATTTAAAACTCTTGAAAAAGAACTTACAAATAATGATAAACAAATTGATATAACAGATCCAGATCACAAAACTATATTAGATGACTATGGATTACTAGAATCAAACAATAATAAGAAATTACCAAAATCTATGCAATTTGAACATTCTATTTCATTTATAGATGGAAAAACAATACCTAGATTTTATCTCGGACAAAAAGAAATATTTCCACAACCTTTTCCAGGTTTAATTTCTTCACCAGATAAATCTCCTTTTAGTTTAGATAGAAATTTTGTTGATCTTTGAAGAGGAGCAGATTTAAATAATTATGCTGTAGAAGATCTCATAAAATATAAAGCTATGTTAGATAGAGTTGGTGCAGCAAAATCTCTTAGACTTTATAAACAATTACAAAATTTATTATCAACGGGAGTAAAAGCAGGAAAAGGTTTTGAAACAGAAACAACTGCATTCTTACCAGATAATCTACAAGAATTACTAAATAGATTAAATATTTTAATATCTGCAATAAAAGAAGGACATAATTCTAGTTTCAGTGAAATTCATGCTATATTGAAAAGACTGTTAGAAAAGAAGATTCTAAATGAAGAGGATTATAAAAGTATAGCTGAAATATGCTGTTGTTTTCAATTTTTTATAAAAAAGTATTTCAAAGAAAAATATTTATTTAAAATTTTAACTGAAAAATGTGTTCAGCAGAACTAGAGAAAATTAATAATCAGTTAGAAAATCTAACAGAGATTTTGGGTTCATCAAAATTTAGTACGACTTTAAAAATTATAACAACTACTTCATCACACACTTGTAATTTAGAACCCATTCTACATTTGGAACAAAATAAAAATTATCAAATTGCATTGACTAGTTTCTCCACATTTAACACTATTCAAAACGCTATCAAAGATGTGAATGATCAATTTAAATTTTCTACTGATAAACGCAAAACGTGGAAAATACTAACTTTTCTTCCTGGTTCTTACGAAGTTGAATCAATATCAAATGAAATTGAGAGACATTTAGGTATACCATTTAAAGATAAGAAACAATTACATTTTGAAGTTGAACCGGCAGTTAATAAATTTTCTCTTACTTTAGACGAAAATCATCAAGTTGATTTTAATCATGATACTCGTAAATCATTGTCAAAGCTATTAGGATTTAATAAACAAACCTATAGTCAAGGTTATCATTTAGGTGAGAAGATTCCAAAAATAACTGAAATAAATTCAATTGTTGTACATTGTGACATTATTGAAGGAGGATATATAAATGGTAAATTATCAAATTTAATATTCAGTTTTCCAGCTTTTACTGTACCCATTGGTCATAGATTAAATGTATTTCCACAAACATTAATATACTTCCCTATTACAAGAAAAACTATTAACAACATTAACATTAGAATCACTGATGAGAAAGGACAAGAAATAAATTTTGGAGGTGAAGAGATTATGATAGATCTTTTGGTTAGAGAAGTTTAATTTTCTTCTCCTTCTTTAAAAATAAAAAATAAAAATTGATTTTTTTTATTAACCCTTCTACTGCGCTGCTAAAAAAATCACACATTCTGCGCACATAGAGACAAAATGTCTCGGGTATGTTTATTGGAAAAAATGAGTACATGAAAGGCCATCTTGGCTAGATAAGTGTAAATATAACACGACACATTACCGAGCGGCATGAATGATAAAGGATTACTCCGGTAAGTCGTGTGAAACACAAATAGATCCTTTGTTTGAATGGTCATTGCAAACAAATTTGTGACACATCACACAAAATCCGCGAACTTGATTTCGTTTCTCGCACATATGGCATCGTCCTCGTTCAGGTCGATCTCCACGCGCGGCAGGTACCTCGTCATTTGCCTGGGGAGACTTCACGCCACATAAGTCCATCGCAATTCTCACGGAAGAGTGAAGTTTCACCTCCACGGAACGTCGCCAGATGTGAGGCTTCATGAGGGCTTCTGCCAGATCTTTGAGAAAAAGTCGACGTTTAGCAAGATTTCTCCGGTTCCAATCGGATTGTTCGTCATCCATACCACAAAACTGTTCCAACATGCCACATTCAACATGTTCGTGAAAAGTTTTGTCGGGTATTTGCGTGTTTGACGATTGCAGCTGTAGGTGTTGGTAGTCATATCTATGGTATCCACAGCACCTTTCTTTGAATTGTAATCCAAGATCAATTTTGGTTTCCGCTCCTCTCCATCGGAAATGATAGCGTCGTGGTGAAGTGAGGAAAGTAAAATAACTGCTTTCCTCTTCTTTGGCACGTAAGAGCACAGTGTAAGCTTTTCAGTGAAGCCAAATGTCGAGGAATGAACTTCTCGCTGAAAGGTTCATTGGAAACTTGGTGGAATCTCCGGCTTGTTACTGCGCAAAGTTCCCATCAAGGTGAGTCTCTTTTCCAATAAATTGTTCGCAAGAGGTACACTCGTAAAAAAATTGTCGGTCGTTATATTTCGCCCTGACTGATAGATAGGGCGGCATAAGTCCATTACAACTCGGCTAGCTTGGCCAACTTCTGGCAGATTTCCTTCTTTTCCGAGATAAATTTGGGCATTGTAAAAGTAGCAGGTGTCCGAATCCGCCAGAACCCAAATCTTTATGCCGTACCGGTTTGGCTTTGATGGCATATAAACGCGGAAGGGGCAACGGCCGCGAAATCCGACAAGCATTTCATCAATGGTCCCATTCGGACCAAGAGAATAACACATTCTGCATCTGCTGAGGAACATTTCCCATATTTCACGAAATGCACTTAGTTTGTCCCGTTGCCGTCGATCCTCCCGAGTATTTTCGTCGTCAAAACGCAAAAACTTCAAAATAACTTTGAACCTGTTGAGAGACATTGTGGCGCGTAGTTTTGGACGACCATCGTCTTCTGACCAGAGCTCTTCATAGCTTTCGTTTCCAGATTTGTGGATTCCAATATAAATTAGACAACCAATGAAAGCCTTGAATTCTTCGATGTCTAAGTCCCTCCATCTTCTTGCATACCAACTGTCCTCATCAGAATCTTCAATAAACTGATTAGCATGTCTATTCGTGTAATCTATCACCTTGTTGAGCAATTCATCTTGAACGAAAAGCTGGAAAGTTTCTCTAATGGAGTCGACTCGCGTAATTGACGTCGGACCACCCGCTGTGCGAAGCACGTTTTCTCGACGAAAGCGTCCACGTTGACTTGGAGGATCGCGATTCCATAAGAAACCATTCCTTCCTCGAAGACGCCCTTGTCGTGATAAAGCCTCCTCGGCATCGTCTCCATCGTCGTCGCTCTCACTGTCTTCTTCATTACTGGATTCCTCTGTGGCGTGTTCTACCTGATCTTCTTCATCGCTACTCTCATCCATTTCTTCTTCTCTCTCTTCTTGAATCAGATGTTCTACCAGTTGAAATACTGTGGGTGCAGCTTGTCTTCGGGGTCTTGATGATGAAGCCATTGCAACTACATTGCTCGCGCTAGCAACAGAAAATGACACGACGCAAGACACAAGGCTGTGCGCTAAATTGTCGCCTGCGTGAGTTACATTCCTGCAGTGTGATGTGATTGACTGTCCATGTCTTTGTTCAAGCGTGCGCACAGCGAATCAGAGTGCACTTAGCGAATTTTTCTTTTGTCAGCTTGTGACCAACATTTAGAAAGGAAAAGTCACCAAAAATGAAATAATTTGAGAAAGTTTTTAAAAAGTTATGAACAAAATATGAAAACCCGAGACATTTTGTCTCTATGTGCGCAGTAGAAGGGTTAAAAAATGAGTGAAGTGCCCCCATTATAAAGAAACTCAAATTTAATCATCATCCAAATTTATCTAATAAAGATTCGTCAGTTATTTGTGGAAGATCAGGATGTGGAAAAACATATCTATTATTTAAAATTGTAACGACTCCAAATTTTTTGGATTATAGCAATCTTATAATTTATACAACAACAGCAGAACAACCCGTCTAACAATTTGTAAAATATGGATTTGAAAATAATCTTAAAAAACAGCAATTGCTTCATTATTCAAAGAATATGAAAATTCTGAATTTGAAGAAGAAATGAGTTCGTGGTGTGAAGAAGCAGGAAAAAATAATCAGTTAGTTGAATCCAATAAAAATAAGCATATAAAGATACAATTAATAGATGATAGTGGTAATATGCAAGATCCTAGTAAACTAGATAAAAGAATGAAACATTGTGTAATTTTTGATGATTGTGTTAATGATAGAAATCAGTCAGTTCAGAGAAATTATTTCACAAGAGGTAGACATAACAACTGTGGTGTTTTTATTAAACACAAAGTATGTATTCATTAGATGGAAGTGTTATTAGAAAGAATGCAAATATATTTATACTATTTGAAATAAATGCAAGAAACTTAAGTGATTTGTTAAGAGATTTATGCGTAAGAAATAAAGATGAATTTAAACAATCGTGTAACAATGCTTGGTCAAAAGATTATGGTTTCATTACAATTAATATTGATAAAAAATTCATGATAGAGTTATAGAAAACATTTTCGCAGAGTGATCGAATAATTTTTTCTTATAAATTTTTTATTAATAAAAATAAAAAAAATATGTTGAATGCGTACAAGATAGAACATATACCAGTATTAAAAGATTATCGTCATCCTACAAACCCTGTCAATTCGAAGAAAGAAGATAGATTTTATTATCATCATAAGTACGTAGCGCTCGTTACAGATTATAAAACAAAACATGGTATTAAACCGTGTGTTAAAACAAAAGACTTTCCACTTTGTCTACGATGTTTCAGAGTATTTTTAGCAAGCAATAACTTATGGTGGTTGGTTAAGAAAGAAATTTTAACAACACATGAATTAGAAACATTACATCAATTAAATATTCCTGTGTATATGTAAAAATATAATTTTTTCTTTTAAAAAATATGAATGGTGAAATGTCTCTCAGATTAACGTCTAGGATTGATGAATTAAACAAGAAACAAATTGCTGAGTTTGATGCACAAATGAAACGTAGTAAACGTATTAAAAGCAGAAACGTAGTATTAAAAGTAGTATTAAACGTAGTATTAAAAAACAGAAACGTGGAACAAAAGAAATATTAGAAAATCCTATTACTGATATTTTTTTGATGATAGAATTAAGGATGAACTTGGTGATGATTTATGTAATTTGTTTAATCCAAATGAAATTAAATATGAAAATATATCTTTTATTAACCCATTCATGCCCAGCGTGACCGAGTGGTCACACTTGGAATATCAGATTTGATTGATGTTTCCGACATGAAAACAAATCGTTTGACTTACGACTTTGACTTTTGTTTAAAGTTATCATCTAAATGTCATTTTACTTCAGCAAAAATTTGAAAGTTTCAATTATCTATGTCATCAATTGAACTTTGAAAATGGCGTCTGCAAAACTGTCTCAGAAAAGGTAACTTACATTATTTTACATTTCACGTACGAGTATCAACAATGCTTCTCAAGATTTTTTTTTCCTGTGTAACTTGTATCTTGATATTCTGTTAATTATATATGATGCATCAACAAACACTTCCGATTTTCATCTAGAGAGAAATTATGAATTTCAAATCGCCGTGACCACATGGTTACGCTAGGGATTACTAGTGTCAAATAGAAAAAAGATAGATTTTAATTTCATGTCTTAAAAACGCTACAAAATGCATAATTAACAGTGTTTTTTTCCCGAAATGATGGAAATGATAGAAAAAATGTTGTATTTACTAGAATTCGAACCCTGCTCTGACTAAAGCGGTAGTCGAGCACTGTAACCACTGCACTACTACATCACCTATACGATGCAGCTTTTTTAAAAGTATTACCATCACTCAGTGTTTACTTTTATTTAGTTTGAAGGTAGCACCATATTTTCGTATTTTTGTATTCCAGAAAGTATTCGTTGGATAAAGTCGTCGGCATGATAGAGAATGAAGATGATCGTGAAGTAGTTGAAGTTTACATTGAGCCTCCTGAAGCAAATGTACTTACAGATGAAGATTCTGCTGATGTAGATCTTGATGTTAATCATTTAAGTGGAAATCAACTGCGTGCGCCAGCTGAAATAAGAACTGCAAATGATGATGAAGACTTACATGTAGAAGTAGATTTTGATACTGAAGAATTACTAGAATCCAGCAAATCATTAAAATGGACAAACAAGAAAGATGTCGATCCAAGAAACCCTATTTTTCCGGCAGGTGATTACTCACGTTACGCTGACTTTTCACCCTCGGAACTGTTTGAATTATTTTTTGACGACGCCCTTATTGAAGATATACTTATTGAAACCAACCGTTATGTTGCAATTGACAAGAACGTTGAATGCCAATATGCTGTTCCAGAACTGAAGGTGTTTTTTGGAATACTCATGGTTTCTGGATACAATTCCGTTCCGTTTAGAAGGAATTATTGGCAAGATGCTTCTGATCTAAGAAACCAGCTGATCTACAGGAGCATGCGAAGAAATAGATTCGAGAGCCTCATGAGTCACATCCACTTTGTGGATAACAGCAAAATCAATCGCGACGACAAGTTGTACAAAATTCGCCCTTTGATTGACAGTCTTAGAAACAATTTTCAGAAACATTTCGTTCCTGAGCAAAACCTTGGCTATGAAGAAGCCATGATTCGTTATTTCGGCTCTAACTCCATGAAACAATTCATCAGAGGCAAACCTATTAGGTTTGGTTATAAAGTAAGGTGCCTCAATACACGTCAAGGCTATCTGATCAATTTTGAAGTATATCAAGGAAGGAATCTTGTCGATTCAAATGACAAATACGATAAATGCTTTGGAAAATCTACTGCACTGTTATTGAAATTTATAGATCAATTGCCAAAACTACCATTTTCATTCTTTTTTGACAATCTTTTCTGTTGTGTCCAACTTCTGTTAGAACTCGAGCGACGTAATCTTGGAGGCACAGGGTCAATGCGGCCGAACAGAATCTCAAAAAACGGTGTCTTTGCCAGACAGAAAAAGTTTTCAGAAGGCTGATCGAGGAGACGCTGACTGGTGCTCGGCAACTAATAACAACATCGGAATAACAATTTGGAAGGACAACAAGCCTGTCATCATTTGATCGAACTGCTACCCTTGCAATCCTCTCCAAACATGCCAACGTTTTTCACGTGAATCAAAACATTATGTCCCGGTTCCAGTTCCCAACGTCATCAAAATGTACAACGCAAACATGGGTGAAACAGACAGACTCGACAACAACGTCGGTAACTATCGAACAAACATAAGAGGAAATAAGTGGTACTTCCCTATTGTTACTTGGCTATTGGACGTAGCAGTTCAGAACGGTTGGTTGCTTCATAAAGCGAGTGGTGGATCAATGACATTATTTCCATTTCGCCGCGCTATTGCTGTTTCGTACCTAGAAGAGCACGGAACAGAGCCAAGAGGTCCTGGAAGACGTTCAAATAAAGAAAATCTTTCAAACTCTGGTAAGAATCCATCTTCATTGCTAAAATTTCACACATTTCAACCTTTTTATGTTCCTATTTCAGGCTCAGTTCGCTTCGACGGTGTCAGCCATCTTCTTGGTGTCCCACCAAACAACAAGCGTCGGAGGTGTGCCGGGGAATTTTGCAAGTCTCTGGTGCGGTCGGAGTGCAAAAAATGCGATGTCGGATTGTGCAAATTTTGTTTTGCGGATTACCATGAAAAGCTTAAATTTTGCTTTTGACACGATAACTGCCCAGCGTGACCATATGGTCACGGCCTTTTTCTACAAAAGTACAATTTGTTTTTTGAAACGAGTGTTAAAAAGTTTTTGTATTAACTGTTCCACATTAAATACAGATGTATATTTCTTGATTTGCTGAAAAAAAAGAAACCGGGCATGAATGGCTTAATGTAGTAAATGATATGCGGAAACTTTTAGCAAATGGTAAAATTATTAATTTACTTGGAAAAGTTATTAAAGATCAGGAAAATATAATTCAAAATTTTTACGTAACCTTCTATAATAAAAAATCATTTGAAACATGGTTTTCTAATCTGCAAGAGAAATCAGATAGTCAGGAATGGATTTTTACAGGTGATATTAAATATGAAGATTTTAGAATGAAGCTAGTACAAAGGTCACATAGAGGTGCAGGTATTAATATGAAATATAGAATCAAAGAATATTTCGGTGAATATTGTTATATTCCTTCTGAAGATTTTTGTTTTATTAAATGTTATAATGTTTTAAGAGGTTTTACTGAACAACAAGAAGAAATGATGAAAGAAATGTTTAATAATTTTTTATATAAAGAGAAAGCCACATCTAGAACAGGAGTAATGTCAAACTGCAAATTTTCTCAGTTCAATAATTTTTTTGGAGAAAGTGTTCAGTATTACAGTCCTTCGAATCGTCATTTAAATCCTAGAGGAATTGAAACGTTTCATAATTATGTTTATTACAATTATTTTCACGAAGGTTCAACTATTGGACACTATTGTTTAATTAATAAATCTCATAAATTAAAAGCTATTAGAGAAATTGAAAATAATTTCAAACCAATATATAAAACAGTTACTGATGAAAATCTAACAACGCGTCCATATAAAATCATAACAAAGAAAAAAATTGACTATAGTTCAACATATATTTGGGATCTCGAAACTTTTCTTGATCCTAACTGTTCAACAGCTCATCCTATTCCTTATGCTGTAGGAGCTATTAATTTTAATAAATTTATATGTTGCTTACCGAAACAAAGATTGAAAGAATTAGAAACACGTTTGTTAAGTGATATGATTAAAATTAAACGATCAAAAGATGAAGATGAAATAAAAAAACCTAAAAAACAAATTAATGAGTATAATAATTTAACTGAATTAGAATTTAATAAACTTCAAAATTGTGTGAAAATATTTACGAAAACTGAGGATGATGAATTTCTAATACATCAATCTTTTAAAACTCTTGGAAAATTTAATTATTCGAAAGTAACTTTAATAGCTCACAATTCATCAGGTTTTGATTCCTATTTTCCGATAAAAGCTAATTTTAAATTATCTAAACCGCCTCTTAAAACTTCAAGAGGAATGTGAACTGCTTCATTACAAATCCTTATACAACTGAAGGTGTTAGTAGATGCATTCAAAAATCTTTTAGATTTAAAAACAATATGAAAAAAATTCACCACCAGGTAAATAAGCACTTCAAACTATTATAGTGAAATGTAGTTATCAACATGTAAAAACAAGTCTTTCTAAATGGTGTGAGAATTTTAAAATTCCTACCAATGTGTGTAAATTAAATTATGAAATTGGAGACATAACACATGAAAATTATAAAGAAAAAGAAAATGAATGGAGACCATATTTAGTTAACGATATTCTTTCTTTAGCTTTTTTGTATCTACAAATATAATAATGTTATGCGAGATTTAGTTGGTGAAGATATAACTACTAATTTAACATCCTCCGCTTTTACATTTAACGGTTGGATGAAAAGCGTACAAAATGACAATATAAATATTCATTCTCATATAGATTTATGGGCTAGAAATTATATTAGAAAATCTGTTAAAAGTGGAAGAGTTTCAGTAAATATGAGAAAATACATATCGCCATTTTGTAACATCTTGTTATCAATATTAAAACAGTATTAACCTGGAAGTAATTTAATAGATTTAATGAAACAGTATCGACTTTTAGGAGATAAAACTGAAATTTGTAAAAAATTTCAAATCAACTACTTGGACAAAAAATGAATTTCTAATGGCTTTTGATGCAGGACCAAAACACGATAACGCTCGCGACAAATTAATGATCATTTAGTTGAGTTATAAGTTGGTACAAGACATTTATACACTCTAGTGATCTTTTAATGTACGGAAAATTAATTTCATACCTCTGTCTTTCGGATCACGTCATTTAAAGAACTTTGAATGATTGTATCATGACATGCCAATCTCTTAAAGTTGGTTTCTGTGTTATTCTTCTATTCATTTTCAGATTTTAGGGAGTATTAGCTAATGCGAAAATGATGCTTTTCAACCAAATGTTTCTTTTAAGGCTCATCAACTTCTAGATGATAGGTAACGCTCGCGACAGAGAAAAGGTAGCGCTCGCGACACTTTTTTTCCTCAATATATTCTGCGGCTCAGGATGCTAGATTTTGAATGATTGGATATAATTATATATTTTATGGCATCTGTCATACATTGTTAGACTTCACAGACCTTTTCGCTATCAATTTTTTAGTATCGAAATCAAAGAATAATAAGGTGATCAAACCAAGAAAATGAATCAAGACAGTCAAAATGTATTATTAAGTTGACATATACTGTATGTGATTATTCCAGCAAATACACTTAAGATCATTATACATGTACATTACTCATACAATTAAGAAGGGAATAATCTAGTAAAAACATTCCAAACAAAGTTGAATGAAAAACACGAATTTCTGCAAGAAGACCTAGTGCAATCAATTGTTGATGATGCGATGCTTTATACCTGTATGCTCATCAGAATCACTGTAAACCTTAGCTACGACGCATCCGTCCTCAACAGATGAAAAATGATGAAATTTTTGAACACCTGAAATACAGTTAACATTTTGAAAGCGAACCTCTAAGTAATGGGCAAAAGACCGTTCCAGGACACCATAAAATTCAAAAAAATAGTATCTTTAAAAACGACATAAATTCATGAATTTGAACCCTTTTTCAGGTTTTAAGACCTAAATACATGAATTTAGTCCATTCAAAAAGTACCATTTTTTTCGAAAAATGGTATTTTTAAAAACGACATAAATTCATGAATTTGAACCCTTTTTCAGGTTATGAAGACCTAAATTCATAAATTTAGGCGTTTTTAAAAATACCCAATTTTTCAAATTTTTCAAAATCTCAAAATTTGAGAATTACAATTTTTACTCCCAAAATCATGACCGTTCCAGGACACCGAAAAAATCAGAAAAGTTAAGAATCTCAAAATTTGAGAATTACAATTTTCTCGCTTAAATCATGACCGTTCCAAGACACCGAAAAAATTATAAAAGTTAAGAATCTCAAATTTGTGATTATGACATTTTTCATTGCTCAAATCATGACCGTTCCAGAACACCGAAAATCATAAAAGTTGAGAATTTCAAATTCATGAGTTTAGACGTTTTTCAGTTTTTTAAAATATATCATGTGACTAAAAATATTTGAAGGAATTGGCATATTCTTAACAATAAGTTTAGGAGTATTTACAATTGTCATTTCATCTGGCGTTCTTACAATTCCTGTTGTTGCTACTGCTTTGCACTCAGATGAACACTCAATTGTAGAGAACATCTGCTTCTCGCATTTATGAAGAAAAGGCATTTCAGAGCAAAGAGCTGTCACCCCCCACTCAAACATTTGAAAGTAAACAATGTATTAAAGAACAAACAGCTTCTACACCCACTTAGACATTTGTAAGACGTGGAATATATAACCACCAAATCCTACTCCGGCTGCAATGCCGTGAAACAATACACAACAACAATAATCGATATGGCTATTTCAAACAATTGTGCTGAAGACTTATTTAATTTAACAGTGTTTCCTGTCAGTGAAGGTTGTGTCAAAACATTTTCGTCATATATTTCTCAAAATGAGACAAGATCAATTTGAAGATAGAAGAAAACAATCGTTGCCAGGGAGGATGAAAAAAATTACGAGAGGAATTGAAGAGGAATAAATTTTGAGAGGCATGAATTTACAGATTCTTTGAGTGATTTCATAGAGCCAAATGGAGAGAATAATACAATTGTAAACTTACACAAATTCTTGTTGCATGAAAAAAGAAGCAATTCACTCAGTGTTATGTGTAAAATTTTTATCGGTAAGCACATCAACTATCTTCTATCTCTTTGTGATAATGACAAGACATATTTTTATAGTCTCTTGAAGCAAAATGAGATCAGTTACCGAAGTTTCATTTCAATTAGGTAAAGTTAGTAGTGTGGCCTTGAGACCATGCCTCCACGTATCCGGTTGATGATCAAAATAACAAGAGAAAACGTCTTCGGATACCATTTCTATCTATTAACTTGTGCGACGTTTCGCTCACCGAGCTTATTCATGCACAACGCAGCAGTAAAAAGTTAGCAGACAATTTTCCTATGCTTTGTAGGGTGTCTGTTTCTATTGTACGTTTAAAATCACGACCTAACGTTATTGGAAGATTGACTACAAAAGGATGGATAAGTTTCATTGTGTAAAGCAATTATGTGACATTTCAAATGATTCCATTCTTCTCTCAAACAATGGTGCGTCTTTTAACGACAATATTGCGCTGACATATTCAATGGAAATTGGATGTGAATCCCCGCTTTGTTACTGCGACGGCCGCACGACACTTTATTTTCAATGTTTAGACCTATGCCATTTCATTTTATTTTCTTGAACAATGGTGCGCCATTCAGCTAAAATACCGCGCTTCAGCTAATCAAATCAACGCGTTAACATTAGACGCACTGCGAAGAAAACTTATCATTCTTGAAACCCCTCTGTTTTATATGCAATGTTATTTCCTGTTTTACATGTACATACAATTACTGTGCCATTCAGCTAAACTACCGTGTTTCAACCAATTAGAACGCGTCCACAGCGTGGACAGAAATCCCATTGTTTAGAAAACTTGTATCTGTCTGTTTTATATGCAATGCTATTTCCTGTTTTATATGCAGTGTTATTTCCTGTTGCACATGTAAATACAATAGAGCGCTTCAACCAATTAGAACACGTCCACGCGTAGACAAATTTACATGTATTTTAATGTATGCAAAGTGGTTGTAACCAAATTGAAATATCAATGTGATGTTTTTAATTTTACATTTATGGGAATATAATAGAAACATTTTGTCTTCTATAAAAATGAGTAACATTAGAGTCTTCCTAAAAATATGCGGCAAACAAACAACTGCTAATTTCGATTTAAATAGAATTTCAGAAGATTGTATTCAAAATATTTATTCAAAATGTTTCTTTAAAAAATGGATGAAACAAAAGTGGAAGAAACCGCAAGAATATATCCTTCGTTATCATATGAGCGTAGTTCTACTTTAATGGACATTGAAAAAATGAACAAAGAAAAACACAAAGATAGAGTTAGGTATATGAAAGATAAGGAATCTCAATTATTATTAAGATTAGAGCATTATGATAAATAAAGAAGGAGATGGTCTAAAGTTAAGAATGTAACACAAGGAATTGGCATATTCTTAACAATAAGTTTAGGTGCTTTAACAATTGTTATATCTTCAGGTGTTTTATTAATTCCAGTAGTTGCTACAGCTTTAACAGGTACGGGTGTTTTTGCAACTTCACTTCTTACAATGTTAGATAAATCTTTAATAACTAAGAAACGAAAATCATTAAAAACTAAGCATTTACATATTAAAGAAGTTTATGACAAATTACACTACTACTTTCAAAGAGTATGTGATGATAATGTTATTACTTTAGATGAGATTGAAAAATTTGATCAAATAGCTAATGAAGTAAATCAAATATCATTTCAATTACAGTCAGAAAAAGTTGGTGATAAAAATAAAAAGGATGATAAAACTTTTAGTGATGGTAAAATTTCTAATGAAGAAAATGATAAAACTTTTTTATAAGAACTAAAAACTTTATTAGACACAACTTTATTAAACAAATCTTTAGACGAGCAAACTTTAAACGAAAAGATGTCAGACAACAGAGCAATAAAAAATAATTTGATCAGTAAAATGTTTTTGCTGTATTCCAATGTTACCACAAAATTCAAATATTATATTTTAAAAAAATAGATAAAATTAAAGCTTAAAATAATAACAAAAATATTATAATACTATGTTTGTATATTTTTATCACTCGGTAAACAAATCTTCAGTAACTCTATCATGAATTTTTTTATCAATATTAATTGTAATGAAGCCATAATCTTTTGACCAAGCATTATTACTCGAATGCTTAAATTCATCTTTATCTCTTATACATAAATCTCTTAACAAATCACATAAGTTTCTTGCATTTATTTCAAATAGTATAAATATATTTGCATTCTTTCTAATAACACTTCCATCTAATGAATACATACTTTGTGTTAAATAAAATACACTACAGTTATTATGTCTACCTCTTGTGAAATAATTTCTCTGAACTGACTGATTTTTATCATTAACACAATCATCAAAAATTACACAATGTTTCATTCTTTTATCTAGTTTACTAGGATCTTGCATATTACCACTATCATCTATTAATTGTATCTTTATATGCTTATTTTTATTGGAGTCAACTAACTGATTATTTTTTCCTGCTTCTTCACACCACGAACTCATTTCTTCTTCATACTCAGATTTTTCATATTCTTTGAATAATGAAGCAATTGCTGTTTTTTTACGAATATTTTCAAATCCATATTTTAAAAATTGATAGACGGGTTGTTCTGCTGTTGTTGTATAAATTATAAGATTGTTATAATCCAAAAAATTTGGAGTCGTGAGAATTTTAAATAATAAATATGTTTTTCCACAACCCGATCTTCCACAAATAACTGACAAAACTTTATTAGATAAATTTGGATGATGATTAAATTTAAGTTTTTTTTATTTAATGGGATAGTTCACTCATTTTTAATAAAAAAATTATTTTTATTGTAATTTTATTTTTAAAGAATAGGAAGAAGAAGATTAAGAAGAAAATTAAACTTCTCTAGCTTCTCGTGGGAGTTTATACCTCTCGAACGGGAGTTTATACCTCCCGAACCAAAAGATCTATCATAATCTCTTCACCTCCAAAATTTATTTCTTGTGCTTTCTCATCAGTGATTCTAATGTTAATACGGTTAATAGTTTTTCTTGTAATAGGGAAATATATTAATGTTTGGGGAAATACATTTAATCTATAACCAATGGGTACAGTAAAAGCTGGAAAACTGAATATTAAATTTGATAATTTACCATTTATATATCCTCCTTCAATAATGTCACAATGTACAACAATTGAATTTATTTCTGTTATTTTTGGAATCTTCTCACCTAAATGATAACCTTGACTATAGGTTTGTTTATTAAATCCTAATAGCTTTGACAATGATTTACGAGTATCATGATTAAAATCAACTTGATGATTTTCGTCTAAAGTAAGAGAAAATTTATTAACTGCCGGTTCAACTGCAAAATGTAATTGTTTCTTATCTTTAAATGGTATACCTGAATATCTCTTAATTTCATTTGATATTGATTCAACTTCGTAAGAACCAGGAAGAAAAGTTAGTATTTTCCATGTTTTACCTTTATCAGTAGAATATCTAAATTGGTCATTCACATCTTTGATAACGTTTTGAATAGTGTTAAATGTGGAGAAACTAGTCAATGCAATTTGATAATTTTTATTTTGTTCCAAATGTAGAATGGGTTCTAAATTACAAGTGTGTGATGAAGTAGTTGTTATAATTTTTAACGTCGTACTAAATTTTGATGAACACAAAATCTCTGTTAAATTTTCTAAATGATTATTAATTTTGTCAAAATCTACTGATGATAATTCTCTCGAAGACATTTTTAAACTAAAAAAATTAAACAGATATTTATTTATGAAATATTTTTTTATAAAAAAATCGTAGATAAAAAAATCATAGATAAAAAATCGTAGATAAAAATTAGAAACAACATATTTCAGCTATACTTTTATAATCCTCTTCATTTAGAATCTTCTTTTCTAACAGTCTTTTCAATATAGCATGAATTTCATTGAAACTAGAATTATGCCCTTCTTTTATTGCTGATATTAAAATATTTAATCTATTTAGTAAATCTTGTGGTGCATCTGGTAAAAATATAGTTGTTTCTGTTTTAAAACCTTTTCCTACTTTAATTCCCGATGATAATAAATTTTGTAATTGTTTATAACGTCTAAGAGATTTTCCTGCTTTAACTCTATCTAACATAGCTTTATATTTTATAAGATCTTCTACAGCATAATTTTTTAAATCTGCTCCTCTTCAAAGATCAACAAAATTTCTATCTAAACTAATAGGTGATTTATCGGGCGCAAAAATTAATCCCCGTAAAGTTTGTGGAAATATTTCTTTTCCACTAAGATAAAATCTTGCAAATAATTTTTTATCTAAAAAGAAAGTAGAATGTTCGAATAACATAGATTTTGGTAATTTTTTATCTATGTTTGCTTCTAACAAACCATAATCATCTAATAGTGTTTTAAGTACTGGATGCGCTATATTAACACGTTTTTCATTAAGTTCTTTTTCAAGAGTTTTAAATGGTTCGACAGTTTTTTCATAATCAATTTTTACTTCGTCCGTTAATTTTACTTTGTCAAACATATCAGATTGAACACCAGCTTTTTTCATTCTATGTTGAAGATGATTTTCTTTCATAATATTCCTTTCTTTTATTAATTCTTCTAATTGTTTTATTCTTTTAAAATTATCAGCTCTAATTTTATCCATTTTTTATATTATATTTTTATATGATATTATTATATTATTATATTATTTTATATAATTTTATATTATATTATTATATTATTTTATATTATTTTTTATTTTATATATATATCAAATTTGTCTATCTTAGAAAATTAAAAAGGTTCAGTAGTTATTCCATCGGGCAAAATCTTTCTTTTATCATCAAATGGATCTAATGCTAATTTATGTTCCTCTTTGAAATACATTTTATGTTTTTTCGAATTAAGTCTATAATTACATGCTGTTTTTATTTCATTATTAAATAATACATTTTATAATCTTGAAATGTTATTTGATTAGCCACTGATGCCTTTGAAATTCCTTTTAATGTTTTATGTGTTTTAATATTATTAGATGTATTATAACAATGACATTTAGATTTTAAAAATATAGCTTCTGTTATGAAATCTTCATTTCCTAACTCATCTTTTACTTTACATAAATCAGAAGGATGAATGATATCTTTTATTTTATCTATTATAGAGAATTATCTCTATCTCTATTCTATTATCTAGAATCAGTATCTGTAAAGTGTAATATATAGTTTTTGCCATAAGCAGGTGCTAAATAATCATATATAAATTTATACATAAATAGTTTAGCTAATTCTAATATAGTGAATCCAATAAAATTAAACTTATCATGTTTTACGCTAATTCGACGTAAATGTACAGCACATAGATTATCACTAAATCTAGTAGTTCTTTTATATGTAGGTTTCCTTGTTAAATTTTGAAACCTATCTTTATCATAAACTATTTCAATATTTTGTCTATTACGCACATTTTCTAAAGTCTTACCATAAAATGCATTATTCATTAATTTGAAGAACACGTTTCCAAAATCAACTTTATTTCTTTTAGCTATTTTACGTTTTTCAATATTGAACTCTATATAATTTTTTAACCACCTAGATTTTCTATACACTAGTTTCCGGTGAATTTTTAAAAGAATCATTCCATGATCTAAATACCAATCTAGCAGTCTTCCTTCAACAACATACTTTCCTTTATTGCTTTGTGTTAAAATAAGTTTTTTTGTTGGTCTGTATTTGTTAGGAATTAAAGATTTTTGATAATCTGAAAATCTTCTATATTGGGAATTTTGTTTTCTGGACAGAAAGGATAATATTTTGTTGCACCTTTTATATAATCAGGGTATACTAAATCAACTTCATATATATAACCATGATTATAATTTCCATCATGTGTTTTTTGATAATCAAGATTATTACACCATGTCATTTCACCTGTTGGTAATTCTTGTATCATGCAAGAAGAATATAAGCTATTAGCTGTTAAAATCATAATATAACAAATAGTTTTCTCTCATGATTTCATTAACTGCTGCTTGACTATCTTCATTTGATATAAGTCCTTCTATATTTTGATTAAACAATTTTATAAACTGATCGCTTTCTTCTGGAGATAAAGGTTTCATTATTCCATAATCATAAGGATTTACTTCTTTATTGTAACACTGTACATAACGATTACCTAAAACTGATGAAACTCCACCTCTAATTCCAGATTCAAAAAATAATAATTTATCATATGTATTTTCTTTATAATGTTTAAGTTTAACACCAGTATGTTTTAATCCTGCTAACCATGTTAAACCTGGTGTAGAATAACAATAACATGGATCTATTCCGTAATATTCCAAACACATATCACGAAAGTTTTCGAAAAGATCAGCTAGTATTAATACATCTATCTGTAGATATTTCATTGTATAATCATACATTGTTTTACAATTTAACTCTCTCCAATTTTTTCAGCTTCTGCATAATCTTCTTCAGATAATTGTGATTGTTTTAATGTTGATTTAAATTTATTTATTGGAGGAAGTTGTTTTTCTTCCATAATTTTATTCGCAGAATTAAAATCTCCAGTTAAACCAGTCTTCGACTGTGAACCACAGGTTAAATATTTATACGGAAATATGCCTTTTAAAGGTTTTAAATTATATCTATTTAATATTTTACATTGTTCACGTTTCAAAGTTTTTCCCATAACATCTAATGAATAAGGAGTAAAAAATCTAAATGCATCTAAAATTCTAATACAACCTAATTGCATTGAAAAATATTCTTCTTCTGTTTTACATAGTACATTTATTTGTTGTTGTTGTAATTTTTCAGATGAAAATAAATCTTTCATTATTAAATGGAAATCATATTTAGAACCATTATAAAAATATAGAGGAACAAAGTTATATTTAAATTTATTAGCATTAAGATTACAAGAATTATGTGCTGCACCTCTATATAATCCATTTAGATGATCATGATCTTTTACCTTATCAAGATATCTACCTCTGCCAGTTTTATAATTACACCATGCAACAAAAAAAAATTTTCCTCTGTTCCTGAAATTTAAGTCTTATTTTCTTGTTATATGGCTTCTGACAAATAGGAAATTAAGTTTAATTTCCATATCAAAATGCTTTTGAACAAATGCAATTGAAATTTGCATTTTCCATCTTTTTATTAGAAATGATTATAATATATCAAATCTGAATTCTGATTGTACTCCATGGATGGATTTGTATTTTGTTTAAACGTGCTAAATAATTTTAATTATATTTTTCAATGATGTTCGCACGTTGTTTCAATTTCAATATCAATGCAAGATTTATTAACATTGTTGAGGTAAGTGTTCATTCATCATTAAGTTTACTACATTCATACGTTTGACTTGAATTAGATGAAAATCGTAGGCGACTACAATATAGGCTACTAACATATTTTAAAGGCTAATTTGAACGTTAAATATGATTCCTGAAATGGTGTTTGGTACCGATATTTTGTGAAACTGTCACCATACTCGCAGTTAACAGCTCATGGTAAATGTATTGTCAGAAAATTGACCAAATAGCAAAAAGGGTTCTCTAGTAGGACAAAGAATGCTGCTCTATAAGTTTGTTCTTAGGATAACCCTAGCAAAGTTACTGCAAAAATTGTGCGTCAGGGGGGATTCGAACACCGGTCCACTGTGCACCCATCGATCACTGTTCACGCTCGCTATCCACTGAGCTACTGAACTGATATCACTTATCCGAGTCCCCTTTGTAGTTAAAGAGGTTTATCGTTGTCTGTTGTACTAATTAATATGATGTAAGTAACATGATTTCTTATGTTGACTTTGATGGGGAATAAATTTCAAATATTTCTAAACCCAGGTGTGCTAAGGCCCATTTACGAGTACATGGTCTATACATAGTTTACCATAATCCTGTTTGTATAGTTTTTAACACACTTTTATTCTTTTTTCAGGATTCTGGTATTAACTCATGGCTTCAAGAGGATGTCGCTATTCGGCAGATGCCTTCTGTTACGTTTGTGGAGAGTTCATCAAGGTTAGAGCCAAGAAATATGCTGTATCATCATCCAAGAAGATGGCAAAGGCTTATTTCCTATATTTTGGAATGCCTGTTGGCGATCAAGACAAGAATTGGGCTCCCCATTTCTCCTGTGAACTTTGCACTAAATCTTTGGAAAGATGGCTAAGGGGAAAACAGAAGAAAATGCGTTTTGCCGTTCCTCGAAATTGGAGGGAGCCCACCGATCACCTCAACGACTGTTACTTCTGTATAGTGGATGCTTCGGGACGAAAACGAGGCAAAAAGAGTGCACAATCGCTTATATACCCTGACATTCCGTCTTCAATAGCCCCTGTACCACACAATGACGAACTTCCTATTCCACCACCGCCTCCTCGCTTTGATGAATCTGACTCCCAGGATGAACAACTGATCGACAGCGACAGCTGTCGTTTTCAGTGTATTTTACATTGAGGGATGGTGTTTGTTATTGTCACGACATTCCCGCTTTATTTCAAGCTATCGGCATTCCATGTACCATTGCAGATTGGCGCTTGTTCATAGATAGCTCTCAGAGGAGTCTTGCATAATGGAAGCGTCCATCCGTCCATTCCGATCGTACACTCAGTCATATTGAAAGAACGATACGAAAACGTGAAGAAAATCCTTGATCTTATCAAATACAAGGACTACAAATGGGAAGTCATTGGCGACTTTAAGATGGTGGTTTTTTATGGGACTTCAGGGTGGCTGGACGAAGTACCCGTGTTACTATTGTTTGTGGGATAGCCGAGCGTCACGTGTTCACTACCAGCAATTCCAATGGCCACAGAGAGAGGAATATCTTGTCGGTAGGAACAACGTCCTTCATGAGCCACTGGTTGACCCAGATAAAGTTCTCATGCCCCCACTCCACATCAAACTTGCTTTGATCAAGCAGTTTGTAAAAGTCATTGATGTTCAGTCGCAAGCTTACTAGTTTCTGGAAGGTTTCTTTCCTGAGCTGTCTTCTGCCAAAATCAAAGCAGGAATTTTTGTTGGCCCTCAAACAAAAAACTTATGGCTTCACAGGAATTCGCTAATCTACTGACTTCAGTTGAAAAAGCTGCCTGGGATAGCTTCAAATCTGTAGTTAACAGCTTCCTCGGCAACAACAAATCGGATGACTATGTCGAGCTCATTGAAGAGCTAATCGCCAATTATGCTGCCATGGGTTGTAAAATGTCCCTCAAGTTACACATGCTGGGCTGGCATCCCATTTGAACAAATTCAAATCAAATTTGGGAGCTCATTCGGAAGAACAAGGAGAAAGATTCCATCAAGATGTCAAGAACTTTGAGCACCGCTATCAAGGTCAGTACAATGAGAATATGATGGGAGACTATGTATGGAACTTGATCCGTGATTCTGACGAAGAAAACAGTCGTAAGACTCGAAAGAGCTTGCGTTTTTGATGACAGGCCTTTTTCTGTTTGATCCTTTCGGAGTGGTACCCTGTTCTTCTATTCCAATATATTTAGCCTACATTTTTAATTTGCATTACAACTCATTCTTGCAGCATTCTCGTTTTTTCTAAATGAGAAAATATATAGGCCTACTACGGCCTACACTTATGGTTCCAGGCTATAGTCTGCAATCATAGGCCTACAAATGTCAGAAATATTAACATAAGGATCCTTTCAACATAAGGATAAATGAAATTTACATCGTTGTTTTAAGACTTACGAAACTATAGGAAACCAAATCTTCGTAAAAACCGGTATTTTCTCAAAAAGTCAAAATTGTATTATTTTATCAAAAAAATCACAAAAATCAATATAGTGACCACAAAAGCATTTTTAAAAACGGAGGATTGTTGTTTTCGTGGTTTGTGTGACCCATGGAGTAAGGATAAAACATTTTTTTTCGGGGAACAAAATTTGTGTTGCATGGTGTATTTGTAAAACCTTTTCCACAGTAAAAACATTTTATTTCATTATAAAAATGTTTTCTTTCTTCATTCGTTAATGGAATCATTGGTATATTTGTTTCAGGCAATTGTGAAAAGCGACATTGTAATTCTTCTACTTTCTTTGTAAACATTTCTGAACTATCTTCACCCTAGTATTGAAAATAATTCAGGATAATTTGAATGAATGTACATTCCCCAACATAATGGTTTTTGTTCAAATAAATATTTTTCTTTACTTTGTTCAGCTGCACTTTTTTCATAATTATAAACCGAAGGTTCTAGGGCTTGGCCCGTACCATTTTCAGAATTATCATTTTCAGAATCGGGCGAAGCCCTGGAAGACATCTCCGATGTCCCGTGCTTTTGTGTTATGTTAACATTATATGCTTCGAAATCACAACATATTGTAAAGGGTACTTTATTTTTGAAATACCATTTATTGTATTCTAAATAATCATCTTTAGGAAAAGTATTTTCAACTGCTTCGTTTTGTTGACAATTCTCCAAATGTCTATTCATTTCTTCTTTAGTTCTAAGGCTCGTCATACATTGGAGACAGGAAAAATTAGCATTATCTGAAGTTTTTGTAAATATAGAAACATCTTTACACAATATAAAATGACCCTGATAATATAATATATTCGCTTGTGCTGGTTGTTTTGTTTGTTCTAGTTTTTCAAATTTATCTTGATATATTTCATGTGTTAAGTCAATATATCTTTGTAAATCTTTTTCAGACTGTTGATAATTTTGATTTAATATTTGTAACTGATAACTATATTCTTTATCATATTGTTCTATATATTGTTGTTGACATTTTTTTAAAGATTCATTTATTTTTTGATTAGTTTCATTTTCTTCATTATTTTCTTCATTTAATTTTTGAATTGTTTCTATCTTATTTTGATAATTATGACCATATTCTTGTACTAATATTTTTTTGTTTGTTGTTGATAATCTGTTTTACATTTTTGTAAACTTTTATTTAGATTTTCTAATTTTTGTTGATATTCTAAAGATAAAGATGAATATTTTTAATTATAATCATCATTACGTCCTTTATAATTATTATGATTAATCATTATTGGTGATAATGTTTTTATAATTTCAAATTCTTCAGTACATATTATATTTCCTTGGTAAAAAATATTATGATGAATGTAATTTCCTCTTTTATTGTATACTATTTCTGATTGACATAAATTTTTATTATTCAAATAAAATCTTTTTGAATCTGAGTAAAGTGGAGTAATTTTACCAATAGAAACATAATTCACATTTAATTCAAAAACGTTTACTTCTATTAAATTTTTATTCTCTTTATGAAACTTTATTAACCTATTATAATCATATGGAAATTCATCTAAACCATCCGAAAGATCAAATTCCTTTATATATTCTTCTTTATTATAATGACTTAGTCTCTCTTTGTGATATTCTGCAGGATGTAAATGTGCTATAATACTCCACAGAAAACAATAATCATCTTCATTTTTTATGTAATTATTTGTGGTGAACTGAAAGATAAAGGAACATAACTACCACCAGTATTATTTTTATATTTATCAATTACTATTTTCTTAGATAGTATTTTAACAAATCTCCAACCAGATTCACGTAGCTGGGCTTCAATTATACAATTTTCTAATTTAAGTATCATTTGTTCAAATATGGGTTGTATATCATTTCCATTATGAATTTCTTGTGAATTTGTAAAATGTCCTTGTATTATTTCTTCAGGAATTCCATCAGGTCCAGTTTTTGTATAAAGTACTTCTACATTCATATAACATTTGAAAGATTTCTTAAATATTTTGAAAAAGTTTGTTAATACATTATAAAAAGTTTCATCGGTTTCATTATTTTCAACAGACTGATTAAATAAATATTTTATATTTGCTAAGGCTTCAACGGTTCGTTCAGCTTCATCAAATTCATCTATTTCGTTAAATTCATCAGTATCGCTAAATAAATATCTTCCATCTGGTACATGTTCATCTTCACTATTAAAAACTTTTTTATATTCTGAATGTGAATAATCATCAAATATTTTTTTAACTTTTATATCAGTAGGTAATGTTTCTAGATAGTTTTTATAATTATTTAATTTCAATATATTTCCTTCATCAACTCGTTCTACATTTTGTAAATGCATTTTACTTTGTAAATGAGATTGATAACTTCTTTTTGTTTGTAACTTTTTTCACATAAGACACAATAAAACTTTTCCTTTTTTTTATTTTTTAAAGAAAAATTTGTTTTAATTTTTAAATAAAAAATTCTAAAATATTTTTTTAATAAATTTTTTTAATAAATTTTTTAATAATTTTTTTTAATAAAAATTTTTTAATATTTTTTTTGTATAAAAAATAAAAATGTTTGAAGAGTATAAAATAGAACATGTACCAGTTTTAAAAAATTATAGACATCCTACTAATCCTCTTACACCAAAGCAAGAAGTTAAATTTTATTATCATCATAAATATATGCAATTTGTTAAAGATTACAAAATAAAACATGGTATACCTAAATATACTAAAACAAATGATTTTCCACTTTGTCTAAGAAGTTTTAGAGTATTCTTGGCTTTTAATAATTTATGGTGGTTAATCAATAAAGATAACTTAACAGTATATGATTTAAAAACATTAAATAAATTAAATCTTCATCCATTTATTTACAATTTTAAAACAAAATATTATAAAAGAAATTAAAAGATAAATTAGAAATATTTTTTTAGTTCATTATAAAAATATATATAATGGAAATATTATAAATATATATCTGTAAAATTATGATAAATTTGCTTAATTATTAAATATTTCACTAACACCATTTATTAATGGTTTTATATCATTATCTGTTTTTTTGGCTTCATCAAATGTAGATTTGGCATCAGATATTATTGGTGTTGCTTTTCTTAAGCCGTTTTATATAATGCAGTTTTTGCAGTTTTCAAGTAGTTCATTATTTTGTATTCTTGTAATCTGTTAGGGTATTGGTACCCAAATTTTGCAATTAAATAAAAATTAAAAAAAAAAAAAAAATATCAGGAATAATTTTTATTTTACTTTTTACTTTCATTCTAAAAAATAAAAATTTTTTTTCTATATTGGATTGATTGAATGTTTTGTATTTTTTGCATATATATATTCAAAATCTTGAGAGTTATTTTAGATTAGATTTCATGTTATGTACTAATATATTCATTTCAAATCTTTATATACTTGCTATGTTTCACTTATGGTGGTCAACACGTATTATTCCATATTTATTTGTGTTAATAATATGATAAGGCATATTTTTTTTATATTTTTTATTAAAGATCATTAAAGAATGCTGCATTATTTTGTGTAGTTGTAAAAAATGTTTGAATGTTTTCTCTAATCTTATTATCTGCATCGCAAGCTTTATGAGCTAATACAACTATTTGAATATTTTGATGTCTTCTTTTTGTAAATATTTCTGACATATTTTTTTTGTTTTGATAAACTTGCGACATCATCTAAACTTAATAAAGATTTATTTTCAGGTGTACCAGCAAAACTTTCCATATCTTGTAACTCATCTAATTGTTTATGATCATAAACGTTTCTAAATGTTAGCCATTCAGAAGTATGCATACAAAAAATATGTACTTGTGTTTCATCCTTATAATATTTCTTTATATATTTTTTAATAAACGTAGTCTTACCACTTCCAGTTTTACCGTAAACAATGAAATGTAAATTTTCTTGATACATTTTACCTTGTTTAATATTTTTATTATTAGTTTTATCCTTAATCTTATCCTCATCAGTTTTCCATCCTTTAAAATTTTTTATTTCTTGTTTATAAAAATTATCCTCTTTTGTTCCTCTGTTAGAAAGTAACCCCATTGATTTCCAATACATATAACAAGATGATAAATAAAAAATATTAAAATACATGCTAACAATATTTTTATACAATGAAATTTTAAAAAATTCAAAAGACGTGTAAGATCTGATTGTGCTATTTTTTTATTAGGAGGTGAATTAAGGGGTAGTGTCTCTAAATATTTTTTATTATATATATTATTATCTATAGTATTATATCTAGTATTATATTTAGTATTAATATCTTTTACATATTCTACTTCGTCTTTATTTAGATTCGGATCTTGAGGGGATAGTGTATCTTGAAACTCAGTGTTATTTTATATAATTATATATCATTTCATTTATTGCATCAAGAGATTTATGACGACTTAGATTACTAACCGGTGAATATAAATCTTCCAAATTTTCGCTTTTATTCATTTAATATTTTGAAAATAAAAAATTTAGGAATTATTATTTTTTACTTCCGGACTCGCATTCTTACACTCTTATGAGTGTAAAATACCTCTCTAGCAACTCCGGAATGCATAGGAAATAAACCGGAATTTTGTTCATATACTCGAAAGAAGTATGTTCCAAACCTCTCCTCTCTTCCGGAATACATAAGAATATTTTAATAGAATAATATTTTATTCTTTATAAAAAAATAATATTTTAATATATACAAGACTATTTTAGTGGAAATACAGCTATTTTAATATATATAAGACTTTTTTAGTAGAAATACAACTATTTTAATATATATAAGACTATTTTAATATATATAAGTCTAGTTTCATAATAAAAAGTAATTTTTTATATAATATAAATTATTATTATTATTTTGATATAAATTATTATTATTTTGATATAAGTTATTATTATTTTGATATAAATTATTATTATGTTGATTAAAATTTTGATTAAGATCTTGATTAAGTTTTGGACAAAGTGTTACATGTCGCGGAAATTTTTTCTTCAGTATAATTTTTTGGCAACCTCTACATTTTACTTTTCCTTTTAAACAATCCTTTCACTGATATTTACTATCATAAAACTCTGTCTTAGGTTTAGTAATTTGACAACTTGTACATTGTCTTGTAGAACTTATGCAAGAATTATAATGATTAGTAATTCCTTGAATTGTAAAATATTTATTACAATTACGACATAACTGATCTTTTAATTTATCTTTTTTATCTTTTTTCACCACTTCTGGTTGTTCGCATAATTTTAAATGACGTGCAAAATTTTTGGACGTTATATTTTTATTACATCCGGAACATATTTTTTTGTTATTACATTCTACAAATTGATTTTTATCGACATAATTATTTTGTGCTAAATAATTATCATTATTTTGTGCTAAATAATTATTATTATTTTGTGCTAAATAATTATTATTATTTTGTCTAGGTGTATTTTTTCTAGCAGTATAAAGATTTTGTACTTGATCTGAAATAAATAAATGCTTTAATCTTTGTAATGGTTGCTCCGGTTGAATATTTTTATTAGGTTGAATACTATTATTATGCTGAATATTTTTTTGAAATTGATTGATATGCATACCACATGGTGTGTTTTTCATATGAGAATATAATAGCTTTTGATTTAAAAAACGCATCTTACAAACTTGACAAATTTGAGTCATTTCTATTTTTTATTTTTATTAGAAAAAAATTTATTTTTATTAGAAAAAAATTTATTTTTTTATTAGAAAAAATTTACATTTTTATTGTTAAAAAATGATGTTACCAAATGTTGGTGGAGGTGCATATATCCCGAATAATCGTGAATCAGAAATAGAACTAGAAAATTATATTATGAAAACTGGAGACGTTTTATCTGGTCCATTGCATCTTTCTATTCTTCCGCAACAAAATACAGAGTTAGCAAATAAACAATATGTTGATACACAAATCAATGACTTAAGAGAAAAATATATAAACGATGTTTTGGTTCCACTGATGAATGAATTAAAGTTGCTTAAACTTAATGACAAATCATTAAACGAAAAATTATTAAAAATTGATAAAAAGGATAGAGAGCTAGAAGCAGATATAGCAAAACTTTTTAAAAAGTTTTCAGAACAATCAAAAAATTTTAATATTACCTTCTATAAAGTTAAAATCTGCAGTCATTAAAGATAAACATCAGATAAAAATGTTAAAAGAACAATTAGAAGATGAAATAGAAAAACTACCTGAAAGAATTAAAAAAAATTTAAAACAGTTACAAACTACATTCCAAAGTGTGAATGAATTGAGTTCTAAAATTGCTCAACAAATTAAAAATAAATCATTTGAAAATTGAAGTAAACTCACTTAATGAAAAAGTTAATTAAATGAAAAATCTTAAAATCAATTTAGAAAATGAATTAAAGAAAAATTTACAAGAAAACTCTAAAGAAAATAAAGAACAGTTAGATGCTGTTAAAAAACAGTTAGATGTTCTTAAAGTTCAATTAAATGCTTTAAAAACTGATTTAAAGAAAAGTGAGAAAAATTAGAAGTGACTGAAAAGGAAATTAAAGTACATCACACGCTACTTGACGCAATAGATAAAGTGCAACAGACAATTAATAAAGTTATCTCGAAGTTGTTGTCCATTCACAAACGTAAATCTTGATCGGACCAAAGGTCCTCGAGGCTTTAGCCAATCATAAACGTAAATATTAACGTAAATATTTTTTCCCAAAAGTCAAATTTAATCCTAAAAAATGCCTATAATTTATAAACACAATCTTAAACATTTTGCTTCAAATCAAAGAATTGCTCATGAACCATCTATGAAATCTGTTTACCATTATAACAATGTAGAAACAATTCAAAAAGAAGGGGATAGTGTAAACAGCGGAGCTGGCATCTTTTCTGGTATTAGAAGTATCGTTAACTTAATTAAAAATAATAAAGATTTGATTACATCTGCTGCAAAAGGAGCAGCTGCTATAGGTAGTACAGCTAGTGCAATATCAAATGCCGTTAAGTCTCAAAACGAATTAAAACAACTAGAAACTATTCGTTAACTTAAGAATGATTCTGAAGAACTAAAAAATTTAAAAAAACTTTCAGAGGAAACAAAAAACAAAATTGCTAACATAGCTGTGGGGTATGATAGTAAACATAATGAAAAAACAATTGAAGAAATAAGAGGTAATGGTGTGAACAGCGGAGCTGGTCTAGCAAAATTCTAAAATTATATTAAATAAAATTTTTCTGTGTATGAGAAAAAACAAAAAAGTCAAATTATTTTTTATAAAAATGTCTTTGCTTATCGAAAATAAATTTAGATTAGACGAACCTCCGCTCGTCAGTTATAATCAAAAAAATAATGACTATATAAGAATTGCTATGAATCCCGGATCTTCCAGTGGAGTAAATACTGGAGGAGATTTAATTTTTGAAGTTGATAATCAGCAAAGTTATATATATCTACCTGATTCCTTTTTACACTGTGGATATTCTTTATATAGTGATGCCAATTTTACAACACCATTACCAGATACCGATAATATTGCATTAGAGAATAATTTCTTTCCATGATTATTTACACAAATGCGTTTAGATGTTGCAACTCAAGATATAGAAACAATAAGTGATTCTCCAGGTGTAATTGATACAATGCTTAGATTTGTAACAATTAGTGAAAATAATAAAAAGCATGAAATCGAAGGTTGGTTTCCTGATACTAATGGTGATATAATTGTTGATGATTTAACTCACGCTGGAACAGATGCAGCAGGAATTGCGAAAGATGTAGAAAATATTGCAAATCATTTAAATAAAACAAACAAAAGTGCACATAAAGAAAAACATGAATTTAACAAGAAAAGTAAACAGACAGTTAATTGGTCATTGTCTCCATTATTCGGTTATTTAGATTATGGCAAAATATCATATCAATTAAAATTTAAGTTAATAACTCATCGTACAAAAAATAATGAATTAATCTTTTTTGGTAAGACTGGAAAAAAGCATATTTAAAAATTGATTGACTTGAATGGTGGATAAATCATATTACTCCTAGTTTAGAGGTTGAAAAAGCTATTGCAAATAGATTAAACACAAACAAACCAATTCCAGTATGTTTTATGAAGCGTACTGCTAGTTCAGTAACTTTTTCAGAACAAAGATTTAACTGGCATTTTACTAGAACTTCTAATACTCCAAGATATTTATTACTAACTTTTCAAAGAAATAATTCTCCAAGTTTTGATAAGAACAATAATCTTTTTCATATTAATACAATTCGAAGTTTACAAGTTGCTTTAAATCAAACCCGATATCCAATTGATCCATGAAGATTCGATGATACCAATAATCAATTTATGGAAGGATATGATGCTTACAGAAATCTTTGTATAGAATTTAGAGTTCAACCACAATTAACTCCTGGAGATTGGAGACATTTATATCCTGTTTTCTGTTTCGATTTAAGTGCACAATCAGAAGATATTATTAAAAATGGTTGTGATGTAACAATTAATATTGAAAAGAAAGATTCCACAACTTCATTGATGGCTTATGGTTTATTGCTAGAAGATGCAAAATATTCTATTGAAATTCTTAATGGAAAAATGGCTAGGATTAATTAATTTTTTTGTTAACCTAAAATTTTGATAACTAGAATAGATTAAAAATTTTTTGATAACTTAAAATTTTTTTATTAAAAATGTCGCAAGCGAAAAGTAATAATAATAAAACTGTTGAGTTAAAATTACGTAATATTGTTGACAAAAATACCCCTAAAACTATTAATAAAAAAAGCATTACATAAGTAAACCAATGATAGAGAATATTAAATTACAAGAAGAAAAGAAAGGCGGGATTCTCCAATTAATTCCTCTAATAATAGGAGGCATAGCAGCAGCAGGAAGTGTTGCAGGTGGGACAGCTGGTATTGTCCAAGCAGTAAATAAAAATAAATCAGAGAAGGCAGCATTAGAAGAACAAAAACGTCATAATAGAGAGTTAGAGAAAGTTGCTAGGGGAGAAGGAATAGTAGATAATTTTATTAGTAAATTAAATTTAGCTGATGAAGGGAAACGAGTTCTTAAAAATATTCTTCACAATGTTGATGATTTAATTGAAATTAAAGAAACTAAAGATGGTTCTGGAATATATCTAAGTCCTAGTATGATAAGGTAAAACATTTATTTTATTTTATCTTTTAAAACTTTTTTATCTTTAAAAATGGTTTCCACAAATTCTACAAATTCCGAAAATTTAATTAAATTAAAAATTGCTAATTTAGATTTATTAAATTATCTATTAAACAAGAATAAAAACTCAAATTGTAAAATTTATGAAGGTAACGACATACAAAAAACATTAGAAAACTTTCCTGGATTTATTTGGAGTACATATTCGAAAGAAAAACATCTTCCTGGTCATTCATATACAGGTCCAGGAACTCGATTAGATATAAGACTAGATGAGAATAATAATCCGAAACCAGGTGAAGAACCAATAAATAGAGTAGATGCCGCAGCTTACAGGCATGATTTAGCTTATCGTAATCATGACCTAAGTTCTTGTCATGAAGCAGATAAGAAAATGATACAAGAATTAGATAGTATTTAGAATCCTTCCCTTAGAGAAAGAATTGAAAGAATGTTTGTTAAGAAAGCTTTACAAGCTAAAATATTATTCGGTCAGGGTTTAAATGAAACGACAGCAAAGCTGTCTGAGAGCAACGCTCGAACCTACGCGTCTGAAATTCACAAGGAATACAGAAAGCCGAAATATTTATTGAAAGTAAAAGTATTTAATAAAGATGATATTTGGAGTGCTGATCTTATTCATATGCCGAATGAGGGAGGGTTTAAGTACGCATTGACCGTTATAGATTTATATACACGATACGCTTGGGTAAAGCCTTTAAAAAATAAAAGTGGTCTATCAGTTAAATATGCGCTTGAAGAAATCTTTAAAGAAAGTAAGAGAAAGCCAAGGAAATTGTTTGTTGATAAAGGATCGGAATTTTATAACCGAAACGTTCAGCCACTATTTGAAACTGTTTATTCAACTGAAAACGCTGGAAAGGCTGTAGTAATAGAAAGATTGAATAGATCATTAAAAAAATAAAATTTTCAAAAAATTTACTGAGTGAGGAACTCAGAAATGGTTGAAGATATTACCAGGAGTTGTAGAAGAGTATAACAATAAGATCCATTCAGGTATTGAAGAAACTCCAAAGAATGCTTCTGAAGACCCTGATTTAATACGAAAGAAAATATTCGAGAATAATTATTCGAATGAGAGTAATCCGAATTTGCAGAAACTTAAGCCGAAATTTAAAATTGGTGATAGAGTTAGAATATTTAAGTATAAGAATAAATTTGAAAAAGGCTTTGTTGGTTATTGGACTAAAGAGATATTTGAAGTTTGTAAAATAAATCAAACTTATCCGATTACTTACGAAATCAAAGATTTAGATGATGAAGATATCAGAGGCCGATTTTATCAAAATGAATTACAACGAAGTGATTTTTAATTATCATTATTTTCATTCAATTCTAACACAATATCAAGAAATGGTACTCCTTTTTGTAATTTAAATAAAACATAAAGACATAATTGACCG
>CAJQUW010002303.1:0-42197 GCA_907163375.1 Prostheceraeus crozeri | reverse complement strand
CTGCACATACAGCATACTGCAGTCATACCAAGTAGGTGCAAGTGTGTTTTACGTTCTACCGACTACGTATTAATCATGAAATGATGGCTATTAATATTTCAAAAAATCACGTATAAGCATTGATATTGCATTACAACTTTTCTGTCGCGAAAAGTAATAATACTGTGCATTTTAGATGATGGCTTCCCGACAATGGTTCTATTAATTCCTTCAGACTTTACAATGGATACCAGTTTAATTTACAATTATTTATTGATCGGAAGAATACATTGAAAGTGTTGAAGTATGTGGAATTATTACTTTTGTAGTGTGGGTATAAGCACATAGACGCCTCAATTACATCGCTACAGTGTTACTGTTACGCTATCTAACGCTGAGTTGTTGCTACAAAAGTTATTTCTATTCCATTGATGCGCTAGTTACTGTGTTGTCTCTAGGTAGCAAGCTGCCAAATTCCATAGTGGGGCTACATATGCTTCTTTTCTTCTAATCGCAAATATGTCAAATGTTGCATGTACGGTTTTTACCTGAGTTTATAGGTAGAAGTTACGTAGTAAGAAAACGGCGATCACCAGATAGCGCAAATGGCCGCATCGCTGAACGTCCACCCCTCGGAAGCGGAGAGTGTCGTGGTCGGGGCCGCCCGTGGTGCTTCGGTTCTGAGTTCCCCCCCTCTGGAACGGGACACAGACGGTTGTAGTCTGTCGTGCGTTTTGGTTTTGGTAATGTGTCGACAGGTGGGTTCACAACTGTTCGTGAGTCCCCCCTCTGGAACGATAGAGTGTTGGTCGTGGTGGACTGGGCGTCGCAGGATTATCTTGCGGATATAGTGTTTGATGTTTTTGTGCAATCTGTGAATGTTGTGTTGTCGAATGGGTCGTTTCGAGTGGAAGGATTGGTTCGGAATGAGGGGAGAAACGGAGGGTCGGATTCGTAGTCAGCGGTGAAATTCTGCATGTTGGTATAGTGTTATAGGGTGGTTCAAGGCACTCGGTGAGAAAATTTTCAACTTTTGAAAAACGACAGAGTTAGAATTTGGGACATTTTGGTGTGTAGGTCAAAACGAAGCTCCGGATGAGAAACGGAGGTTTCTGATTCGGAATCAGAGTGAAATTTGCATCGCTATGGTGAGTTTTAAGTCACTCGGTGAGAAAAATTTTCGGCTGAACTCGTCCCCCCTCTGACAGCCATGCTTCGATTTTGGCTTCCCTGTAGGAGATTTTGTTTGTGCGATAGCTAGTTTGAAAGCTAGTGTGAGACAAATTCAGTGACAGATCGCTTGATCAATCTGTCTTTCGTTAAAAGTTATATGATCGGTTACCAGATTTTAGGTCGGAGCTCGCTTACCTGAAAAAATCCTAAGTGTCAGAGTGACTTTGTATGGGTAAAATTTGAAATTTTTCCAAGTGTGGAAATTTCGACCTGGGACGTTCACCAAAACTATTTATCAACATTTGAAATTTACTGACGTCTTCCCCCTTTGACACGCTCGCTTCGATTTTGGCTTCCAGTGGACGGATTTGTCGTGCGATAGCTCGGTTTGAATGCTAAGAGTGAGACAAATCAGTGAAATGAATCGGCTTTTTCTTGTTCTATTTTTTCGTTCAAAAGTTAGAGCGTTACAGATTTTAGGTCGGAGCTCGTCAACTGAAACAATCTAGTGTAGAGTGATATGTATGGGTAAAATTTGAAAATATTCCCAAAAGGTGTGGACTTTCGACTGGGCGTCACAAAATATTTCATGAAAATTGGAAATTTACTGAGTACCCCCTTTTGACAGTCGCTATCCGCTTAAGGCTTCCAGTGAGCGGATTTTGTGTGCGATAGCTGTTTGAAATCTAAGAGTGGAGACAAATTCATGAAAGAATCGGCTTGCTTATCTGTCTTCGTTTAGGATGTGAGACGCATTTAAGATTTTGGGGAATTTGCGAAAAACGACAGAGTATAGAGATTTGGGGTTTTAGGGTGTAGCACCAAAAAACGAAGCTCGGATGGGTAAACGGAGGAGATGGATCAGCTTGATGTATTGTCCTAGAGGGTCATATAATGAGATTCACGCATTTCTATAAAAATAGCGCTCCTTTGCACAGTGAGTATCATTCCATCGTGAATACACGAGTGACGGACGCAGCATTTTCTTCTTCTAGTTCCTGTTCTATTATTCCATCTAAACATCGGTAGTCGGCTACTTAACTCCTCTCTCCTTTGAAGTAGAAACTTATACAATCTTTTTTCCATTTTTAAGATCTATCATCATGCTGACTAGTAGGTACAAATGGCGGTGTCAGACGTTACAAGGTTTCGCTTTCGGTCAGTTCATTACGCAATGAGGCCAGTGGAAGAAACATCATGGTGCATAATCGCTACACCGCTACAGCGTTATTTAACAAGCTTGCGTTTGAGATCAAAGGTAGTACTCCAAACGGAATGCTCCCTTCACGGATGTAAAGATAATGCACAAATCAGTATGGGGGATACATATGATCCGTGAGTCGTACATGCACCAACTGACATTATTGAGGAGTTTTTGAAATTAAATATGGGAATTACTACTCTTCTTGTCAAGAGTGGAAGGCGAGAGATGACAAGGATTTCTCTATACAAAGATTTTGGGATGAGTAATCAAATATGCTAACCGGTATAACATTAGGTGTACTTCCTATAAAGAAGTATGGATGATATCAATACCCATCAGATGTGATGAGTCGGAGAGGTACTTTGGGATATCCTTTTCAAGTTGAAATGGGGTTATTATGGTGAACAAGGCTATAAAATAGTCTTCACCATGATATGGAATCATCTTATAATTCCAAACACCCCATTCGTGGCGACATAATGATCAAATCCTTAACAGCAGTGGTACGAAGCGCAAGTCGGAGAAGAATGCTACATCACAACGCAAATCAAAGAAGGAGGACTAATATGAAGTTTTTTTTTTTCTTCTTTCTCGTTTTTTTTCTTTTTATCTTTTGGTGTTTATTGTATTTTTTTTCTTGTCTTCTTTCCTTAGTTTCCTTTTTTTTTTTTAATTTCTTTTCTTTCCTAACTCTACTATGACAATTCGTTAGGTAGCTTTGAGTGTGTAGATTGGTCCTTATATAGATACATCTTTACTTCTTCGTGGCCATCATTATGTGTGTATTTTGTCGTGAAAAGATCGAATATTCTTCATTTTGATAATATTTATAGGTAACGGTTTCTTAGATGTGTAATTTCGTTTAAGGCTCTATATCTCATTACTGTGGATTGTGAGGGTGAATTATACAGGGCTCAGTAGTATTGCTATGAACAATTGGACATATAGATTGTTAGTGTCTATATCAACTTTCAACTGCGATCCCAATGTGATCATGGGCGGAAAACACATTCTTGTGATTATAATTGTCCTATTTGCAAGGATCTGGCTTTTCGGGTGAAAGTGTTTCCTTATTGACTTTAACGATGGTTAGTGCTTTCAATGTTATACGATCTTTGGTAATAATCCTGGTAAGGAGATGGAAAGTATTTCAATTAATCATTGATGATATTTGTCCCGCTTGGAGTGTAGAGTGAATCACATTATTGAATTCACGAAAGTTTTAAGGATTTGTGTGTTCTTTTTTGGTCTGTTCTTTGTAGTAGACTACGTTATAACCAATGCTTCTTTCTTTTCCTCCTTACTAAACAATGCAAAGTATCGTATGGTATCATTGCTCGCTGTATGATAGTTATCAGCTGTATTTATTTTATCTGTTTCAAACCATTGATTTATAATGCATGCTTGTTACCGTTAGTCAAAAATGCTTATGAGAAGAGTTGTTGTTTTATGATGGGTGGTTAGATAAAGGGAGCTCCTGTTATCTCACGAGTGCGGAAACATTAGTTTTCATTAAGGGACAAGGTTTTAAAGGAGTGTAAAGTTATGTGATAAAATTTATAAGATGCGACAACCAACGAATGCAGTGGTTCGATGATGCTAGCACTCTATTTCTAGAATTAATGAAAATTCTTGATAGCATTATCATGGTCGGCGTTTAGATGCGAAAATTAAAGTTTAAGTCATATGGAAAGAAGAGGTGGAAGTGCTCTTTCATTTTGTTTTATCAAAGGAAGTGGTAGATCCACCCGAAGAATTTTTAAAATGACATATGATAAAAATTGCTGAAGTCTTAACGCATTAACCATATGGTAGCAGTCTCGTGTTGAAGCGATATCAGATAATCCAATTCAATTTCTAAAGAACATGAAAATGCAGTGGTATTGCATTGTAGTACAATGGTTACGAGCTATGTTGATCACTCTGAAGTATATTCATTCTGTACATGCGTCTATTATTTAGAAAAAGGATCGTCAAATTATATCTTTCAAAAAGATTGTATAGACATCAGTAACGGTGAAAATATGTGTTGCGATGTAATGTAGCGACAGAAGGGAAATGCAAGGATATCAAGAGATGTACGCATGTTTTTGTCAACGCTGTTACATAGTAATTGAATTTCAACTTTGCCAATGTAATACTGTGATATTGGCTTCATTTCCAGTGTCATATGTCGCATAGTTAGTACTTATGCAAATTTGGTATAGATAGGTTTTAGCAACGACAAAACGGAAAATGGAGCGACGTAAATGAGACACGTAAACAGTCAAAAGGTTTTTAGCATTCAAAGCTCTGGGACTAATGAAGAAAACAGCGATCATCGCTTTACGACATGGCTAACGCTAAATTCATTTGAGAAATTATTCTATGTGAGGAAGTTGAGGACGAAGATATTAGCGCCAAACAACGAAGTACTTAATGCCGATATGTACCGAATTGCGTTTCAACTCAATCCTTAAAGTACCTTCAAGAAAGAGGAAACTTAACACAAAAGGGCGGTTTCCTTTCAGCAATACTATCAATGATAGCTCCTGCGTGGGGCAACCTATTGGGTAAAATCTTTGGCTTATGCGTTAATTATGCAAATGTAGAATATCAAAGAAAATAAACTGGATTTCAATTTAATGGGATTGAAAAGTTCTGACTGTATCAGGGTCCATCTCTGCGAGGTTTAAAAACTAGTTTTCACGTGAATTTATTGGATAAAGAAGGGAGTTGTTTAAGGACTATCAATCGAGTGCTTTGGTGTTATGGTTATTATCAAGACGCTGTTTAGGGAATTGCAAAGTCGAACTTTTATTCGACATGAGGAATTATCCAGTGGATAAACTTCAGTCTAATGATGTTGGTGTATTGGATGATTTATTAAAGAAAGAAGAATTCAAAAGATGTTAAGATTTTTACTCGCGCGCAAAGCATAAAAGGTGCTCTTATCAATATTTCACACAAAATCTGTTTCTGATGGAAAAAGAAGATGTAAAAACCTGAATTTTACACATATTATGCCTATTTCATGGAATTACCGCGAGATAAAGTCAATTTTGATATTTTAGCGCGACAAGGTGTCATCAGGGATCTAAAAGCCTTAATTGAAAATTTTAAGCAGCTACTGAAAAACATACGGTACTTGAATTCATTGAGGGTCTTTACGCCGAGTGTACGGAAGAATTAGATTTCGATGGTGATATTTTTAAAATCCTGATAATTCTAAAATATAGTTTTATTTGCTATGATGTTATTCTCAGGGATGATTACTGTACAAATCTGATGCAAGCAAGAAAACTAAGCAACTCTTGAAATATCAAATGTATAGGACGAAATAGATTTCCAGCAAAAATTTTACATTAAATGATCCACATTCAGTGTCGTGTATTACTTCAATCGGAAATGAGAGGCAATGAAAAAACGTGAAGATTAAGATGCGTGCCTCTGTACTCGACTGCTACACCTTTAGGCATCTCGCGCACTTGACATATCTTTGTTAACAGTATTGAACCATTAAGTTTTATGATTTAGATGGCGAAATCATTACAGATGAAAATAAATTGATAGATGTTACGTTTATGAATAGATTTGATTCAGTATGCAGAAACGTTGGAAGCGCGTAGGGCTATGTTCACCTGGTTGTCTACTTTCTTAACTATTGAAAAAGATAATGTTGCCAAATTTGCTTTACATACTGAGACTTGAAAGAATTGATTAAGTGGCTATATCCAATGTTCAGCGATGAAATGCAACTATTGGTGTAAGACGTCACCTCTAATCCCTCCCTCATCCTAGCAACAGAGAGCAGAAATCGAATTAGATCTATCGCACTCTATAATGTAAAAGGAAAAGTAAAAAGTTCCTCTAGGAAATACATGTCTCGGACTATTAATTTGAAGTAGGTGTTGCTAGCCTTTTATGAGCGCAGAGGTGAATGTCGTTGTCACTTGACTTGCTGGCAGTTCATAATGAAACAAATCAAGTGCACAACGATGAAAACGCTTAAAGCTCAATGCTGCGTTGTTGTAATAAGTCGAAGGAAGAAACACAAAGATGAGAAGGAGGAAAAGTCGTAAGTAGTCACGACCTGAACGTTTGATTCAATCTATTATGCTGTAAAAACATCGGCAGGATATTTGCATTTCATGTAAATATATCAAAGCGAGTGGGTTTCAATAAGTGAAGATGGTTTAAAGGGTAGGCTACTATACACTCCACAAACAAAAAGCGAAAAAGAAGTACGACGCCATTATCTTTGTTCATGACATCGGATGAACAGTGGAAGCAGATTTGTGTGATGTTGCTCATTTCAAAAACATAACTGGGCAATATTTTTAGTTCAAGTATTGATATTTTTGGATATGGTGGGCTAACTTTAAAAAAATAAAGAAGGGAAAGGAGTAGCAAAAGCATTCCAAACAATTTTTCGAGAAGGTCTCATTCCAAAAAGAATTCAGAGTGATCAAGGAAAAGAGTTTGAAAATCAGCATGTGACAAGATTATTTGAGAGCATAGAGCATTAGAGTTGTTTAGTGTAAAGGCGCTTTTAAATAAAAAACTATAGCTGCACTCGTTGAACGTTTTAATCGCACATTAAAAAATCGCTTGTGGCGACATTTTACTGCCAACTTGACACAAAATTGGACAAAGGTTCTACAAGATACACTCCATGCCTACAATCACTCTATCCATCGTTCTATTGGACTCAGACCAGTAGATGTAAATGCTGACAATGTAGATAAAGTGCGCGAATCATTCCAACGTAAACGCACTCATGTGAAAAGTGATGTGAAAATTGGTGATAAAGTTCGTATCTCAAAAGTGAAAAGTGTTTTTGCTAAAGGGTACCTCCGAATTGGACAGAGGAGGTATTTACAGTATCAAGGATTAATCAAAAAGACTCTCCGACCACCTACAAGTTGAAAGATTACGATAATGAAGAAATTGAGGGTAGCTTTTACCGCGATGAGATTGAGGTAGTCACTGAAAGTGAAACATATTTGGTAGAGAAAATCATTCGATGTAAAAAACGGCAAGGTGAAGAATGGTGTCTTGTTAAATGGACTGGTTATCCTTCAAGTATGAACTCTTGGATGCGTCGTGCCGACATCTTTCATCTAAGTGATCGACAGTGATTCATGCAAAGTTGTAACTAACAATGTTTAGGGTTTGAGCTATGAATCCAACTGCCTCATTTTATTCACGACCCTCCTATGTAAGTGGTGGAGGACAAATTTACATCGGTGCTCGCCGCCAACGTGGAGGTAGCATACTTGGTGCACTGAAATCTGTTGTAGCACCTCTCATATCCAATGTCGGTAGATCTTTAAAACGAAATGTTTTAAGTAATGCCGTTGGCTTTGCTGGTGATGTTGCTAGTGATCTTTCCAGAGGTAGAAGTTTTAAGAGCAGTTTGTTGAATCGTGGGAAGGAACGCGGTTTAAAAACATTGAAGCAGACCATTGCTGGTGTTACTCAAGGAAAGAAATCACCTAAACGAATGAAAAAAGGAAGGAGGAAACATCGCGGAGCTGGTAAGGTGCGATCTTCAGTCAAAAGGCATTCACGCAAACGTCGCAGAGGCTCTAATCATTCATCAGGCGCTAAACGACGACGCTGCTATAACTTCTAATCATGGAGTGTAAAACTTCCGGTTTTTGTTTGTTCGATCAACAAGCCATACAGACAGATATTCTTAGTTCAAGTATTGTAGATTATCATCCTCGAACAGCTGAGAATGCTGGCCCCATTGAATTTGTTATTCCTGGTGGTAGTGATGACTACATAGATTTGAGTTATGCGATGCTTGATTTGAGGTTTAGAATTCAGCAAGCAGATGGAACTGCTATTGACGATGCACATAAAGTTGGACTGAACAATTTACCATTGACTACATTACTTCGTGATGTTTCTCTAACGATTGGAGAGCAGCAGGTGGAAGGTGGTCAAAGCGATTATCCCTATAAATCATATTTCAATCATGTATCACAGTTTCATCCAGCAGCACAAAAAAGTCATATGGAAGCCATGGGATGGTACAGAGATGAAGCAGGAAAATTTGATGTTGAAACAAACAGTGGCTTTGTAAAGCGATCTGCTATGATTAAAGATAGTAGAGTATGTCAGCTATATGGTCCGCTGAATTTAGACTTCTTTAGACAGTCAAAGTTTTTACTCTGTAATACCAGCATGCGACTCAAGCTGACATTGAATAAGCCTGAATTTGCGCTGAATGCATTTGCTAAAGTTGACAATTTTAGAATTCATGTGGAAGATATTGCACTTTACATTCGTCGAGTAGTACCGAATCCAAGTGTCATTAGAGGACATGCTGAAGGTCTTAACCGCCAAAATGCCATTTACCCCGTTCAGCATACAAAGCTTCTCACCTTTACAATTCCGAAAGATCAAAAGAGTTTCATGAAAGATGGCCTCTTTCCATCGGAAGCACCGAAGCTCCTCATGGTGGCAATGGTTGAAAATGATGCATTTAATGGTAATATAAAGAAGAATCCTTTCAATTTTAAACACAATCAGTTAAGTGAAATTGCTTTACGTGTAAATGGTGTGAGTCATCCTGGTCCACCCTACAAACCAGATTTTGCTGCGGATCAATTTATGCGCAGTTATGTTGATTTTATGGATGTCTTTGGCTTTTACAATACGGATGATACCAACGGACTGACTATGAAAGAGTTTAAGAGTGGATATACTATTTATGCATTTGATTTGACTGCTGACAGCGATATTAGTGCACCCTATCGTCAAGCGAACGTGCCTCATAATATTCGTTTGGATTTGACGTTCAAAAGAACACTACCTGAGACGATCAATGTATTAATTTATGCAGTCTTCGATTCAAATATTGAAATTACAAAGTATCGTGACGTGATTCTTCAGTATAATCGTTAATGAGTTGGTTGACTGCTGACGATATTAAGACTAAAGTGCAGCGTAATGCAGACGAAGCGACGTTGAAAGCTTTCGATAATGTCTATTCACTCGATACCTTACCACCTGCAGTAAATCACTATCCCATCTTTATTGTGCTAAACACTCATTCTCAGAATTTAGGCGGTGAGCATTGGAAAGCGATCTTTATTGGAGAAGACCGACGTGGTGAACTATTTGACTCTCTTGCTCAACCTCCAAATATACCAACACAGCAGTGGTTGAGAAAACATACGCGTCAATATCAGCGAAATGAACGCATACTACAACATCCACTTTCATCAACGTGTGGTGCTTTTGTACTGTACTTCATCTTAAAACGTTTACATGTATCTCGATTTGCATCTATTATTCAAAACTTTTCATGTAATCCATCCTCTAATGAAAAAATGATTTGTAAGTTCTATCATGATTTGAAATAAAAACATCATGTTGGAAAAAATTGTTTTTTATTTTACAATCCGCTGGGTACGTACATACTCAATGAGATAGTCTAGGATCACATTTGCTTGTACATGAGATTTTAGTCCAGTAATGATCACTTTACTATTATGAAAGATTGCCACATGCACAGGTAACCAACAACTAATGAGAGCTGCAGGAAAAAGTTCGGGTTCATAACACAAATTGTAACTGCTGGTACGAATCTTCAAAAATGATAGACTGTCACTCAATTGAGTAGAGATCACCATATTGTCCACAGTCAGATTCGACATCACACACCTCTCCCTCTTCCATATCCGACGTAGTAGTCTTTGTAGCTCTAAGCGCATTGACTGCGCCGATGAATGAGAAAGGGCGCCGAGAATCTGTACAGTTCCATTTGGGAAGAGTTGAAGATTCCGTGAATTGTTCATCTTCACCACTAACATTTGAGGACGGCCCGGGTAATACTTGCTGTTTGGAAGCTGTTGGTGTAATGTTGTGAGATCGATTTTGGTGTAGAGTCTGAAGCGACGGAGAATGTTGACGATGGTGTAGCGATGGCGCTTCATGATGAAAGAATGAGTAAATTGAGCGATGTACCTTCCTTTTATACTTTTCCCAACTACCTTGATGAAATGTGAAGTTAGTATGAAGTTGGGAATGATAGAGTTGAATTCGCCGATTGTTGACGCGCAGCCAGATGCGATTTCCAATACGTGAATGTCTTTTCATATAGAAGTATTTCAAGTCCTTCATGATATGATGTAGAGATTGAAAATGACGATAAGATAAAGCAAACTCTCTTCTCACATTTCCAGTTGAATCTTTGAAATAGACGTTTCGATCATGATCCGTTTCAATACGTTGTAGGGAATCTAATTTCCAACTCATGGTGCGTGGTAATCATGTCTGATTAAGATTTGCATAGTAGGGCGATGAACTCACGACGAATAAATGTCATGATGGAGCGATGTATGTATCTTCTATACTTCTCCCAATTGTATTTGCGAAATGAGAAACAGTTTGCGGAATGAGAATGGTAGATTTGAATTTCATTTCTGTAATGTTGAAGCCAAACTTGATCACCCAAGGAGATGAATCTTAATGTTTCAAAATATTCCAAATCCCTCATGATATCATTGAGGTTGACAAATTGTCGCCATGTTAATGTAATTCCTCTTGATGTATGACCATGAGAATTTTTGAAATGTACGTTTCCATCACGATCAACTCTGATATATTGTAGAGAGTCCAAAATCCAAGTCTTCATGATGTTATGCAAAGTTGCAGATCAGCAATATAAAAATGTCGTTTTATCATATTTTGCTTAGCAATGCGGCTACAAAGAGATTTACTAGTAATCGAGCCGCACTCTTTTCTACTCCCATTGATCATGCACAACAGCTAAATGGGAATTGGGAAGTGGGTGTCACTCAACTTGTTTATAGCAACTGTGTCTATACTTTTGATCATGAGGTGATGACTATTAATATGAGACGTACAGCTGCTTACCAATGTGAAAAGGGGTGCCGAGTATACATTCCACAGTGGCCAAAGAAAGATCTCTTATCATGTAAAAAGTTTATATATGATTTCTTGAATAAAGCGTGTAAACATATTGTCCAATTTACTCCGCACAATGATGATTATACTTATGTACATCATGTAGTTGAGAAAGATTGGATTGTTGGTTTAAGTCCAAGTTTAAGAAATGATTTAGGTTACCTCGCTAGCGCCTTGACAAGCTATGATAATTTTAACGTTAATTACCACATAAGTGGTCATAAACAGTTAATATATCGAGAGGAAGCTTATTATGTAGATCTTATTCCAAGAAATGAGAAGACGTTGGTGAAGAAGATTGTGATTAAGCCAAGAAAGACAAACATGACTCCTGAAACATTATTGAAGAAATTTAATTATCTCCTTCGAGTTGATGGTAAACAAGTGGCAACATTGACTTATATCAAATCATCTAATCATATTGCAATAAGTAAATTAAATGATGATGATCTAGTATTAGTTTGTTCAAAAGATTTTCATCAGTTCTTGCGACATCGTTCTGCAGCTGTTCATGGAAAATCTGATATGCAACATTTACCATGTGAAAGGTCAAATCAATTTGATACAGAATGGTCCGTATCTTTATACAGAAAGTGTGTAGAGCCTTTAGGTGGTATCTTACATGAAACAAGAGTGTTGATGCCTCGCATTATTACTTCGGTTAAATTGGTTGTAGATTATTTAAATGAAGTGATTAATGACCAACATATTTCATTTTCTGAAAAAGAAGGTACTTTGTCTCTCACTATAAGTGGAAAAGGTATTGAACTAATTATGGATAAAACTCTAATGGACATTTTGGGTTTTGATCAAAATATCTTTAAAAGTGGTACTGTAACCAAAGCTAGCGCAGACATGTCGCTATCGCGTCGTATTAACTATTTTCAGATATATTCCAATATTGGTGAAGATGTACGTGTGGGAGATGTTGAAGCTCCATTGCTAGCAATGATACCATACCAGCCAAAAAGCTGCAGTATTTTATCTGAGCATACTTTCAAGAAAGTGCATTATACAAAGCTGAAATCAAACTACATCCCACAAATTGATATTGCCATTTATGACGATGCTGGTGCGTTGATTCCTTTTCATAAAGATGCTGTGACAAGTATCACACTCCATTTCCGAATGAAGAGTTAATGCAAACGTATGCTAATATATTTTTCCAATGTGAATAATATGGAAAGTGAAAATAAGGACTCGTTTCTAATCTACTTGCCCAGTAATGCTTCTATGAATAAATTTCCCAAAAATAAACCATCAGACTATCGAGTAGAATTAAATCGGCCACTGCATTTAGAAGGTGAATGGGAGGTTGGCGTTTCTAGTATTTGCTATGATAGCAATATTCAGAATGTGAATGATTTGGAAGAAATGATATTGACTCCTCGCACCCATGATGGAATAACGATGAATAATGCATTTCAGTTCCCATACAATTTAACATCAGATGGAAAGTGGAACTATGAATGGATTCAGATAAAATCAGATTCTTATGAACCATTTGGGAATGAGAAAATTATTAAGGCATTCAACAGTGGTAATACTTCCATCATGAAGAATAAAAATCAGAAAGCTTATGAGTTTACTATCTATCATTGGAGTGGGAGACAGTTCCTCCGCTTTCATTCTTTTACTAAAGGTCTTACGCTGAGGTTGGATAGTGAATTCTATCCACATCTTGGTTTTGGTCATGGACTACATCTAACGTCAATTGCTACTGCAAATGTTAAAAAAGTTTATTCAAATCGAATCAACAAATTTCATTATAGATTTAAAATATTTGATGAAGATGTTGTAGAATGCGAAGAACGCATCATTTTGAAAAAGCGTGGTGTTCAACCTTTATCACTTATTGAGTTAGTAAAACGATGGAATGAGACTGTGGGTAAGAAGTATGGAGAGAAATTTATGGCGAAGACAACAAATTAGTTGGTTATTCAGAAATATAAGGACAAAACTTACAGTGTTATTTCTCTCCAACCTTGCGTCATTTTGTAAGACATTATACACCTATTTGTGGAAGCGGTGTGGTGTATGCTTCTCATGAATATCACACTAAAGCTGATTCAGTTAATGATCGATATGGTGGTCTAGTGTGAGTCATATTATGGCGAATGCATCAAGATAATTTAACATTCTTAGATTGAAGAATCAAAGTTTGACATCAAAATATAATGCGCGCGTCTATATCATACAGTTGAAGCTTCATTTTCATGTAGTAGAAATTCCGGTATATACAACAGAAGCTAGAAAGCATGTGATGAAAAGTATATATGCATGTATATGCGAGGCACCAATTCGTTTTCAATTGAAAATCAACGCGTTGTTCTGAAACTGGGTGATGACATTCAATGTCAATTGAGTAAAAATTTGAAGAAACACTTTGGTTTTTCAATGCTACAAACAGTGTTTACTGTGCTGCTTCGATTGGTATAAGAAACACAATGACATTGTATAACAACATGAACAGCACCTTTACATTCGCGAGAGCGTGTTTGTGATTCGTACCTATGTTCCTGTTGGTGAAGAATAACGAATACATTTTACGCGCATTTCTTTCCATGATAAAGACGCTTCATTTGGAGATAGTCGAGAAGAGTTGTTGAATTATTTTCTATCATCCAGTCGATCGTAAACAAACTGATAACCTCTATTGCTATCAAAATTATCAATGGTTTACAAGAGTGCATCATGTGAAAGATACTAAAATCCCCTCATAACGTTTGTGTTTTCGGAAAAACAAAGTGAAGTCTTTATACAACATTTATTGAAATATGTACATGAATGTGAGAGTCAATAGACTTTATACTACATTCCACTGAAAAATAGTATACATGTGCGCAACTTCAATAAACATTTGCTATATACAAAAGTCTTTATACTATCGTGAAGGGTGGTGAATATACAGGGATAAGGAAAAATTGTCTGTTCAGTGGAAAAGTCATGGTGCAAACATGGGGAATGTACAGATGTGTGACACATATTCAACAAGGTGAAAAAGATTCAACATATAGTCATGGCTTGATACATAAAACAACGTAATGTTTATCTCACAGGAAAAATCAACTATCAAAATACTAAGTTTTAAGGCATGGAATTATGCTAAGACGTCTCCTGAATGTTCGGTAGTGTGGGTTTAATTCTTTTGGGTGGTGGTATGTTTGTGTCAGGATGTCCATGTGGAAGAGATATGTTGTGTTCTATCCAGCACCTCTTATCCTCCCATGCTGAAAGCGCCCGTTTCCTAAAAGTATGAGTTTTGATCTCATGCGACTTAGATTTTAAGATTGTCATATTGACAAACGTTATATTTTTATTTCTATAGGCTCCCTTGAAATTTTTATGTTTCATGTTAGAGACCACTGATCTGGATAAGCCTTAGCGCGCATAATGCTATCATCACTAGTCCATTAATTTCATAAATACATTTTTGGACGAGGAGAATCATTTCACTATCTCCTTCCCTGCTATCTCATCCTAAAGCAGCCAAGTTTTTGCCTTATTTTTTGGATGGAGTATAGTGGTGGATCAGATGGATAACAATTTGATGTATCAATATATCTTTCTAAAGAATTCTCTACTAATCATAAAATTTAATATCTTTTTGAGTGGAATACCTACAAAGAAACTATCTGTGTCACCATCTCCTACAAACGAACCTCTTTACGAGAGGAACAACGTTTTAGTATTTTATAGAAGATTGATACATTTCTAAGCTGGAGTCTCTCACATACAAACAGCTTTGAACAAAAGAGATGTTTTTGCACACCAACTTCAGATTTTATCATTTTAATACCTACAAGATCCTCATCGATTATGACCTCTATCGTGAATTAGACAGGTGATGAGGTCAATATTGTGATACTTTGATCAATCATTAACTAGTTTGTAGTTTACGAGCTTTCTAACATCCTCCACGTCTTACCATATAGACTGTTGTTCTTCGTTTTTATAAAAATCTTTGTCAAAATGATTTTGGGCTAGTGCACGTTTACTGGCTGTGACTAACTATGTAGGGTTGAGGAAAGGCTTTCTGACTAAATTAATAATGCGGTAACTCTTTTTAAATCATGCCCATTGCTAAATAAAATTTAAGATGCGAAAGTGAATATAGTTTCGTTATATACAGGAGCAAAAGTTTGCGCATGCTTATACTTGTTGTCCTGCATGATTCTAAACTCTGTATAAAGTGTTTCATAAAGTCGGAAAACATAGACTTTACCACTATACACTTCACCTATCGGTGCGGTGGAAAATCGACGTTTTATGTTTAAATATTATTGATAGATTAATCTAACCTCAAAATAATAATAAAAAAAAAAATAAAAATCAATATTATAATAAAAAATAAAAAAAAAAAATAATAAATATAAATTAAAAAAAATAAAATTAAATAAATAATAAAAATACTTAAAAAAAAAATAATGGTTATATTATAATAAATCGCCCATTCACCTTCATCTGTAATTGCTAGTATGTTGGAAGGGTTGGATTAATGTTGAATTTCACTATCATCTAACCAGCTAAATTTTCTCAGAGTGATAGCGATTTGGAAATGAAACCTACCATAAAAATTATAATTGTCATAAAAACATAAGATGATCTGATCATCGCCTACTATTTTTGATTTTATACCTATGATTTATTTACAAATGTGAGACCACCGCGAAATTCCCTCGCGTCAAAATAAATTATACATCTCTGGATCTATGTAAGAGATGAAATGTGTCTCACACAGATCATTTTTAAAAGCAGACTAATGACATTGGCTGGCAGACTGACAAAGTGGACGGATCGTAACTATCTCTTCAAAATGCCACTCGTCGAAACTCCTGAAATACATCAGGCCACAAAAAATATACATCTAACATAAGGTAGGCAATCAGATATTCAACCAAAAGTATGGCATTCAAATGTTTTAATATCCTATGCATCTTGCTAGACAATGTCTTCAAATCTTCGGTCTTACATATCTGCTGCCGGTCAAATCAGTTTTAAATTTATCTATGGGCATATAAGACATGAAGTCTACGTCTCTCCAGCCTAGTTTAGTATATACTAATTGCATTCAAAATATGACTTGGAAAGACTTCCTTTTCTCGTTGTTGAGGACTCATATCTCTCTCGTTAATGATTTTGGATAACTTGTTTCTAATATTTTTGTGTTAGATATAGGTAAGAGACTTAGATTTTGTACGAGAGAGGCCAGTGTATATCCTAAATTGGTAGGAATCTAAAAGTTTATATAAAAATAGAACGCTTATTTCTTTAGGTTTATCGACAGGCACTTTTTTGCTGTCATTCCGATAAACTTCTCTCTCGTTTGGCTAGTACTTCATAGCTTCCAAGCTTTATGTTGGACCTAAAACCCTCCTTTTATTAGCATATGGAAAAGGAGCAATTGTAATTTGGAAATGACGGTATATGTACGAAAGGGTTATAATAAGTGATAATATTGCATTGGGAAAATAGTGAGGTTATAATTGGTCCAGTGTGGTGACATTGGGAGCGAATTTACTTTAGAGGTGATAGGGGGAATTGGGGGGGAAGTATGGGGGGGATTTAGGTATTAGTTATTTGGGTAGGGTATGAGGAGGGATTTGATTGGTGAGAGTGTGGGTGTATAATGATGTAGGGGGGGGGGTTTGGGGGTATAAGGAGGTTTTGGGGGTTTGGTTTTGGGTGTGTATTGAAAGATAATGGAATGGTAAGATGGGGTGGGGTGTCTCGTGCTGTGAAATATAAGTTTGTTTGATGGAATGTAGGATGTGATGTTGAGAGGGAATTGGGGTAGTGGGTGGTTGTGATTCTAGTGATATGGATGGACGTGCGGTATGAAGTGTGGTATAGTTGATTGTAGGTGGATGAGAATTGGAGAGAGTGTGGTTTTAGAAGGTGAGGGGGGATGGGAGGGAATGGGGATGGGGTAATTGAGAAGGTATAATAGATGTTTGTGGATTTGTGGGGGGGTAGAAGTTTGGGGAAGTTGATATGAGGAAATGTTGTTTATATAGAGGTGTGGTTTGGGAGGTGGTTGGGGGGGTTTATGTTGTGGGGGGGGTTGTAATGATGGTGGAATGGAAGATAGTGATGAAGGGTGGTAGGTTGTTTTGGGGGTATTAGGTGGGGGGGGGATGTTATTATGAGTTGGAGTGGGGGGTGAGATATAAGGATTGAAGGGGGAAAAATTATGGGTTTATGGGGTTGGGGGGGATTGGGGGATTTGGGGGAGTGTGAGTTGGTTGGGGATGTAGGATAGTGGTTACTGTATGAGGTAGAGTTGGGTTGATGGAGAAATAGGGAAGTGTGATTGTGTGGGGATAGTGGGAGTGGAGATGGGTTGGATGGTGTGGGTGTTGGTGTGGTCTATATGTGGAGTTTTATGGGAGTGGAGATTGAGGAGTATGGGTTGGTAGGAGGGGGGGGGGGGGTATTTGGGGGGGGTTGGGGTTTGGGTAAGAGTAATAGTGGTGGGAAGTTGTTTAGTGGGGTTTGTTTGGAGTTAGATTGAAAGATTTTTGGTTAAGGGAGTGAGAGAGAGGGTTTGGGTGATTGTGGGGTGGGGTTGAAGGGGTGGGTTTTGGTGAATTAGATGTGAGTATTAAGAGGGGATGTGTGGTGGTGGGGTTGGTTTAGAATTAAGAGAGTGGTGGGGAATGTGGGGGGAGTGGGGGTATGTGGGGGTGGGGTGTGTTGGTAGAATGATGAAGTTTTGGGGATGTTTGGGGGGGTTGTAGAGAGAGTGATTGGTGGTTGGGGGGTGGTTTAATGGAAGATTTGGGTAGTTGGGTGGAGTGTGAATGAGGGTGGAAGATAGTTTGGTGGGTGGGTATAGGATGGGGTTGGAAGGTGTTGTGGTTGGTGTAAGGGGGGGGGATTTGAGGGAGGGGGTGGGTTGTAGGTCGTGTGGATTTTATGTTGAAGAGTCTGGTAGGCGAAGATATTCAAGACGTGTCTCGTTAGACTGTGCGCACAAGTAGCAAGAAAAGGAGACGAAAGTGAACAAGAAATGCCCCTACATCCGGAGATTGATGTGGCTTAGTTGTCGACAAACCCCACATCGCTTGATGTGTCGGGTGAGATCCCATTTCCTCGTGAAGATGTGCCCACAGTCAGCACATTCCCACTCGTTGCCATGTCGCGACAGTTCTGAGCTGGAACTCACATCACCTGAAAGAGAAATCATTCTATCATCTCTGTTCAAGCCTCAGTGTAGTGTTACAACCTACCTTGACTCAATCACTCTAAACTTTCCTCGAGAAGGGAGGGCGTTGGTGATGAAGTTGATGCCTGAAATTGAGGAAGATGCTATTAGTCACACGTTTGAGGGAGATGAGAGAGGAAATCTTTAACTACCATTTTAATGAAATATGATCAGACAGAATAATAGTCAAAGAGAGAGATCGTGCGTTCGTCACTTGTATGATTCACAGATTAAATGAAATGACATGAATGTCACTTTGCTTATATACTTTCATTCTCTTCATTCATTGGATGTTCATTCTGATTGGCTGCTTGTGTATACTTAAGAATTAGAAAAATGTTAAAGTTATCATTATTCAAAGTCAGCATTTCAAAGACAACATGACAAGTCCTCCAACAACACCAAATACCGCATTGGAGTTCTCCTCTCCATGCACATCAGCAAAGGTGCTCGTTACACCAAATGCACCAAGAAAGGCGAAGGTGGAGAAGACATACAATCTCGACAATATGACAATCATTATCGGAGGACGATGAAGAGGAGTTGCCCGACCTAACAGGCATACGGTGGAAATATTTACAATATGATGCCGAAGGGGTGATGGAGATGACCAGCAAGTCGCACTTGCATCAAATATGGGAGTGGTACACCCCTAACTCCCAACCGCGAACCGTGGCGGAGTGGGCGTACATTGACAAAGTGAGGGACGCTGCAGAAGAACGTTTAAAGCAGCTCAACTGTTTTTGTGATCTATGTGAAGTCAGACTCTGGGACGATATTGACGATGAAGACCTTTTGAAATACATGCCATAATAAATGTTTATTTCGTATTATCTTTGCTTTCATACTGACTTACTTGAATGGGACTTTAGTGAATAATTTAACCATGTATACTTTTTCATTTGGAAATAGTAGCACGCTTAGTTTAACTTGCAAATCTTATAACATTTCATATGGGTGATAATGGTAGTTGAAATAGTGTTAAATAAAAATTAAGATAGCTTACACTTCTGATACAGGGATAGCAATCGACTGCGATCCATATGTAAAGAACTTGTTAGACTACGGAAGAGAGAAGTGTGTTATGTTGCGTGTGGCGCGTGAGTGTCCTCCCATTTCATTCCATTCATCAATTCATCTCATTGATAGAGACAGGTAGAACTCATGGTTCTCATAACGTATGCAATGGAAAGTTTTAGGCAACCTTCGACAGTTGGCTAAATGTCGCCCTGCCGCGAATGCATACTACGTTGAGACAGAGGCAATCACTTGCAAACATGACGCAGAGAGGTTTAACAAGATTGACCATTGCCGAATGTCCCTTGCGGTATACATAGCTACGGGTTTCACCGCCGTCCTATACAGGAACGCCCGTCGAAAGGAAGTATTACACCGAACTTCATTTGCAACGTTCAAGTTGACTGATAGCAGATTCAACTTAATGATAGTATTCGCCAGTCCGAAGACTGCCCAGGGCAAACCGCGTGGAGGTTCTATCATGTCTTGCCCCATGGTGGCCCTTAAGAGAGCCGATGGTTCGTTCTCGTCGTATCTGAAAATAGAAGGAAAAATAGATGAAAATATATTCAAGTGATAGAGATGATATTAACTTACCATAAGAGAAATTTAGCCGGTTCGCGACCCCTTCGATGGTGATGGTTGAGGTAAGTATTTGGCCGGCAGTTTCCGCTTCCGGTGGCGCAGCTCCTTTATTTCGCCATCATGTGTTATGGAGACATGGAGACAGCGTATGTCTGGCATTGCCCCTTCGTAGCACTCAAAGGAACAATCTAACTCCTCTTTCTGAATCAGAATATCATCAACAATTCTGCTAGAAGTAATGGGAAGGTGAAAGTGTTGTTCGCTTCTCCTTCATAGTGGCGTTTCTAGCCTCAACCAGACTCAATTTTGTCTGCTCAAGTTGAAGTTGGAGCGTCTCTTCCTTGGTCCTCAAACTTTTAATGAGTTTCACCTGCTCATCTACCCGCTTCTCGCTGGTGATTGCTCTCTGTTGGTAGGGCTCTAGGTTTTTTACCTGTGTCTTTAAACTACGTATTTCCGACACTTGGGCTTTGAGGCTGAAATTTTCATCCCTGAGCGCAGCGCACTCATTCTTATATCGGGTGAGTTCGTATTTTATCTCCTTACAGCAAATTCCTGACTGACTTTTGCGATCTCACTGTCTTTACACCACTGCTCAGTCTGTTTTTTAATCCCCTTTGTTGTTTTGGGGGAGGAGTGAAGTATTGGCTTCTTGATAGCTTTGTTTGTGACGACTACTTCCTCAGATTCACTATCATCGTTTTTCATCATTGCCTGCTGCACTGTGATCGGACCCTATGATTGACTGTATCGCTTTATCTAGATCCGTTTCTACATCGTTGAGTATTGGCTTCTCGACAGCTTTGTTTGTGGCGACTCCTTCCTGAGATTCAATATCAACGTTTTTATCATTGCCTGCTGCACTGTGATCGGACCCTATGATTGACTGTATCACTTTATCTAGATCCGTTTCTACATCGTCGGATGTTTCGTTGAAGTATCTGACTATCATTTTGCCAACGTCCGATGTCGTGTAATTGGCAACCTTTGTGGTTGGACATGCTAAGTGAGTAGTGTAAAATTCCTCATTCTGCTTGCCTTTGGTAAATTTTAAGCAATGAATACAGCCAGATATTACAGCTAATTCTTTATGCTCATTGGGAGCATCCTTATATTTATTCAAATGGCGCTTGAACTCAGCACCCCTCTTTATTTCACCACATAGACACTTCTTGATCAAAAATTTTGTGTTGCCTCCCATTTTGTAACTTATGTATCTGTAAAGGAAGGATGAAATAGAATTACTAACAGGCGACATTGGCAGTCATTCTTATAATCATACAGCTAAATTGTGAGATTGGTGGAAAGTGTCGAACCTTTGAATCCGTTACAGGCATTACTCAGAGGGGATCTTATCCCAACTCCAAGGCCTCGGCCCACAAATCCAACCTCCCGCGGACAGAGCGTGCGTCATATCACTGTGTTGGTATCCGGACCCCGATTTTGACATGAAAATCAGTGGATTGTTTACAAAGGTTGCAAATTCCAAGCCGAAGCTTGCCTCCCACAACTTTATAAATGTCTTAGTTGAATTCAGAAGGTTTGAAAACCCCGAAAATTGCCAAAAATAGCGAATTTAAATTTTTCAACTTTTTAGCACTACTTATGAAATTTTATAAGTAGTCTGTCACTTAGGGCAGGTCAATAGCGACCGAACCTTTTTTGAATCAAGTCAAACGGACTTGTAGAAGCAAAGTTACAAGCCTTTAAAGTTTTGGAGTCTTTTATGGCCTGGAGACGAAGGCCATCTCCTGGCTAACCTCTAAGTCTGACGGCTTAGCTGATATCAGCAATGAAATTTTCTAAGTCGGTTTCTTACAGAAACTCGGAATTTGGAATGTCCGAAGCTATCATCGGAGTTCAGAGAGATGACTTACCGTTGACAATCTCTCGTCTTACTGAAAAGTCTCCGTCGGTTCCCAGCTTATATAGTGTGTGGCGATCAGCTGATGACGTAATACCCATCATCCAAACACTAAAAATCCCGTCTATCTCCGGTTCTAGTGCTCCGATTGAGCTGGAAATACTCCATTTCCATGTAGAATTTGACGCTGAATCCGAATCTGGCCTCCGTTTTCCCATCCGATGCTTCGTTTTGGCTCTACAGTAGGCAGCCATCGCAAAAATTCTAACTGTCGTTTTTCCGAAAAATGTTGAAAATTTTTCTCGCCGATTGACTTGAAACTCTCCGATTGACATGAAACTCACCATACAGATAAAGAATTTCACGCTGATTTCAAATCTGAAATCCGTTTTCCAATCCGATGCTTCGTTTTGGCGCTACAGCCCAAAACGTCCCAAATTCTAACTCTGTCGTTTTTCGCCAATGTCCCAAAATCTTAAATGGCGTCTCACATCTAAACGAAGACAGATAGGAACAAGCCGATTCTTTCACTGAATTTGTCTCACTCTTACCTTTCAAACGAGCTATCGCACGACAAAATCCGTCCACTGGAAGCCAAAATCGAAGCAAGCTGTCCAGAGGGGGGGGACGTCAGTGAAATTTCAAAATTTGATGAAAAATGTTTTGGTGACGGTCCCAGGTCGAAATTCCACACTTTGGAAAATTTTCAAAATTTTACCCATACAAAGTCACTCTGACACCTAGGAATTTTTCAGGTGAGCGAGCTCCGACCTAAAATCTTGTAACCGCTCTAACTTTTGAACGAAGACAGATAGGAACAAGCCGATTCTTTCACTGAATTTGTCTCACTCTTAGCTTTCAAACGAGCTATCGCACGACAAAATCCGTCCACTGGAAGCCAAAATCGAAGCAAGCTGTCCAGAGGGGGGGGACGTCAGTGAAATTTCAAAATTTGATGAAAAATGTTTTGGTGACGGTCCCAGGTCGATATTCCACACTTTGGAAAATTTTCAAAATTTTACCCATACAAAGTCACTCTGACACTTAGGATTTTTTCAGGTGAGCGAGCTCCGACCTAAAATCTTGTAACCGCTCTAACTTTTGAACGAAGACAGATAGGAACAAGCCGATTCTTTCACTGAATTTGTCTCACTCTTAGCTTTCAAACGAGCTATCGCACGACAAAATCCGTCCACTGGAAGCCAAATCGAAGCAAGCTGTCCAGAGGGGGGGACGTCAGTGAAATTTCAAAATTTGATGAAAAATGTTTTGGTGACGGTCCCAGGTCGAAATTCCACACTTTGGAAAATTTTCAAAATTTTACCCATACAAAGTCACTCTGACACTTAGGATTTTTTCAGGTGAGCGAGCTCCGACCTAAAATCTTGTAACCGCTCTAACTTTTGAACGAAGACAGATAGGAACAAGCCGTTTCTTTCACTGAATTTGTCTCACTCTTAGCTTTCAAACGAGCTATCGCACGACAAAATCCGTCCACTGGAAGCCAAAATCGAGGCAAGCTGTCCAGAGGGGGGGGGACGTCAGCCGAAAATTTTTTCTCTCCGATTGACTTGAAACTCACCATAGCGATGCAGAATTTCACGCTGAATCCGAATCTGACCTCCGTTTTCTCATCCGATGCTTCGTTTTGACGCTACACACCAAAACGTCCCAAATTCTAACTCTGTCGTTTTTCGAAAAATGTTGAAAATTTTTTCTCACCGATTGCCTTGAAACTCACCATACCGATGCAGAATTTCACGCTGAATACGAATCCGACCTCCGTTTTCTCATCCGACCACTCCTTCCACTCGAAACAACCCATTTTACAACCCAACATTCAGCAGATTGCACGAAAAACATCACACACTATAGCCTCAAGACTAATCCTGGCGGTCGCCCAAGTCCACCACGACACTCTATCGTTCCAGAGGGGGGGGGGACGTCAGCGAACAGTTTGTGAACCCACCTGGTCGGCACACCACGACAGACTACAACCTCTGTCGTTCCAGAGGGGGGGACTCAGACCCGAAGCACCACGGCGGCCGACCACGACACTCTGCCGTTCCAGAGGGGGGGGGACGTCAGCGATGGCGGCCATCTTGCGCTATCTGGTGTTCGCCGTTTTTTTACTACTAAGATATCAACATTTATAGATCGAAATTCGATTCTATCACACGTATGAAAGATTTTTTATAAGTATCAAAAACAATCCTCGCCTGACCCAGGAATCGAACCGAAGTCCGCGATGGAGACGAGCTCGCACTCTCTTCACCAGGCCACGCTGACGGTTCAAAAGGAATGCGAGTGAAGGCAGAAGTCATCTCTAAGTGATATCGACAGCATATTGTCCTACTATTATTGAGAAAACGCTACTAGCATTCATATTGTGGCGAGACAGCATATCAGCTTGTCATTCGACTACGCTACACTGTAGATTGACCATGACTACGACAGATCTTTCTTGTCAAAAGTACGCTACATGTAAAATAAGTTAACAAGCAAATGAATGCTGTAGTGAAATATTCAGTAAGTCTACTGCTGATGAGGACATCTATGAGTAGTATTCAAAAACAAGCTCAATATGAGAAGTTCCAGTTACATTCAAAGGTATGGTGACCAAATCATCTGGTAGCGAATCATCATTGCTGCGAAAGGATAACAAATTTGACATTATTCAATCAAAGTCAAGGTGATCTGATAGCCGCGTATCCGCATTAAGGTTTGGTAGCAAATTACTTAAGAGACTGATTGAGTAATTGATAGGTAAATGATAATTAATAATTGCGCGGTACCTACGAGGCCGTCGAATTTCATTCAGTCGACCGCTACCAGATGAGCGCGGTCTGGTAGCCATGAAAGCCAAACTATCTTCTTTTTGGGTAAAAAATGTTAGTTAAGACAAGCAACCTGGTAATTGATGTATTTGTCAAATCTCAATATATCAGCAGATGGTCCGGTGGCCTTGTGGTCAGACGGCATGCTTGAACGTCCTAGCTCCAACGTCACTGGTTCAAACCTACCCACGACTGATGATGATGTCCAACCGGCGGAAACATGTCTCGTTGTGGTTACATCTGTTGACCTTTGTTAAACGCTAGTTACTTTTGGTGAGATGGCTTGGCCACGAAATTCATTTCATATGCTAGTTCACGTTTAACAGTGTACTTACATATATTGCGCCCTATCCGGCACCCTTATGGTCGGTGGCACATTGCTTGTGAATAGCTACTCTATGTTCATCTATTCTTCTTAAACGAGCTTAGATGATGACTGCTCGTCGAACAGCTTTTGATTGAAATTCTGCCAAATTGACGCTGTTAAACAATTTGATTTCGTGGTTCCGCTATTTGATCTGTATATGAAGGAGAGTTGCTGAGAAATAATCTTGTATAAATGTTCTAAATGGCATTTCAAATAACAACAAAACCCACTCACTTATCATGGCATGCTGATATCAAGAATATCACCGGTAATCGATTGTAATATCATCTGAATTATTGCTTCGTACTTGTAATTCTATGCCCATGAATGTCTGGAAATTGTAAAGCTTATCGAATTTTTATTGTATACATGGTTCGCATTGAATTTGACATCTGTAACTTTGACGGCACGCTGTCAAACTTTGAGTACGGTCTCATTCCGCAGAAGATAATGAAGCAAAGGAGTAACCGATTCGAGCTGCCGTTTCATGGTTCGCTTCTTTCATTGCGTCAATCAGATTTGACATGAATACCACATTACGCTGTATTAAGGAGAATCAAGTCGACTGATGTAGTCAACAGACCGTGATATAGTTTGTGGATATGAAATTACACCGCCAATGTTGAACGTCTACAAAATGAAAACCGAATAATGTATATTTCCAAGCAAATTGAGAATATTGCAAACTGCGACTGGGGATGTGCTTCAAATTTAGAACACTGGTAGGAAAGGAAGAAGGTAAAGAATTATTTATCGGTGTTGAAGGTTTGACAAATATTTTCTTAGAATTTGCAGTGTTGACGAAATATTTGGGACGACATAGATCTACTGTAATTCCAACACTACTCTTGCGAGGAATATTGTGCAGCATAACACATTATCCATTGTTGATTACTTATTTGGATAAAAATGCTACTGATTAATTAAGTGAGTTTTATGATGAGCATGAAAACCTCGGAGAAAGAAGGTTTCAATGCTCCATTTGTCTGAAGAATACTTTACTTCAAATTAGCAAAAAAAAATTATTTTATATAAAGTTTTACGTTAAGCAAAATGAGCGAGAGAGAAACTTTTACTTCACAATGACTTTCTTCCCGTGCGGACGAACTGTGTAACAAAAAAAGCAAACTAGGTATTTTGATGTTTTTCGCATATACAGTAAATCAAGATCAACAGACTGGGTCATATTTTCTAAAATTGCTCTGTAAGCTCGCATTTTTTAAATATTGTTGCCAGGTTTTGACAACCAATTTTTTAGTTAATGCAGAGGAAGTGTTCTCCTCAAAGACCAACTGATTGATTTTGATGCTAGTGGAAAATTAAGAGCACAACAGTTATTCTTGCATATAGCTAGCTAGTCAGCTATAACTTCAGTGGCGAGCGTTTTTAAAAGATGCTGAATTTTGAGATCCGCGTTCACCGCAAGCCAACACTAGGCCAGCTAAAATTAGAGTTTATCAAAAATTAATTGCATTACAAAAATCAATTGGAGCACTGGAATGCAGAAGAATTGGCGAAGAAATTAAAAGGAAAGCTTTTGGAGGCATGCGTAAACCGGCCGTCAGATACGGACTCGAAATCGTGGCGCCCACCAAAGAGCAACAAGACAGGTCACGATGACGTATGCTGCATGATCATTAAGTGTCTGTCCTGATGTCACGGCCCTGTCCATCGACTGAACTCAATCGATAGAGCAATTTTAAGTGAAACTGAAGTAAGAGGTGTCAAAAATAGAACCCAACGCTACTTCTTGAGCTTACACGTGTCGTTCTGAAGGCACAGTGCATATTTGCATCAGAATACTTGATCATTTCTTTTTGATTCCATGCCAGGTCGTATTGGACTTAATGGCTTTAGCTGATGAGGGCCTATTGCCATAATCTGTGACATATGATAATCTGAAATTGTTCAGATTGAAGTGTTGAAAACATAAAGCTAGTGCTGATAATGCCAAAATGTACTGATAAGTTTAACTATTTTAGAATACAGTAACAAATGACAGCAACGTCGATAGGACAAAATATAAAGCAATGAAGAAGGATTCTTCAGATGTTTTCATTATCACCGCAAATAACATAATTAGCTGAAAAATCTCATCAAATAATGCAATTTTGATGAGATTGCAAAATTGCATTTAACTGCAATTTTTCCACAATTCGCACGAAGACAAGAAGTACAAACGCTGTGTTTTTCTAATCATAAGTGGTTTTTGAGGTGTGAAATCGCTTTTTCTGAACTCCTCAGAGGGAACACATATTTTCATTGACAACAATCTATGGCCTACAACCCAATCTCTCTAGCCTTCTACATCGAGAGCGCTATCATGCGGAAACTACACTTGAAATATAGCAATCTTTCAATGCTTTAAAGCTCTTAAAACTACATCAAAAGCAGGAAATTGTTTTGTAGAGATTTGATTGATTGGATGTCGTACCTCACCATAACGTTTGTCACCCTGAAAGTCAATTAATGTCAGTGAGCAACACTGTGAGCAGCACAGTGAGCAGTTAATGTCACTGATGATTTGGAAAAACTCATTTCTTAATAAAAGTGAAAAGTAAAAAATGTTTATTTCCAAAGAACATTGGAAAACAAGAGCATGTACGCTCACATACGCATAAAAACACGTGTTCAGAAAGAACAACGTGCGATCGGTGCTGTTGCAAAAATATACTCCGAACAGGAAGGAGAGGAGAATTATCAAAAATAAAATTCCAGATTTCATACTTATTTGTTAGTATTTTCTTTAGTCATCGTTTGTCAGTCGCTTGCTTTTTGAAGAAACTTTGCGATGGATTTTACCCGCTTTGGAGCTAAAAAGTTCATCAATTTATTGGATTCTGCTGTGTTGGTGCAGTTGCATAACAAAGGCGCTGCTTCTTGTCGCAAATTTTGATGCAGTGAACATTCTATTATAATGTGATACTGAGTTACCACTTTTGAGTTATCACATAGCTCACATAAACGCTCTTCATATCATAATCGATTTCTGTAACTGCCAATTACAAAATCTAATTTGTAATTTTTTGCTCGAAATTTAATGTCATTGTATTCAATATCAAAATTCAAATAAGATTTCATTTTATTCTCAAAACCACATAATTCTACGTAGTTCAGGCTAGAATGATTCTCTTTTGCTGCAGAAATCCATTTTTCTTTGATGCAATCAGTCACTCGATTTTTTGTAATTCTCAAATATGCTTTTTTAACTGTTCTTCCCATAGATTTGGTAGGCTGAGTAAGTAATTTCCTTATTCGAGTGTATTGCATTGTGTATCTACTATCATCGTCATTTGAAATCATATTGAAATCAGTTACTGAAATATTGATGCGTCGTTATTAAAGAAGCTTATTCATTTATTATTTAATAATGAAATATTAACGCAACTTTATCATCTCCGGTATACATGGCACCTAGGCTTTCTTTTTATCGAGAAGGGATGATCCCCGCACTTGCAGATGCAGCAAAAAAATGTTTCAATGAGTCTAATATCATCGCTCTGTTCCGATAGCATGATCGTAGCAGAATAGAATCTGATGTTACATCTATGAATCTTTACTTCATTTATGAGTAAAAACAGCAAGAGTAACAGATTTAAGCGATTGCAACTAAAGATCAAATGTCAGTGCGCTTTCTTATTGCATGCTATGTATTTTCGATTATTTAAACTTTTCTTCGGTTGAAGCAGCTCGCACTGGAGAATTAACAGGTTCATATTTCACTGTATTCATCATGATTCTCGCATAAAGGGAGACTAACAACACGAAGAGTGAAAAAGTTCCTGATAAATTCGTCACGCATTTGTGAAATTATGTAGAAATAACTCCAATGATAACATGGTGGGGTAATTCTTATTTGTCTTTTGAGTATAACCATCTTTTCGCATACCTACATGATGAAGCATAATTGCTCAACAATTCAATTTATTCATCCTTATTTCAATGCTTTTCAGGTCACTGCAAGTGCGTTAAGTTTGTCTCATCAAGCAATTTTGACTTATATATAAATTAATCCAAAAGCTTCCAAATTTTGCATGGGTCTGTCATTTCTTGTACATTCAAATACATAAAGCATGCATGTTATTCAAAATGTCATATAAAATATATAATATAGGGACTTGTAAATCGGCAAATTTAGAGTCGAATCGAAACAGGTCGTGATTAGCGAATCGAATCGAATCTCGAGTTTAATCATGGAAAATTTATATACACCTACTTTAGTTTATTTTTATGCGCGATCTACTCAGCACACTATATACACAATAGCTAATCAGAAAAAGGTCTACCAAAAGGACATAATAATCAAATGATTTACATGCCTATTGAAAGATTGTGTGGTGGTAGTTTACATACAGATAGAATTACACGGTCCCTTTAGTTTTGCGAAAGTTAAAAAGTTTCTTGTTGATAAAGCGTCGGAACCCGAGACATCCGAGACGAAACCATAGAGTAGGTATATTAGGTAGAGTGGTAACTCCGCATTTATTAAATCCCCAATGTGTATACACTTTCGATTTTATTAAATGAACTGAAGGGAGATGCAAGTTGTATTGTCACCAAATGTGAGATATGCAAATTTTTGCAGTTTTGCAGAAATTACAATGGAATTGACTGATCATGATTGTAATGCAGAAAGAATGATGTTATTTCACAGATTCTCATGACAGCCTTGGAGATTTAATATTTGCTAAATAATTAGCAATTCGATGGGTTATTATCACTTTAATGCTCAACCTCAAGAGTATTTTCTTAAGCGTGATCATGTCACAGGCAACCTGCAACTGGTAGAGCAAAATCACATAATCAAAGACAACGATTTCATTTAACTTTGAAAGATGTAAATGGTTCCACATCACTATTCAGATTCTAGAAGTAAAACATAAATTTAGTGAATCATAAATGCCGGTGAAAATTGAATTAAAAACTTGAAATGTCAGCCAAGAAATCATGAATGATATCGTGACTTTTTCATGAAGACTTTCATTATAATACAATTCATGAAATTCCCTCGATAATCAGCTTGATTTCCTTAGTCAGGATGCTTATTAGCACATTTTCATTCCTTTTGATATCCAACTTGTTGCATACTACTTATGTAGGAGAGTCATCTCGGTAGTATATAAATAGGCAAATTTTGACCTTTTTCAAAAGTGCTCAAATAATTTTTTGGACCACGGGAACGTTATCTCCGCGAAAAACTGAATCTTTTCGTATAAAAATTTTCAGTGTATACAGATACTTTTTTAAGTCGACACTCTACCTATATATCCATACTCTATGAACGAAACCTCTTGCAAATATTATTTTAAGTTACGCAAAACTAAAGGAAGCCTGTAATTTTACCTGTATATTAACTGTGAAAAACCGTGGGAAGCAATTGACTGTGGTGGTACATTAGCCTCTGATAAAGAAGTAGTCCAATAAAAGTGTTGTTATTTGTCTGAGATAATCAAAGTCCACGCTTCATAACTACAACCTACTCGTATTATTCCGGCAGCCAGAACGAGTTTCTGCAGGGAACGAGGCCGAAAGTCAGACTTTCACAGAATGATGTACACCCCATGCCTACAACGAATCGGCACGTCTGCCGAGTTCCAATGAATTCCTCTTCTTGCCAGACAGAATCAAAGAAAAACACATGTAAATCCAATAGAACGGAGATTGTAGTTTTTGGTTAAATTAAATTTTGTATGTTTTCTCTAATTAAGCGAACCGTACAAAGCTCAGAGTCATAATTTTTGATATGGAATGTCTTCAGGTCATTTCCTATGATGTACATGTGCTTTTCTCATGCATCTAATCGGCGATATGTGGTTGAATGTGGATAAAGTAGTTTAAAATGTTTGTGTTTGCCAATATTCAGAGGCTCGCCAAATCTAAATGCGTTTAGCTATATAGACAGAGGTGCATGAAAATGAAAGGATCTGAAGACATGTCATGTCAAAGATTATGACTCTGGGCTTATTGCTTTTTGTTTAATCAGAGAAAACATAGAAAATTCCATTTTAGCCAAAAACTACAATCTGCGTCCCATTGGATTTACATGTGCTTTTCTTCGATTCTGTCTGGCAAGAAGAGGAATTCATTGGAACTCGGCAGAAGTGCCGATTCGTAGTAGGCATAGGGTGTACATCATTCTGTGAAAGTCTGACTTTCGGCCTCGTTCCCTGCAGAAACTCGTTCTGGCTGCCGGACTATATTTCGAATGACACTGTTGACCAAAGACTATAAATCAAATTGTGGATGCTGATATGACACGTGACTTTTCATTGCCTTGCTTTGCCGAAACAGGCAGCTTGATAAGAAGAACCATACACTTATAACCTTAGATTTATAGACAGAAAGTTTTTCGAATCTCTTGCGGGACTGTAGAAGTCTACATGCGAGGATGATTCCGAGTCCGTAACTGTTTTTTTTAACTTTTGAAGGGGGACCTTCAAAAGTCTGAGCGCTGTCAAAAGATTGAAAGAAAGTTTTTGCATTCCTAATTAATTAAGGTTTACTGAAAATATTCAACCGTCATATTTTCTTCACCGCGAAACAGGAGATCCGTAACAGCAGTAATCTTATCTTCATTTTATGCGTCCAAAAATTAAAGTTTTCTCACGAGTAACTCATTAATGAACTTACGCACATGGAATTCTTCTTACTTGCTTCTGGAAACATCAACAATATTATTCTAAACCGATTGACCGGGCCATGGCTCATCTGCTTCATTATAATATCATCAAAACTGGTGCAAATTCATTTTATTATAATATCATCGCCCCAAGGAAGTCGTAAAGTATTTGACAGATGTCCCAATTGGCTTCAGATGGCAATTTATTTGACAGTCAAACTCACCACAGCATCACCTTGCAATTGTATGAATCTAACTTGATTGTTGCTTCATTACTTTCTGATAAACAATTTCGTTGTTTAATTGCCTTAAGGATTTCACATCCACGCAAGACATTGTCACAGATGCAAAAGGTTTATCGTTCAATTAATGTACGGCCATTCATGGACATGTCCGTCAAATCACGCCTCATAGATCAATTTGTCGCGTCATTTACCAACAAGTGATCGCAGAAATTAGAGAAAATTGGTTTCGAGTTCTTGTGGACGGAGTGACTGTAGGACGCAGTTCACCGCGATCTGATAGATCTGCATTGTTAAATACGTGCATGTAGGAAAGTTAAATTTGAGAACTTAGAAAATTTTGGAATGGCCTATAAAAACGATGTATTTGAAACAGACACCCGATGGTGCGGAATGGCATCTTGAGTAGCAGCATCTGATCCAATCCATCTGTAGCAAACTTGCAGTCTCAATGGAAACATAATGAAAAACTCCACCAAACTGACAAGAAGCTGCCCTTGTGGGAAAAACTTCCCAATATTAAAGTCTTTAATCCCAGTTCGTCTGCACCTTCGTCCTATGACATGCTTCAAGAGACCCTGTCAGCAATCGTCTACTGTTTAGAAAAGGGGTCACAAGTACCGATCTCATGAACACATTGCCAGTTACAGGAGTGTCCCCCAGTCATGCACAAAAGCTCACAGGACCCAGGCATGCAGTAGGAGGCAACTCTCACACCAAGCAGTCAGACTATACCACTACAGACACATCCAACTACCACCCGTTTATGGATTTACATGCCTCAAAAAGCTATCCCATTGTGCAGATTACAAGAAATCATAGCAACATCTTTGGCCAAGTTTTGAGATCGCATGGATCACCCTTGGAAAATGCACTATTAATCATTTGACATGATAAGCTGAAAGGAGAGAAGATCCATTTTCTGCATTTTTGTCAGATTGCTGCATAAGGTGTGGATATACTCCCATATGCTGTAGTTCATAGGTTATAACATTTTCATGGTTAAATTGTAGGCCTACAATTTGTATGATTAATGTAGTGTGTAATTATGGGGTATTTTATCTTGTAATTTGCCTGATTAAAGAATAATTGAATTTTTATCACGGCTTTCAGTCGGTATGAGCTACATGGTACAATCGATGGGCCGACGGGTTTATGAGTCTGGGGTTTAATAAAACCTTTTGCTAATACAGATAAACATTTTTGACACGTAATTTTGGCAAGAAATAAAAACCAAAATTTTCCCAACGTTTCGCTCATAGTCTTTTGAGCATTCTCAAGGGTACACAGATAAAAATTAACGACTGGATACATACATGAACTGACTACAAATTTTGAAAATCATAGAGTGGAAACTAGACTAAAGAGAATTAAGTAAATCTTACATTTGCATAGCTAACTTATATGTAAAAAACAAGACATCTAGTAAATTGTGCTACATAGACTTTGGAAAAGAAAAAGCAAACTAATTATCAAGCAACCGAGGTTTCACAGAATCCTTCTGTCCATTCAGAATAGGATGAAGTTTCTGAATAAATAGCATTTCATAGATTCTTAGATCGTCTTTCTTACATTTCTTTAAGATCTTAAAACTCTCCATAGAGATAAGACGACCTAAGAATCTATGAAATGCTATTTATTCAGAAACTTCATCCTATTCTGAATGGACAGAAGGATTCTGTGAAACCTCGGTTGCTTGATAATTAGTTTGCTTTTTCTTTTCCAAAGTCTATGTAGCACAATTTACTAGATGTCTTGCTTTTTACATATAAGTTAGCTATGCAAATGTAAGATTTACTTAATTCCCTTTAGCCTAGTTTCCACTCTATGATTTTCAAAATTTGTAGTCAGTTCATGTATGTATCCAGCAGTCGTTAATTTTTATCTGTGTACCCTTGAGAATGCTCAAAAGACTATGAGCGAAGCGTTGGGAAAATTTTCGATTTTATTTCTTGCTAATATGAGTATATAGTAGAAAATAAACGTGAGTTGTGGTAGCAAGAACTGAATTATTTAATCTAATTTTTGATTTCTGTAGCTGTAATCAAGACTTATCTGTAATTGTGCTACTAACTCTGCAAATTTCTGATTATTTGCATGCTTGTGTGCATTGCAACCTGCCCACATAAGATCTCTTCACGCATACAATTCATTATGATGTGAATGACATGAATTGATCAGTTTATGAAGAAGTATCAAGTAGCTGTCGATGAAGCACTAAATATTATGCTGGTGACAACCGAAGACTGAGTACCTAACTGGTTAACTGGTCGATTTTCGGGACATGGGATAAAGGCTGCTTCGAAAAGTCGTGTTAGCAGCTCGATGACTGGGTTCAATTCCTAGTCGCCAAGACATTTTTCATGGCATAGCCAGGAGCAAGGCGCAGAGATGTTATTTCGACCTCGTGACAGTCGGAGGCACTGAATTGTGAATTCGATTCTCCGAGGTTGCCTGGAAGCAGTTACTGTAGCTTTGAAATGAGTGAGGCAAAATTCTTACCCAAATATCGTCGTGGAAAGTTAGATATCTTCTATACAAATCCTCGTGGTTGCATTTCTTGAAACTCCACTTCAGACTGCATAAAATGATGCTTTATGCCAAATAATGTAAAATGAGAATTTCTCGCAACTTCTGTCATTTGTTCCGGCAATTATCCTCTGTCTACACTACAATGAAATATGCATGATCCAAACTTTATATTGTTCCAGCATAAGTTTCATACGGATCAGCTCAAGAAAGCGTCAGTACGGACAGGAGAACTGAAAAGGAAGAACAAGGAAAAATATTTCACGGACAGACACTGTGAGTGCGGAAGTAATGTACAACTTTACAAGTTCATTTCCTTGCTCAGTTTATGTCCTTCTTTGTCTTGTTTGTCTGAGTGCGCTACAATGAGACTTCTGGCAAAATCAAAGGATTATGGAGATCGCCAGCTTTGCATACTATAAAAATAGGATCTAGGATGATCATTGATCTTCTAATGTGAAAACGCGATTGTTGTCTTCATTTTATGGAACTGAAAAATGCAGCGAAGAACGTTGATTGCATATGAAAGCATTAAGTATCAACAAGGGAAGGAAAGACGTTTTTTTCCTGAAGAAAACAATCTAACAAAACAGCAACATATATTCTCTGCTTTCTCGCGTGTTTTCTCTTGTATCAAAACTGCCATTTGTCACTTTCTCGCGAGATCTTGTTAATACAGCTATAATAGTTCAAAACACTTTCTTTTCAATAGAATGATTTCAACTCACTACAAAAAGCATTTGGCAGTATCTCAGTAGACCGATGCCATAACATATTCAAAGCATATTCAGACCATAGAAATATACTGATCGTTTAATTATCTGAAGTTTGCTAGAATGGAAATTGACTATAGGTCGCGGCACAGCTGGGGCGAACTAAGTTGGGGCATGAACCACCAATCAAAAGCCTTGAATTACGCATGTGACTGATTCTAACCCAATCATGCAGTGGTTGACAAGTGTTTCTAAGTGAAAGTGCGTGCGATTTCTGTGGAGTTATTATGCATTGCAGGAAACTACATTTTCGTACTGGAGGTTTTATTGTTATCTATTTCCATGACTTAAACAGAGAGAAGCTTTCTTATAATCATATTTGAAAGGGGAACAGTCAAAAAGTGAAAGGGGAATTATCGCTCACAGCTGGATCCAGCTGAATTTCGCAAAAGATGGTTATTTTTCGAGGAACTTTCTATTGTAAAATAGTTCATTGAGAAATAGAGAGGGAAGCCAAATGTAAACAACATTCTATCAAAAAATGCGACTCTTCACATGTTTCGAAAAAGCACCAGATGGCATCCTTATTAAACTTTCGGTATGAGAGAAATCATGGCTGATTTTCGGTATAACCTTCACATATGTAATAAATAGATAATATGAAACTTTGGTATTAATTGACCAGTCAAAAAATGATCCAAATTAGTGGAAGATTCAATTTTTCCACGTTATGTAGATCGCGCTGTGATTTCTAATATGAGCATGATTCCTTTTACTTTATACATTTGTTTGTCTCTTTGGAGTACAACAAAATTCAAATTTTGATATTTCAAAAACTACAGTCATATTTTGAAATATTTTCTGAACATTATCTGATATTGTAAAATCCAATCAGATCATAGCCTGGAGTATAGACCATGCTCGAAGCAACCTTGGTGCAATAGACTCATAGTTGGAACAAAGCATTCGATAATATTAGATAATAGTAAATTATTTTGATAATAAGCAATTGACTTGTTAGAAATGCTTTGTTGCTTTACAACATGTTTCAATTTTGCTCTAAGAACCATATTATGCCATTTTTAGAACATTTGAAAAACAATTTACTCACCTAAACTGATAAATATTGGCATTTATAACATGTTCTCAGTTTCATCGTGAGTGTCTTTTTGGTGTCAGGTTAAATTTGATAGTCATTGATTGCATGTGATTTCTTTGCCTTCGTTACGCGCATAGAAACGTGTTCTATGACAAGCAAAGTTTTAGCCGCTCTGCCATGAAATCGTTCCCGTGTGCCTGATCTTGGTTTCATATTACCAATCATACTACTTTCATAATCGCTAATATAAAAACACAGGAATAATTTGGAAAAATAGCTTTTTAAAAACTAATCAAATATTTTGGTTGATCGAAATTTCTTCGCCATAGCGCTTTCAAGCGTTTACGCTCATCATCAGTGGCATACACAGTCTAAAAGAATACAATATCGACACGTTTATATACAAGATAAAATAGAGCGAAGTTAAAATAAAAAGAGAATAAATATATTTTCGATCAACCAAAACCTTGAGGCTTTTGTCTGTAATCAAATATAAAAATATAAATATTTTCACAGCATGCTGACATTTTTTAAGTCGACACTCTCCTTATAATACTCATTCTATGGCCCAACATGCACAATATCATATTAATTGTTTGAAAACGTCTCAAAAACATGGTTTTTTGAAGACCTTAGCCCCAGACCCAGGCAATACGGTAAAATCTAAAGATAACTCTATTTTTTAACATTTTCTTTGGAATGTAAATATACAACAACGGTGCAGACTGTGTTCATAGACTCATGACAAAATGATGGAAAATTGAGTCTCTATGTACAAAATTTTAGAGACGAGGAAAGCGTCGCTGATTTGATGGTAACGGGAAAGAGCGGCTTGACAATGTTCATTCGTGTTGTTTGAAAATTCAAAATCAGCAAGCACAATCTGACATGTTAACGGATTTCACATTATTCCTCCTGTCATTTGCATAGTAGTCTCATGAAGAGCTTCATAAATGTCAAAATATAATTCATCAGAAAATTCCTGGTGCTCTATTTAATTCCCAAAATGAACCATGCACTGATTTGTTCAACTCTTCCATGCACTTTGCTCTCAATAAGCATTAACCGAAACATGGCGGTCTATTAATCAGAATGAAATGTCTATCAGTCTTGATATAAGAGATTTTACATGCGGTTTCAATCAAAACTTTAATGCACTCACAAGAATGACGGACAGATAGAAAATGCAAGTAAATAGATATCTTCAGTAAGACGACCTGATATGTATAATCTATCAAAGATAACCGAAGTCAATCAGTAAAGTGAATGAAATATATAGTCATTAAATTACTTGTTACATGGCCTCGATTGCTTGTTTTTAGCTTGAACCATGTCATTCAGTAATGATATATGAAATTGTGAATATAACATTAACAACAGAATGAAATAAAATAAACGATAGGTCAAATTGCTATGCAAAAGATGTGCGGCTGGTAGGATTCGAACCTACGACCAAGGTTAACTAGATCTGTGCTGTACCAACTGAGCTACGAGCCACTTATGAGACAGTGTCAATTGGTAGGATCAAACCCTTATCGCCACACATCAGCTGTCATACAATTATAAATCAATGAATAGATAACTCGTCAAGTATAGCGGGGATCGATTGTCCACCAAAGCATCTTAAACCATGTTGCAAATGTTCTAAATATAATTCCATATAATTATTCCAATCAAGAGTAAATTAAAATTCGGCAATTTAATTTCGACTTCCATAAAATCCAGTCTGTGTATGATGAAGAATTCGATGTAGATGTATCATTTGTAAGATGTAGCAGGCAATATCAATGTTAGATCATTTGCATTTTGACAAAGTTCGCTGAACATGCAAGAAAATGTGACACATAATTGATTGTGAGAAGAGCAAATACATTTTTCATAGATTACAGCAATTTTGTTTTTATAATTTGTTTTCCAGAAAACCAAACGGTTCTCTGGAAAACCAAACTGGTTCTCTAGAAAACCGACAGGTTCTCTGTAAAAACCAAATTTGGCTTCACTCCCTGGACAGGCTGAAAAACCAAGAATTTTGGAAGAAAGTAAGTTCCGATTTGCGATCGTCCAAATTTTCGATTCGATGTCATTTAAAATAAAATTCTATTAAATTTCTGTAAATGGAGATGTAAGTTGATGCTTTAGGAAACCTTTTTGCAACCTTTTCTGCCGTAAAAGGATGGCATTTAGACAATTAATTTTCACCAAGCAGACCGGGTTGGGCACGTTTAACTATTGGGAACCCAAATTTACTATGCAAATATATGATGTATTCTTGATTGTTTCAGGAAAATGACACTTTTGCTCATCATGTGCAACAAATCAAATGATGTCATCTGAATTGAATGGCGCTTGTAGTTCTACATGTGCGGTATAAATGAAGGCATGCTTGCTGATCTATCACCTCTCCTGAATAGTTGCACCTGAATAGTTGCTCCTGAACCTTAAAAATGCCAAATTTGCGATTTTGAAGTTTGCAAACTTGAAAATTCCAAACGGTAACTGATTTTCTAATAACTCTGCTGACCTTATTTCTTCATCTTTCTTTACCGTTTCTGCACCATTAGATAAAACAGATCGTTATCTATCGCAGCAATATTTTAAATTTTTGATGCTGAAAGATATCTAGTCAGGAGCAAGCTTAGAAAAAGAGTATCCGTTTTTGTCAATTAGGACTCACGAGGCAGGGAAGCAGACATTTTTGAAAATTCGACTAACTGAGAGAAAGTTTCAGGCATGTGCTACAATTGTGCCAAAAAGAAACATTCAAACTATTGCTAGAACATATGAAAACTTGCTTTAGAAAAAAGAGTAAAAAAATTTGTACGAGGACTTTTTTCAACAGCTACAAATTTACAAATCTACTATTATTACAAATCTACATTTAATCTACAATTTACTATTACAAATCTACATGTCCAACGAGTTCTATCCTGTTTCCTGTTCCTTTCAGGCCGGATCAAAAGTAACACATGTAAATCCAATGGAAAGTAGGCTGAGCTTTCGATAAAAATGAGACTTTCTAAATTTCTCTGATGAAGTGGAGGGAACTAAGTCTAGAGCCAGATTTTTGCTCAAACTCGGAAGTGCATGTGAATTATGCAGACTACACAATTTGCTTTAACCCTCAAAAGATACGTTATGTGGACTCAATGCATTTTTCAGACCAGAAATTGTTATGGAATGTCAATATATCTTCATTTCAAACTTACAGCATTGCTGCTGTTATCTTTCAAAACATAATCGACATTGTCACAGCACTTCAAAGACAATTATTGAAAAAATTCTTCGATAAGAAATTCCGAAGGAATTTGAGTGAATCATCAGCAGTATAATTGTAATAGCGGTTTCTTTGATATACTGATTGATAGGTGTCTCACAAGGTTGATATCTATTTCATGAAAGTAGTATATCGCCATTCATTCGAATGAAACAATCTGCACAAAACCATATTTATTCAAAACACATTCTACAACCTCTTGAGGTCAACTCAGACTCTTTCCGAAAACGACTCTTCCGTTGATATGTTGAGCTGATCATGCAAACAGAATAGCCAAATGAAGACATTCAGAAGGCAAATTTAATCGATTTCTATGCTTTCCATCGTGGTACAAAGGGTTTATCAGAAATCAATTGCAATTTAATTGGGCTAACCAACCAATTAATTGCAAATATTCGATAGTATCAAGTATGGATGTAACGAAGCTCAAATTTCTGCAGCAGGGTTGGAACTGGCCGGGTCTTTGACGGCCGGCGTTTTTGAAACCAGCCGGCCGATCGGCCGGTAGAAACCCTGTTCTTCATCATCCGGATTGGAGCTGCACAATTTCATGAATCCAAAGCTTTTGAAATTGTTTTTTCAGGAAACGGAATTTCAAGATCCTTAAAATTCTAATTCTATCCACACCCCGAGATGGGAGAAAAATCAGGCACATTTTCATTTGTGACCGTTCTGTGCATTGGATTGAATATTCTGCTAAAGGATACGAAAATGCCTGCTTTGTAGGAGTAGAGTAAAGTATATCACATAACTACGTAGCAGCGTCTTACTTCATTTCAATGGCCATGTCATGCCGGCATACCTACGTGCTGTACGCACAACAACAGTGCAGAACATCTGCTGTCTCAAAAAAAAACTTGACACTTGTTATTAGACGTAAAATGTGAAACATTCAAATCACAACAAAGTTCGCATTCTACTTTTGTACAACTGCTTCTAGACTGATTTGCAGATCATTTCCAATGCTGTCGCCTGAATTATTAATTCGGTTTGATACCCCCATTCAAAATGCCTGTCACATTAATCAGAAACATCCTTCTAATCCAAAAAGACTTGAGTTTTATCCCTGCCCATGATTTTCGTTCATATTTTACTTTCGAAAGTGTGGAAACTTCAGATTCAGTGCATATCGGTCCTTGAAGTGCCTGTGGCACGAAGCGTTGGTTCACTTTTATTCGTACATAATTAATTTTTTACTGGCCAAATATAATGGACAAGCAGTGACCCTGAATTTTTCATAGAAAATGGCAATTACAATAAAAAAAGTTTTCCACACGATCTTTTAGCACAAACAATAAGGGTTTCAATGTCAGCATCCGCATTTACAATGCGTAAAGGTCCATTCACAGTGGACATGGCACGGCGCGTCCTCACGTTTCAGAATATTTGTTTGTAACCTTAGTAAAACTATGGGGCTGTTCACACCGGACGCGACGCGGTGCCGCGCGCCTGTGTACCCATAGATTTATTAAGGTTCTGAACGAAAATTCTGGACACGTGAGGACGAGCCGCGCGGCGCCCGGTGTGAATGTACCTTAAGACTCTTCGTTCTACACTTTCAAGTCTTTGTAACCTGTAATCAAGAAAGCACAGATGAAAGTACATTTTGTTAGTGAAATGATGCGATCAGATTTCGGAGATGCAGATGTTGTGAAACTTCATTGTGCTTGTATGCGCATCTATCTGGAATATGGCGCTCCTGTTTAGAATTTCAACATCACAAAAGCACAATTAAATGCTATTGAAGCCGTTCAGAGAAGAGTCATTCGCATGATGAAGCACATTCCAATAGTGTGCCACGATATAATTATGAAGACCTTTTGATGAAATATGGGTTAAAAGAACTGAGCACCAAAATATGAAACGTATATTTTTCAATTGAAAAGCAATAATAATACAAAGTAGATGAAGTGAGCGAGATGTCTGATGACAAAGCGAATGGAGGTATTTACACATATGACAATTAAAGTAGTAAGGAGTTCTACACCTCTGGATAGCGCAAGATGGCCGCCGTCGACCTCCCCCTTCGTCAGCCTAGGCCGGCCGACGTGGTCCGACCCTGTCGACCTGGGACCCTGACCAAAGTTTGTTTCATCAAATTTCGCGACTTTCATGTTTCGACCTCCCCCCCTCGGGAGAGGTGGCTTGCCGTAGTCGGACTAGGTTGTATTTTACATCACTGGAAAGCTGAGAGTGAGAGAAAGAGAATGGCGGTGGTCCCATCTCAATCGGTTCAGCCGTTCAAAAGTTAGAGCCATTTCAAGATTTCACGTCGGACCTCACCTGAAAAAATCCTAAGTGTCAGAGTGACTTTGTATGGGAAAAATTTTGAAAATTTTTCCAAAGTGTCGAATTTCGACCTGGGACCTTTACCAAAACATTTTTCATCAAATTTCACCGACCCCCCCTCGGCAGCGATCTTCTAATTTTGGTTCTAGTGGATGGATTTTGTTCTTATAGATACTCATTTGAAAGAGGAGAAAAAACTGCCCATAAATTGGCATTTTTGTTGCGAGTCAATCGGATCAGCCGTTCAAAAGTTAGAGCTTGTTACAAGACTTTA
>CAJQUW010002302.1:0-58901 GCA_907163375.1 Prostheceraeus crozeri | reverse complement strand
ATGATGGCAACGAAGAAGTAAAATGTATCTAATAAGACCACGTCTACGACACTCAAAGCACATAAGCGAATTGTCATAGGGTAGAGTTAGGAAAGGACTAGTAATTCTCATTCTTTGATTTGCGTTTTGATGTAGCATTCTTCTCCGACTTGCGCTTCGTACCACTGCTGTTAAGGATTTGATCAATTATGTCATCTACGCTGGCTGGTTTTGGAATATATAGGATGGATTCCATATGCATGGAGAGAGAGGCTATTTTATTATCTTTGTGCTGACCATAATATAGTCCATTCACTTTGAAAAGGATATCCCAAGTACCTTCTCCGAGCTCGTCGCATGTGATGATTGTTGAATGATCTCCCTCCTTCTTATAGTAAGTACACCAATGTGATACCGGTAGGCAAATTTGGTTACCATCCCAAATCTTTCTATAGGGAGTATCCTTGTCATCTCTCGCTTTCCACTCTTGAGCAAGAGGAGTAGGAATGTCCATATTTAATGTCACGTACTCCTCAATAATATCGAGTTGGCGGCGAATGTACGTACTCACGGGGATCAGTATGTAGTCCCCATACTGATTGCGCATTATCTTGACATCCGTGGAAGGGAGCATTCCCGTTTGGAGTACTACGCTATGATCGTCATAACGCAAGACTTGTTTAAATTTACGCTGTAGCGGTGTAGGATTATGTACCTTGGTTGTTTCTTCCACTGGCCTCAGTTGTAGATGATCTGATCGGAGCGAACCTTGTAACGTTTGACCGTCATTTTGTCCTACTAGTGCAGCAGATGGAGTAGATGCCTGAAAATGAAAAAAGATTGTATTAAGTTTACGTTCAAGGGAGGAGAGGGAGGGAAGTTTAGCGACTTACCATTTTAGTTGGATAATAGAATAGAGAGAGAAAATGTGCGTCCGTCACTCGTGTGATTCAACGATGGAATGATTCTCACTGTGGAAGGCTCGCTATTTATAAAGAAATGCTTGATTCTCATTGGATGATGATCCTCATTGGACAATAACATCAAGCTGATTCCAAAGCCGTCAGCGAAATTTGATGAAACAACCTTTGGTAAAGGTCCCAGGTCGAAATTCCACACTTTGGAAAATTTTTAATTTTTCCCATACAAAGTCACTCTGACACTTAGGATTTTTTCAGGTGAGCTCCGACCTAAAATCTTGTAACCGCTCTAACTTTTGAACGGCTGCTCCGATTGACTCGCAACGAAAAATGCGGTCGAGCAGTGTTTCATCCTCTTTCCAATGCAAGTCGAACGAACAAAATCCGTCCACTAGAACCAAAGTTAGAACAAAGGGGGGGGGTCAGCGAAATTTGATGAAACAACCTTTGGTAAAGGTCCCAGGTCGAAATTCCACACTTTGGAAAATTTTTAATTTTTCCCATACAAAGTCACTCTGACACTTAGGATTTTTTCAGGTGAGCTCCGACCTAAAATCTTGTAACCGCTCTAACTTTTGAACGGCTGCTCCGATTGACTCGCAACGAAAAATGCGGTCGAGCAGTGTTTCATCCTCTTTCCAATGCAAGTCGAACGAACAAAATCCGTCCACTAGAACCCAAGATCGAAGCAAGCTGTCCAGAGGGGGGGGTCAGCGAAATTTGATGAAACAACCTTTGGTAAAGGTCCCAGGTCGAAATTCCACACTTTGGAAAATTTTTAATTTTTCCCATACAAAGTCACTCTGACACTTAGGATTTTTTCAGGTGAGCTCCGACCTAAAATCTTAAATGGCGTCTCACATGTAAACGAAGACAGATAGGAACAAGCCGTTTGTTTCAGTGAATTTGTCTCACTCTTAGCTTTCAAATGACACCTCACTCGACAAAATCCGTCCACTAGAAGCCAAGATCGAAGCAAGCTGTCCAGAGGGGGGGGGGACGTCAGCGAAAAATTTTTATCTCCGATTGCTTTCAAATTCACCATACAGATGCAGAATTTCACGCTGAATCCGAATCTGGCCTCCGTTTTCACATCCGAGGCTGCGTTTGGACACTACACACCAAAACATACCACAGTTTAACCAAGACAACCTAGACGGTCGCCCACGTCAACCTAGACGGTCGCCCAAGTCCACCAGGCGGTCGGACACAGACACCCAAGGCTCACACACTGACGGTCCAGAGGGGGGGGGACGGCAGCGGAACCTCGCCGGCACATCACGACACTGGCGGACCAGAGGGGGGGGGACTCAGACACGACGGCGGCCATCTTGCGCTATCTGGTGTTCGCCGTTTTCTTACTACTTAAGAGAATGAGAAAGAATGAATTGAGCCGTATTTTTAGGCTCAACAACCTAATGCCGAACAATTAGACTTTGCAGATTATTTTTTCAAGATATGTATAGCTATACAAGTTTGAATTACTGTGCTAATTTGTATTGTGTAATGTATATATCAACATCGTTCAAATCTTCATAGGGTCGAATTCGATTGTGTGTCCATCGGAACGGTAGTGTGACAAGGATGAAGATTCAAAAGAAGGAACATGCTAGCGGATGAACTTAGTGGAAGAAAAACACGTCAAGGCATACAAAGATCGGAAATGGACTGTATGGTGAAGAAGTTATCAGGTTCCTCAGGACCAGTCGGATCTGACTCTACGATTATTTGTGAGTTATATCTTCTTTCTTTATCGTATTCGGTGTTTTGACAATCATGACGCTACTGCTTCTTGATCTTTGATCGGAAATCCATAAAGTGTAGCTCTGCATTTAGTAGAATTTTACAACCTTTTACACCGCATCTTCTGCCCATCTTCCATGACCAACAGTCCTTGACAAGAGATAAAGTGCACAATTGAAGCTCTGAAATTCTCTACCAATGTGTATTCATGAATCAATGTTCAGTATCTATGTTATGATTTTTCTCGTCCACAGTCGACCGCATGCTTCCAGAGTTGAACGTCCCCTGGATATATATTATATCATAGATGTCCCTGTAGAAATATGCGACTAATAGTTTTGCGCTATCTAACCAAATAGTATTTGATCTGAGTAGAAATATGACTTAGAAACATATACATACAAAATATGCACATGTAGGCCTACGTAATAATAATAATAATAATAATAAGATGTGTGTTTAGTGAGGAGTTATCATTGTTCTTATGTTATCTGTATCTGAAGTGTAGCTCTCTGATTGTGCTTCCGATGTAAAATCCATTACATTTCTCACATATGATTGGCAGGTCACATACTTGCGACTTCAGATGTTGTTATCATTTATTGGACAATTTTACATGTTGCACTTTTCACAGTATTATTGTTGGATAAGGCAAGAAAACAAAAACATCAAAATTGTCCAATAAATGATAATAACATATGATGTCGCAGGAATGTGACCTACCAATTATATGTGAGAAATGATATCATATGGTTGCCGAATAGCAACCGAAATTAATTACGCATCTTTAATTAAATTATTACACCATTAAAACCTTGTCTCACCCCCATCAACCATTAGAAATAAATGACTGACCAAAACATCTTCAATAAATTATCTAGAGGACATAGGACTATAATACATCCATTTAGATTTTATGATTCAGGAATGGCCGATTTACGTAACTTGATGTGAATTGTTTGTGTCATGCAAATTCACAGAAGTGTTTTCATAAGACCCACTCTTTTCTTTCAGGGGCTGTGTGAAGACGATAACAAATTGTTCGTTGCATGAAGCAGAGCTTTTGAAGCTTTTATCGGGAGCTAATGACAGACATTGGGGGAGGCAGAGGCGCTTGCATAGAAGAGTGATCAAATAAACATACAAAATGGATAATCTGTCTATGGATAACACTCTTTGAAATATACTTTCAACAGAAACGGCTTTTTGTATTATCGGCTATCTATCAGTATATTAACGGTACAAGAACGGCTTATTATTGGCAAATTAACGGCTGATTATCGTAGTTAACGGCATAATACCGGTTAATAATCGCCATAATGACAAATACGATGATTGAGTCATCATCGGCAGTTTCCTGGGCAACCACCGATTCTTTCTTGAATTAACATCGTATTGCTGGCAATTTAGCGGCAAATTCCTGGCTTATTATCGGCATGCCGATGATCGGATTTTCAACGGCATTTGTGACACCTCCGTTAGTGATCCGATAATGGCCCGATGAAATATTTTTGACTGGGATTTGTTTGAGTGAAATTTTTTACATGAAAAGATTCAGTTTTTTCCGGAGATTTCGCTCCCGTGTTTCAAAAAATTATTTGAGCACTTTTGAAAAAATTCAAAATTTTGGCAATTTATATACTACCGAGATGACGCCCCGTTGTAAGTAGTATGAAGCCAGTTGGAGATCAAAAGGAATGGATATTTGATAATAATCATCCAAACTAAGCGGAAATTAAGGGAATTTGCAAGGGAATTTCATGATCCGTATAATAATGGAAATCTTCATGAAAAAGTCGGGATATTATTCGTGCCTTCGTGCTGAAATTTCAAGGTTTTGATTCTATTTTCACCGGCATGATTTTATGATTCACTAAATTCATGTTTCATTTCCTGAATCTGAATAGTGATGTGGACCCATTCACATCTTTTAAAGTTAATTGAAATCATTGTCTTTGAATCTTTGATTTTGCCATGCCAGTGGCAGCTGTTGCCTGATCACGCTTAAGAAGATTCTCTTGAGGTTGAGCATGAAAGCAATACCAGATCATCGAGTTGCTAATTTAGCAAACATTACCTCTCCAAGGCTGTCTTGACACGGAGAATCTGTAAAATAATATAATTTCCTTCTGTATTACAGTCAATTCCGTCGTAACTTCTTCAAATCTGCAAAAATATGCATATCTCACATTTGGTGACAATACCACCTGTATCTCCCACGAGTTCATTTAACATAATCGAAAGTGTATACACATTGGGGATTTAATAAATGCGGAGTTACCACTCTACCTAATATAACTACCTACATTTATATGTCTTGAGTTTGAGTATGAAAGTAATGACTTGCTTATTTAACAAACATTACCTCTCCAAGGCTGTCATGACACGAAGGATCTGTAAAATACAATCATTGCTTCTGCATTACACGCATGATCACTCTATTCCTTCGTAAATTCTGCAAAATTGCAAAAATTTGCATATCCCACATTTGGTGACAACACCACCTGTAGCCTATCTCTCTTGAGCTCATTTAATAAAATCGAAGGTGGACAATGGGGATTTAATAAATGCAGAGTTACCACTCTACCTAATATACCTACTCTATCGTAAGTTTATTAGGCAAAGTGGTGCTAGAGTAGGCATTTTAGGTAGAATGGCAACTCCATAGAGTAGGGATATTAGGTAGAGTGGTAACTCCGCATTTATTAAATCCCCAATGTGTATACACTTTCGATTTTGTTAAATGAACTCGTGGGAGATACAGGTGGTATTGTCACCAAATGTGAGATATGCATATTTTTGCAGATTTGAAGAAGTTACGACGGAATTGACTGTAATACAGAAGGAAATTATATTATTTTACAGATTCTCCGTGTCAAGACAGCCTTGGAGAGGTAATGTTTGCTAAATTAGCAACTCGATGATCTGGTATTGCTTTCATGCTCAACCTCAAGAGAATCTTCTTAAGCGTGATCAGGCAACAGCTGCCACTGGCATGGCAAAATCAAAGATTCAAAGACAATGATTTCAATTAACTTTAAAAGATGTGAATGGGTCCACATCACTATTCAGATTCAGGAAATGAAACATGAATTTAGTGAATCATAAAATCATGCCGGTGAAAATAGAATCAAAACCTTGAAATTTCAGCCACGAAAGCACGAATAATATCCCGACTTTTTCATGAAGATTTCCATTATTATACGGATCATGAAATTCCCTTGCAAATTCCCTTAATTTCCGCTTAGTTTGGATGATTATTATCAAATATCCATTCCTTTTGATATCCAACTTTCTTCATACTATTTACAAGGGGGCGTCATCTCGGTAGTATATAAATTGGCAAAATTTTGAATTTTTTCAAAAGTGCTCAAATAATTTTGTGAACCACGGGAACGAAATCTCCGGAAAAAACTGAATCTTTTCATGTAAAAAATTTCACTGTATACAGATACTTTTTTGAGTTGACAGTCTACCTATCCCTACTCTATGGCTTTATTATAATAAAATTATTCTGATAAGCGTGATCATATCACAAACTGCCGCTGAAAGAGCAAAACATCGCAATCTTTGATCGTAATCAAAGAAAATTATCACAATAAACTTAAAAGATGCAAATGGATCCATGTTAATTATTCAGATTCAAGAAATGACGCCTTGTGTATCATTAAATCATGCCGCTGAGAATTGAATTAACACCTTGACATGGTTTTCTTCTTTCTTTTAATTGGTGCACTTGAATTATGAAATCACTGGGATCAATCGCTTACCACACCTTGAAGAGGATATCCAATTCTATGTACTTCACCATAGAGAAAGTATATTAAGTAGAGTGGTAACTCCGCATTTATTAAATCCCCCATGTGTATGCACTTTCGATTTTATTGAATGAACTCGTGGGGATACAGGTGGCATTGTCGCCAAATGTGAGATATGCAAATATTTTCAGTTTTGAAGAAATTACAACGGAATTGACTGATAATGATGGTATAATAAATGCAGAAGGAAATTATATTATTTTGCAGATTGTCAGTGTCATGACAGCCCTGGATAGGCAATGTTTGCTAAATTAGCAATTCGATGGGTTCCTATTACTCTCATGCTCAACCTCAAGAGTACTTTCTTAACCCTTTGATGCATAAATTATTTTCATAATTAAATTTTTTTTTGAAAAATAAAAATTTTCTTCAAGTGCAATTTGCGGGCGCTCTAGGGATTTCACGAAGCCAAGAAAGATGTCATTAGAAGCACATTGATCTCCTCTTTCTTTTAATTACAAATTTTTGCCGCTGTGTTGTCAACATTGCTGCGTAATGTTGACCCAAAAGATGTGGGTCAAAATGTCCTCAAGAGAGTACAATATGCATGAAAGGGTTCAGCTTCAAGAAATGAAACATGAATTTAGTGAATCATAAAATCATGCCGGTGAAAATAGAATCAAAACCTTGAAATTTCAGCACGAAGGCACGAATAATATCCCGACTTTTTCATGAAGATTTCCATTATTATACGGATCATGAAATTCCCTTGCAAATTCCCTTAATTTCCGCTTAGTTTGGATGATTATTGTCAAATATCCATTCCTTTTGATCTCCAACTGGCTTCATACTACTTACAACGGGGCGTCATCTCGGTAGTATATAAATTGGCAAAATTTTGAATTTTTTCAAAAGTGCTCAAATAATTAATTTTTGGACAGCGGGAACGTGATCTCCACAAAAACTGAATCTCTTCACATGAAATTTTTTACGGTATACAGATATTCTTTTTGAGTCGACATTCTACCTATACATCCCTACTCTATGAGTAAAACCGTGACGGGCCTTCGGCGTCCAGTGCTTTCTGAGGTCGATAGTACAGTATGGCGGTCGATATATAGCTGGACATCATGAATTGTCTTATTGCAAACGGTAAACTATCCCGTTGCTTGGTCAATTATGCATATTGTAACTTGGTCTTTCTATCACTCTTTTGAAATTTGTAATGCGCAGCCAAAGCATTTTCACAGAACAGTTAATTTATTGCAAATGTCCGTGAATCCGCAAGGTATGCATATGTTGGTTACTTTCAATTTCATGACAATATCTTGCAAAGATCTTACATTGTCCATTCCAAGGAAGCGATCACATGGCTTTCATTTAATTGGCAGAATGCCCTCGAAACTCAGTTGCCGTTGCTAATGTCAATAGTGGCTGTAGGTTACGGAGGGATGAACAAGATGGAGCTTCCGAAAAAGTATAGGGAATAGCATTATGGCTCTTTATGGCTCTTACTTCTCCGTTGCCGTAGGTTTTTGTCTGTTTTGCTCGGTTTGAAGTCGGAGTCCACAAAGTGCAGAGTGCACATTCTGGAGATCTGCTGGGACAAATTCTTTAATGGATTATTGTTCCACTTCCTCAAAATTGCTTTATTATGAATGAACGATGACGCGCTATACCACGACCCCTGTCATTATTGCTATTACTTTTGCAATAAAATGCTGAAAAAAAGGTTAAGCATCATTTGCCTTGAGCAGGAAAATTGGTGGAAAGATAGTAAACTTGATTACTAAAATTGACAGTTATTCGGCAATTGTGAATTTGCAGCAAAAAAATGAAAAGCTAATAGTCCAGGTAGAGTCCATGAATTCTACACGCTTTGGGAGTCTTCATAACTTCATTTTATAACAAAAGCATGGCCAAAGGGCCTGCTACAAAAAGATAAAATAGGGGAATGAAGTTACTGGGACAAAGTGACAAGTATGCAAGCAGCATTCCCGCGTTGCAAGGCCAAACCGAGGCGCTGAGCCAAGTATGTAGTCGCCAATCGGTCAATAGTCAATTTGCTGCCGATCTTTCGTATAAGCAGACTAGCACTTTGTCCAAATCCACCGAGCATTTCAATTGACACCTCGGAAATCGTAGGCAGGTATCCATGTAGGAATACCATATCAGATTTCAAGGTAAGTAATGCACAAATCAGAGGCCGCGTTAGCGGCCGACGATTTGTACATTACGAACCAAGAAATCTCATGTGACATTTCCATTGTCTACTTATATACATCTTCATCTATTCATATACTTACTGTATCAGAACATTCTTCGTAATGGTTAGAGGATAATTTGGTAAAACTATCATAGATAGAAAGGTATCATTAACAAAGATATGCCCGAGGGCTTATCTATGTTAATGATACCGAGATATCAATGATAGATTTGCCAAATTATCCTCTAAGCAATTTAGAGAATGTCTGTCTTATTTCTATGCATTTGTAAGAATTACCTAGGGATTTCTTACAATCTAATAACTGACCCTGGAAATTTTGTTTATGGTATTCAAACTTCGTTTGCAATGATTCTATTTGAGATCATATCATTCATATTGAAACATGTCTCTATCTAACGAATTGTTTGATGATGAAGATTTTAACACACTTGAAGAATTTTTGGCGAATTACGATTTTTCAACGAATACAACTTCAACAACTCTAAATCTGAACACCATACCCGGTGAAAAAAAATCTAGCGGCCCGCTAGCTTCAATCCCCTGGCTGCCCCCCGGTGGCCAGTTCCGCAGGAAAACTAGCGGCCCACCGGGGGCCAAACACCACTTGACCAAAAAAAACCACCCCTCCTGTGACCCCTTACAGGTCACAGGGGAGATGGCGTTTACTTCCCTTTAAACTCAAATGCATAAAAATAATCAAGATGCAAGTAACGTTAACTTTATTCTCAACATAAACAATAATTGCACAACACAAAAGAAGTGCTATAAGAGTAATAGTAGAATATGTACAACTAAACAATTGTGTCATCACTCATCACTCGTATCACTATCCACACTGGTAGAGACATCCAACCTCGCTCGCTTTTTCGGTAGCTTCAGCTCACCATGACGTCTTTCGTCCCGACCACCTCCACGATCCCGTGCGTTTTTCAAAAAATTTCGAACCACTTTCTCCCAGGGGCGTAGCGCCTATAGTATTCTAATAATCTGAGAATACACCGGAATTTACAAACGAAAATGAAATTACAAATATGTGATGATAGGATTTTGATTAACATGAAGGTCATATAATCTTGTTCGATGTTTCCGTTTTCCAATTCACAAAACTTCTTTAACACAGGCGGAGAGATACGAGTATTCTATCTCGCGACAGAATCACACCTGTACAGCAGTAGAGTTATCAATAGCGCGCCTCTGATTGGTCTGGATGCAGCAAACATTGTAATGATACGTCTCCTCTCTGCGTCGCCCTCCTGCCATGTGTCTGCTGTCTGATATTCTAGAATCAATATCTGCTAGCAGAGTGTAACCACCCTCTCCGATCTTCGCTATTACTCAATTACATCGCTACTTATAACGGAGAATACTCATGGCAACTGTCGAGGAATTGATAAATTTACAAAATTCTCCTTTATCCTACGCAAAGAAAATAGAACTAAAAACTAAAGGAAGAGATAAGCCGATTTTCACCTTTGAAGGAAGGAGAAAGTGCAATCTTAGTGTGCAATATCAAAAATACGAATGGCTGACTGGTTGCCCCATTAGAAAGACACTTTTCTGCTTTCCGTGCCTTATCTTTAAACCAAAAACGACAGTGTTTTCATCGACGAGAGGATTACTCGACTTGGCGAATTTCTCTAATCATGTGAAGAGACATATAAAATCTCCTACGCATCTGGCCGCGATCACCTCTCTTAAACTTATTGGCAAAGTAAGGATCGATGAAATGTTAAATGAGGAGTTCAAAACTTTGAGAAATATGCACAACGAGGAAGTGAGGAAGAACAGAGAAATGATGCGACATCATATTAAAGCCGCTCTTTTCCTTGTTTGCCAAGGCCTTTCTTTTAGAGGTCATTCAGAGAGCACTGACAGTCCAAATCGTGGAAATTTCATTGAATTGATTAAGCTCCTCAGTGAATTTAGTTCTGATCCGCTGATTAAAAATTGTGTCTCTCCTGATCACAGTCTCCCATTTTCAGGATTATCACCTGATATTCAAAACGACTTGATTAAGTGTTTGTATGATCAGGTTCGCGGTGAAATCGAGAATCGAATCAAAGGTGCTCCTTTTATATCTATAATTGCTGACGATACAACGGACATTTCAAATACAAGTCAAATGGCTGTCAGTGTCCGACTTGTTCACAATGGATCGGTCTTCGAACATCTGATTGACCTTGTCAATGTGTCAGCAGACAGATCAGCTAACAATCTTGCCTGTGTAATATGTGAAAGTCTTGAGTCCGTTGGTGTAACCAAAAATACTTCAGTGATCGGCCAGTCATACGACGGTGCAAGTAACATGATGGGTAAGCACAATTCAGTGCAAACTAAGATCAATGAGATTTGGCCCTCAGCAAACTTCGTTCATTGTTATGTACACAAATGGGCATTAGTAGCATAAAGTGTCAGTAAGAATATTCCGTTGGTATCAATATTTTTCGGATTTTTGCAAAATTTGACAACATTTTTTCGCGCTTCACCAAAACGTGCTTCTATGTTATCCATTCCATTGCCTCTTGCGTCAACTACGCGTTGGTTGACGAGAGGAAAATCTGTCTGTGCTATTTCTTCTAAGTATTGTGAAATTTTCAATGTTTTAGAAAATATTTCTTCGGAGTCCTCTGCTTGCTCAATTGATTGCTACACCCGCGCTGAAGCGAAAGGATTGCGATATCAATTGGGAAATTGTGAGAATGTGTTTCTCTTATTCTTTTTTCGTAAAGTTTTCGCATTATCCGACATGATGACAAAGAAACTTCAAGGTGTGATGATTGATCCAGCTGAAATATCTTCGAAGGTAGCAGACTATCGTGCAAACTTGTGTGAACTACGCTCTGAAGTTTCCTTTCAAACGTTCGTCGAGGAAGCGAAGCAATATGAGCCTTACTTTTTTAATCATGAAAAGAGAGTCCCACAAATCAACGAGCAACATCTCCTTGACAGCGGTTACACTCCAAGTAGGCCTAAGCCATCATCTTCGTCATCCCAATTTGAGAAGAGGATAAACTTAAGCGATTAATGTACGAAATCATCGATACACTAATTTTTCAGTTAGACCAACGATTTGAAAACATCGAAAGTCTTCAGTGGATAAAACTATTTCAGCCATCGAGATTTGATGTACTGAAAGCTGATGCATTTGAAGTTGTACGACTTGTGAATGAACTGAAGAAACATCACCCAGATTTAGTTCAAGAAGAAGAAGAGAAGTTGCGCAACGAATTACACATTCTATTCACTGATTCAGATTTGCGAGTGGCACTTGGAGAAGCAAATGATCCTTCTACCCTTCTTAAACAAATGCATTCCTTGGATTTGTGTGACGCTCTACCTCTTGTCTCTAAAGCATTAATGGCTTCACAAACAATTGCTCTAACATCGGTGACATGTGAAAGAACCTTCAGTGTGCTTCGGCGAATCAAGACCTACCTGCGTTCCACCATGACTCAAGAACGCATGAAACAACTGGTATTTTTAAGCATCGAAACTTCTCTTCTCAAACACTTATCAGGAGAGTGTTCGTTCGTTGACACAATTATCGACAAGTTTGCTTCAATGAAAGATCGTCAAGTAAAGTTGTTATATCGTAAGTAAATACATCAGGTTATAGTGTTATGATTTACCTGTATTGTTTTTGGTAATGACTATAAGTGGAAATGGAGTTGTAGTAGTAAGCAAAACTCCACTTCTGGACCGCGCAAGATGGCGGCCATCGCTGCGTCCCCCCCCCTCTGGCACGGCAGAGTGTCGTGGTCGGCCGCCGTGGTGCTTCGTGTCTGAGTCCCCCCCCCCCCTCTGGAACGACAGAGGTTGTGGTCTGTCGTGGTGTGCCGGCCAGGTGGGTCCACGTTCACAACATGTTCGCTGACGTCCCCCCCCCCTCTGCAACAACAGAGTGTGAGACTCGGGTGAGTTGGTCCGACCGCCTGGTTGACGTGGGCGACCGTCTAGGTTGACGTGGGCGACCGCCAGGATTAGTCTTGAGGCTATAGTGTGTGATGTTTTTGCTGTGTAGCGTCCAAACGAAGCATCGGATGAGAAAACGGAGGCCAGATTCGGAATCTACGTGAAATTTTGGGTTAGGAAGGATGTTTCCAGCGAAATCGGAGAGAAAAAATTTTCGGCTGACGTCCCCCCCCCATGGACAGCTTGCTTCCAGTGGACGGATTTTGTCGTGCGATAGCTCGTTTGAAAGCTAAGAGTGAGACAAATTCAGTGAAAGAATCGGCTTGTTCGTATCTGCCTTCGTTTAGATGTGAGACGCCATTTAAGATTTTGGGACATTGGTGAAAAACGACAGAGTTAGAATTTGGGACGTTTTGGGCTGTAGCTTCAAAACGAACTATCGGATTGGTAAACGGATGCCAGATTTGGAATCAACTTGATGTTATTGTCCAATGAGGATCATCATCCAATGAGAATCAAGCATTTCTTTATAAATAGCGAGCCTTCCACAGTGAGAATCATTCCATCGTTGAATCACACGAGTGACGGACGCACATTTTCTCTCTCTCTAGTTCCCTGTTCTATTATCCAACTAAAATGGTAAGTCGCTACTTCCCTCCCTCTCCTCCCTTGAACGTAAACTTAATACAATCTTTTTTCATTTTCAGGCATCTACTCCATCTGCTGCACTAGTAGGACAAAATGGCGGTCAAACGTTACAAGGTTCGCTACGGTCAGATCATCTACAACTGAGGCCAGTGGAAGAAACATCCAAGGTACATAATCCTACACCGCTACAGCGTAAATTTAAACAAGCCTTGCGTTATGATGATCATAGCGTAGTACTCCAAACGGGAATGCTCCCTTCCACGGATGTCAAGATAATGCACAATCAGTATGGGGACTACATACTGATCCCCGTGAGTCCGTACATTCGCCACCAACTTGATATTATTGAGGAGTACGTGACATTAAATATGGACATTCCTACTCCTCTTGCTCAAGAGTGGAAGGCGAGAGATGACAAGGATACTCCCTATAGAAAGATTTGGGATGGTAATCACATTTGCCTACCGGTATCACATTGGTGTACTTACTATAAGAAGGAGGGAGATCATTCAATACCCATCAGATGTGATGAGCTCGGAGAAGGTACTTGGGATATCCTTTTCAAAGTGAATGGGCTATATTATGGTCGACACAAGGATAATAAAATAGCCTCTCTCTCCATGCATATGGAATCCATCCTATATATTCCGAAACCACCCAACGTGGACGACATAATTGATCAAATCCTTAACAGCAGTGGTACGAAGCGCAAGTCGGAGAAGAATGCTACATCAAAACGCAAATCAAAGAAGGAGAATTGCTAGTCCTTTCCTAACTCTACCCTATGACAATTCGCTTATGTGCTTTGAGTGTCGTAGACGTGGTCTTATTAGATACATTTTACTTCTTCGTTGCCATCATATCATTTGTGTATTTTGTCGTGAAAAGCATCGATGTAATTCTTCATTTTGTAATATGTTATAGAACGTTTCCTTAGATGTGTAAATTTCCGTTTTAGGCTTCTATCATCATTTTTATGGATTGTGAGGGTGAACCTGTACAGGAGCTCAGTGCTATTGCTATGAACAATTGGACATATCAGATTGTTAGTGTCTATCATCAACATGCCAACTGCGATCCCAATGTTGATCAATGGGCGAGAAAACACATTCATGGACTTAATCTGAAATATTTGCAAGACTATGGCTTTTCTTGTGAGAGTGCTCTTCTTATTGACTTTAAACGATGGTTAGCTGCTTTCAATGTTATACGCATCTTTTGTAATAATCCTGGTAAGGAGAGGAAAGTATTTCCCAATCTAATCATTGATGATATTTTGCTCCCACCTTGGGATAGTAGAGTGAATCAACATTATCATGAAGTCACAAAACGTTTTAAGGATTTGTGTGTTCCTATTTTGTCTGTTCGTTGTAGTAGCTACGTTCATAACCAATGCTTCTTTCCTCCTTACCTCAACACTGCCAAAGTCCTGTATGGTTATCATTGCTCGCTGTATGATAGTTACCAGCTGTATCTATTTTATCTCTTTCAAACCATTGATTTATAATGCATGCTTGTTACCATTATTCAATAAATGTTACTATGAGAAGAGTTGTTGTTTTCATGCAATGGATGGGTTAGATAAAGGGCGATCATGTCTTTCTCAAACGACTGCGGAACATTACGTTTTCATAGGCAAAGTTTAAAAGGAGCTGTTCAAGATTATGTGATAAAATTTCATAAAGATGAGACCGACATCGAAGCTGTGGTCGATGATGCTAGCACTCTATTTCTAGAGTTAATGAATACATTCTCTGATAGCATTATCATGGCGCGATTAGTTGCGAAAATTAAGTTTAGTCATTTTGGAAAGGAAGAGGTGGAAAGTCGCTCTTTCCATTTTGCTTCTTATTCAATGGAAGTGGTAGATCACCCCCAAGAATTTTTTAAAAGACATATGATAAAAATTGCTGAACGTCTTAACGCATTTAACCATCATGGTAGCAGTCTAGTGATTGAAGCGATTTCAGATATTCACATTCAACTTTCCATAAAGAAAAATTGAAAATGCAGTGGTACTTGATTGTAGCACAACTGGTTTTCGAGCTATGTCTGCTCACTCTCGAAGTATATTCCTTCTGTACATGCGTCTATTATTTAGAAAAGGCTAGCAAATTCATATCTTCAAAAAGACTTGCTATAGACATCAGTAACGGTGAAACTATGTGTTGCGATGTATGTAAGCGAAAGGATGGAAATGAAAAGCGCATCTTCAAGAGATGTAAGCATGCTTTTTGTCAACGCTGTTTCATACGTAATTGCATTCAACTTTGCCAATGTAACCACTGTGACATTGCTCATTTCGAGTGTCACTTATGTCGCAATAGTTAGTACCTATGCAAATGTGGTAAAGATAGGTTTTAGCAAAGACTAACACGGAAAATGGCGAAACGTAAAATGACGAAACGTAAAAGTCAAAAGTTTTCTTCAGCCATTCAAGCTCTCCGACGAATGAAAGCAAATCAGCGATACAATGCTATACGACATGCTAACGATAAATTCATTTGTGAAATTATTTCTCATGTGAGGAAGTTGAGGACGAAGAAATTAGCGCCAAAACAACGAAAGTTACTTAAGCGATATGCTACGAAATTGCGTTTCATCTCCAATCCTAAAGTCGCCCTTCAAAGAAAGAGGAAAACTCTAACACAAAAGGGCGGTTTCCTTTCAGCAATACTTCCAATGATAGCTCCTGCCGTGAGCAACCTATTGGGAAATATCTTTGGCTCTAAGCGTTAATTATGCAAATGTTGAGTCTCAAAGTAATAAAATGGATTTCAGACTTCAATGTGATAAAGTTCTGACTGTATCAGGTCCATCTCATGCAGGTAAAACTGTTTTCACGCTGAATTTATTGGATAAAAGAAGGGAGTTGTTTAAGGAACCTATCAATCGAGTGATTTGGTGTTATGGTATTTATCAACCGTCGCTGTTTCAGGAATTGCAAAGTCGCAACTTTATTCGACATGAAGGAATTATTCCAGTGGATAAACTTCAGTCTAATGATGTTGTTGTATTGGATGATTTATTAAAAGAAAGTAAGAATTCAAAAGATGTTACAGATATGTTCACTCGCGCAGCACACCATAAAAGGTGTTTTATCATCTATATTACACAAAATTTGTTTCCTGATGGAAAAGAAGCTCGTACACGAAACCTGAATACACACTATTATGCTATTTTCAAGAATCCGCGAGATAAAAGTCAATTTGAAATTTTAGCGCGACAAGTTGCACCCAGAGGATCAAAAGCCTTAATTGAAATTTTTCAAGCAGCTACTGAAAAACCATACGGTTACTTATTCATTGACTTTACGCAAGAGTGTCCGGAAGAATTTAGATTTCGAAGTGATATTTTGAAAACTCCCATGATTATCTACAAACTATGAGTTCTTATTCTCGCATGATTGTTATTCCTCAGGATGAATATGTACAATTGACTGCCATGCAGCAAGTAAAGCAACCTCTTGCAAATCAAATGTATAGGAAAGAAATAGATTATCAGCAAAATGTTCACATCAAAGATCCACATCGTGCTGTATTATTACAATCGGAAACTGTTGAGCAATTGAAAAACTTGAAGAATAAGATGCGTGACTCTGTATCGACTGCTACACCTTTAGCATCTCGCGCACATGCCATATCTCTTTTCAACAGTATTGAACCCCATCTCAATGTAAATGATAGAGGAGAAATCATTACAGATGAAAATAAAGTGATTGATGCTTCACGTTATGAAGACTTGATTCAGTATGCGACACGTAGAAAGCGCCGTCAGGGCTATGTTCCACCTGGTTGGTCATACTTTCTTAAACTATTGAAAAAGCATAATGTGCCAAAATTTGCTTTAAATAATGAGACATTGAAAGAACTTGATTCAACAGTGGCTACTACTCCAATGCTTCAGGCGATGAAAATGCCAACAAATTGGTTTAAGACGTCACCTGCTACATCCCCTCCCACACTCACTAAGCAAACAAGAGGAAGAACTCGACGTAGATCTACATCGCCACTAAAACTGGTAAAAGGAAAACGTTTAAAACAGCTCCTCCTAGGAAATACATGTTCTCAGACTATTAATATGAAGCAGATGTGTTGCTTGCCATGTAATGAGCCGCCAGAGGTGAATGTCGTTGTCACTTGCACTTGCTGCGCCAGCTCTCATAATGAAACCCCTAAGCAATGTGAACACGATCGCAAAACCGCTAAAGCTAAATGCTGCAGTTGTTGTAAATGTATAAAGGCAAGAAAGAAAAAAGATGAGAAGGAGGAAAAAGGGTCAGCCGTCATCGACTGAACGTTTGAAGTCAATCTATTATGATGTAAAACATCCGGCAGGATTTGCATCTATCAAGAAATTATCAAAAGCGAGTGGTCTTCCACAATCACAAGTGAAACGATGGTTAAAGGGTCAGGCTACCTATACACTCCACAAACAAGCGAAAAAGAAGTACCGCACCCGCCATTATATTGTTCATGACATCGATGAACAGTGGCAAGCAGATTTGTGCGATGTTGCCTCCATTTCAAAACATAACTCGGGCAATAATTTTATTTTAACCGTCATTGATATTTTCTCGCGTTATGCGTGGGCTCAACCTTTAAAAACTAAAGAAGGGAAAGGAGTAGCAAAAGCATTCCAAACAATTTTTCGAGAAGGTCGCATTCCAAAAAGAATTCAGAGTGATCAAGGAAAAGAGTTTGAAAATCAGCATGTGACAAGATTATTTGAGAGGCATGACATTGAGTTGTTTAGTGTAAAGAGCGCTTATAAAGCTGCACTCGTTGAACGTTTTAATCGCACATTAAAAAATCGTTTGTGGCGACATTTTACTGCCAACTTGACACAAAATTGGACAAAGGTTCTACAAGATACACTCCATGCCTACAATCACTCTATCCATCGTTCTATTGGACTCAGACCAGTAGATGTAAATGCTAACAATGTAGATAAAGTGCGCGAATCATTCCAACGTAAACGCACTCATGTGAAAAGTGATGTGAAAATTGGCGATAAAGTTCGTATCTCAAAAGTGAAAAGTGTTTTTGCTAAAGGGTACCTCCCGAATTGGACAGAGGAGGTATTTACAGTATCAAGGATTAATCAAAAAGACTCTCCGACCACCTACAAGTTGAAAGATTACGATAATGAAGAAATTGAGGGTAGCTTTTACCGCGATGAGATTGAGGTAGTCACTGAAAGTGAAACATATTTGGTAGAGAAAATCATTCGATGTAAAAAACGGCAAGGTGAAGAATGGTGTCTTGTTAAATGGACTGGTTATCCTTCAAGTATGAACTCTTGGATGCGTCGTGCCGACATCTTTCATCTAAGTGATCGACAGTGATTCATGCAAAGTTGTAACTAACAATGTTTAGGGTTTGAGCTATGAATCCAACTGCCTCATTTTATTCACGACCCTCCTACGTAAGTGGTGGAGGACAAATTTACATCGGTGCTCGCCGCCAACGTGGAGGTAGCATACTTGGTGCACTGAAATCTGTTGTAGCACCTCTCATATCCAATGTCGGTAGATCTTTAAAACGAAATGTTTTAAGTAATGCCGTTGGCTTTGCTGGTGATGTTGCTAGTGATCTTTCCAGAGGTAGAAGTTTCAAGAGCAGTTTGTTGAATCGTGGGAAGGAACGCGGTTTAAAAACATTGAAGCAGACCATTGCTGGTGTTACTCAAGGAAAGAAATCACCTAAACGAATGAGAAAAGGAAGGAGGAAACATCGCGGAGCTGGTAAGGTGCAATCTTCAGTCAAAAGGCATTCACGCAAACGTCGCAGAGGCTCTAATCATTCATCAGGCGCTAAACGACGACGCTGCTATAACTTCTAATCATGGAGTGTAAAACTTCCGGTTTTTGTTTGTTCGATCAACAAGCCATACAGACAGATATTCTTAGTTCAAGTATTGTAGATTATCATCCTCGAACAGCTGAGAATGCTGGCCCCATTGAATTTGTTATTCCTGGTGGTAGTGATGACTACATAGATTTGAGTTATGCGATGCTTGATTTGAGGTTTAGAATTCAGCAAGCAGATGGAACTGCTATTGACGATGCACATAAAGTTGGACTGAACAATTTACCATTGACTACATTACTTCGCGATGTTTCTCTAACGATTGGAGAGCAGCAGGTGGAAGGTGGTCAAAGCGATTATCCCTATAAATCATATTTCACTCATGTATCGCAGTTTCATCCAGCAGCACAAAAAAGTCATATGGAAGCCATGGGATGGTACAGAGATGAAGCAGGAAAATTTGATGTTGAAACAAACAGTGGCTTTGTAAAGCGATCTGCTATGATTAAAGATAGTAGAGTATGTCAGCTATATGGTCCGCTGAATTTAGACTTCTTTAGACAGTCAAAGTTTTTACTCTGTAATACCAGCATGCGACTCAAGCTGACATTGAATAAGCCTGAATTTGCGCTGAATGCATTTGCTAAAGTTGACAATTTTAGAATTCATGTGGAAGATATTGCACTTTACATTCGTCGAGTAGTACCGAATCCAAGTGTCATTAGAGGGCATGCTGAAGGTCTTAACCGCCAAAATGCCATTTACCCCGTTCAGCATACAAAGCTTCTCACCTTTACAATTCCGAAAGATCAAAAGAGTTTCATGAAAGATGGCCTCTTTCCATCGGAAGCACCGAAGCTCCTCATGGTGGCAATGGTTGAAAATGATGCATTTAATGGTAATATAAAGAAGAATCCTTTCAATTTTAAACACAATCAGTTAAGTGAAATTGCTTTACGTGTTAATGGTGTGAGTCATCCTGGTCCACCCTACAAACCAGATTTTGCTTCGGATCAATTTATGCGCAGTTATGTTGATTTTATGGATGTCTTTGGCTTTTACAATACGGATGATACCAACGGACTGACTATGAAAGAGTTTAAGAGTGGATATACTATTTATGCATTTGATTTGACTGCTGACAGCGATATTAGTGCACCCTATCGTCAAGCGAACGTGCCTCATAATATTCGTTTGGATTTGACGTTCAAAAGAACACTACCTGAGACGATCAATGTATTAATTTATGCAGTCTTCGATTCAAATATTGAAATTACAAAGTATCGTGACGTGATTCTTCAGTATAATCGTTAATGAGTTGGTTGACTGCTGACGATATTAAGACTAAAGTGCAGCATAATGCAGACGAAGCGACGTTGAAAGCTTTCGATAATGTCTATTCACTCGATACCTTACCACCTGCAGTAAATCACTATCCCATCTTTATTGTGCTAAACACTCATTCACAGAATTTAGGCGGTGAGCATTGGAAAGCGATCTTTATTGGAAAAGACCGACGTGGTGAACTATTTGACTCTCTTGCTCAACCTCCAAATATACCAACACAGCAGTGGTTGAGAAAACATACGCGTCAATATCAGCGAAATGAACGCATACTACAACATCCACTTTCATCAACGTGTGGTGCTTTTGTACTGTACTTCATCTTAAAACGTTTACATGTATCTCGATTTGCATCTATTATTCAAAACTTTTCATGTAATCCATCCTCTAATGAAAAAATGATTTGTAAGTTCTATCATGATTTGAAATAAAAACATCATGTTGGAAAAATTGTTTTTTATTTTACAATCCGCTGGGTACGTACATACTCAATGAGATAGTCTAGGATCATATTTGCTTGTTCATGAGATTTTAGTCCAGTAATGATCACTTTACTATTATGAAAGATTGCCACATGCACAGGCAACCAACAACTAATGAGAGCTGCAGGAAAAAGTTCGGGTTCATAACACAAACTGTAACTGCTGGTACGAATCTTCAAAAATGATAGACTGTCACTCAATTGAGTAGAGATCACCATATTGTCCACAGTCAGATTCGACATCACACACCTCTCCCTCTTCCATATCCGACGTAGTAGTCTTTGTAGCTCTAAGCGCATTGACTGCGCCGATGAATGAGAAAGGGCGCCGAGAATCTGTACAGTCCCATTTGGGAAGAGTTGAAGATTCCGTGAATTGTTCATCTTCACCACTAACATTTGAGGACGGCCCGGGTAATACTTGCTGTTTGGAAGCTGTTGGCGTAATGTTGTGAGATCGATTTTGGTGTAGAGTCTGAAGCGACGGAGAATGTTGACGATGGTGTAGCGATGGCGCTTCATGATGAAAGAATGAGTAAATTGAGCGATGTACCTTCCTTTTATACTTTTCCCAACTACCTTGATGAAATGTGAAGTTAGTATGAAGTTGGGAATGATAGAGTTGAATTCGCCGATTGTTGACGCGCAGCCAGATGCGATTTCCAATACGTGAATGTCTTTTCATATAGAAGTATTTCAAGTCCTTCATGATATGATGTAGAGATTGAAAATGACGATAAGATAAAACAAACTCTCTTCTCACATTTCCAGTTGAATCTTTGAAATAGACGTTTCGATCATGATCCGTTTCAATACGTTGTAGGGAATCTAATTTCCAACTCATGGTGCGTGGTAATCATATCTGATTAAGATTTGCATAGTAGGGCGATGAACTCACGACGAATAAATGTCATGATGGAGCGATGTATGTATCTTCTATACTTCTCCCAATTGTATTTGCGAAATGAGAAACAGTTTGCGGAATGAGAATGGTAGATTTGAATTTCATTTCTGTAATGTTGAAGCCAAACTTGATCACCCAAGGAGATGAATCTTAATGTTTCAAAATATTCCAAATCCCTCATGATATCATTGAGGTTGACAAATTGTCGCCATGTTAATGTAATTCCTCTTGATGTATGACCATGAGAATTTTTGAAATGTACGTTTCCATCACGATCAACTCTGATATATTGTAGAGAGTCCAAAATCCAAGTCTTCATGATGTTATGCAAAGTTGCAGATTAGCAATATAAAAATGTCGTTTTATCATATTTTGCTTAGCAATGCGGCTACAAAGAGATTTACTAGCAATCGAGCCGCACTCTTTTCTACTCCCATTGATCATGCACAACAGCTAAATGGGAATTGGGAAGTGGGTGTCACTCAACTTGTTTATAGCAACTGTGTCTATACTTTTGATCATGAGGTGTTGACTATTAATATGAGGCGTACAGCTGCTTATCAATGTGAAAAGGGGTGCCGAATATACATTCCACAGTGGCCAAAGAAAGATCTCTTATCATGTAAAAAGTTTATATATGATTTCTTGAATAAAGCGTGTAAACATATTGTCCAATTTACTCCGCACAATGATGATTATAATTATGTACATCATGTAGTTGAGAAAGATTGGATTGTTGGTTTAAGTCCAAGTTTAAGAAATGATTTAGGCTACCTCGCTAGCGCCTTAACAAGCTATGATAATTTTAACGTTAATTACCACATAAGTGGTCATAAAAAGTTAATATATCGAGAGGAAGCTTATTATGTAGATCTTATTCCAAGAAATGAGAAGACGTTGGTGAAGAAGATTGTGATTAAGCCAAGAAAGACAAACATGACTCCTGAAACATTATTGAAGAAATTTAATTATCTCCTTCGAGTTGATGACAAACAAGTGGCAACATTGACTTATATTAAATCATCTAATCATATTGCAATAAGCAAATTAAATGATGATGATCTAGTATTAGTTTGTTCAAAAGATTTTCATCAGTTCTTACGACATCGTTCTGCAGCTGTTCATGGAAAATCTGATATGCAACATTTACCATGTGAAAGGTCAAATCAATTTGATACAGAATGGGCCGTATCTTTATACAGAAAGTGTGTAGAGCCTTTTGGTGGTTTCTTACATGAAACAAGAGTGTTGATGCCTCGCATTATTACTTCGGTTAAATTGGTTGTAGATTATTTAAATGAAGTGATTAATGAGCAACATATTTCATTTTCTAAAAAAGAAGGTACTTTGTCTCTCACTATAAATGGAAAAGGTATTGAACTAATTATGGATAAAACTCTAATGGACATTTTGGGTTTTGATCAAAATATCTTTAAAAGTGGTACTGTAACCAAAGCTAGCGCAGACATGTCGCTATCGCGTCGTATTAACTATTTTCAGATATATTCCAATATTGGTGAAGATGTACGTGTGGGAGATGTTGAAGCTCCATTGCTAGCAATGATACCATACCAGCCAAAAAGCTGCAGTATTTTATCTGAGCATACTTTCAAGAAAGTGCATTATACAAAGCTGAAATCAAACTACATCCCACAAATTGATATTGCCATTTATGATGATGCTGGTGCGTTGATTCCTTTTCATAAATATGCTGTGACAAGTATTACACTCCATTTCCGAATGAAGAGTTAATGCAAAAGTATGCTAATATATTTTTCCAATGTGAATAATATGGAAAGTGAAAATAAGGACTCGTTTCTAATCTACTTGCCCAGTAATGCTTCTATGAATAAATTTCCCAAAAATAAACCATCAGACTATCGAGTAGAATTAAATCGGCCACTGCATTTAGAAGGTGAATGGGAAGTTGGCGTTTCTAGTATTTGCTATGATAGCAATATTCAGAATGTGAATGATTTGGAAGAAATGATATTGACTCCTCGCACCCATGATGGAATAACGATGAATAATGCATTTCAGTTCCCATACAATTTAACATCAGATGGAAAGTGGAACTATGAATGGATTCAGATAAAATCAGATTCTTATGAGCCATTTGGGAATGAGAAAATTATTAAGGCATTCAACAGTGGTAATACTTCCATCATGAAGAATAAAAATCAGAAAGCTTATGAGTTTACTATCTATCATTGGAGTGGGAGACAGTTCCTCCGCTTTCATTCTTTTACTAAAGGTCTTACGCTGAGGTTGGATAGTGAATTCTATCCACATCTTGGTTTTGGTCATGGACTACATCTAACGTCAATTGCTACTGCAAATGTTAAAAAAGTTTATTCAACTCGAATCAACAAATTTCATTATAGATTTAAAATATTTGATGAAGATGTTGTAGAATGCGAAGAACGCATCATTTTGAAAAAGCGTGGTGTTCAACCTTTATCACTTATTGAGTTAGTAAAACGATGGAATGAGACTGTGGGTAAGAAGTATGGAGAGAAAATTATGGCGAACAAAAATAAGTTGGTTATTCAGAAATATAATGACAAACTTACAGTTTATTTCTCTCCAACCTTGCGTCATTTTGTAAGACATTATACGCCTATTATTGGAAGCGGTGTGGTGTATGGTTCTCATGAATATCACACTAAAGCTGATTCAGTTAATGATGAATGGTGGGTGGACATCTATGGCGATCGCATCAAGAAAATTTACCAGTCTTATGAAGAATCTAAAGTTGCTATCAATATAATGCCGCGTCTATATCATACAGTTGAAAGCTTCATTCATGTAGTAAATCCTTATATACAACAGAAGTTGAAGCATGTGATGAAAAGTAAATATGATGTAAAGACACACCACATTTCGTTTTCAATTGAAAAACAACGCGTTGTTCTGAAACTGGGTGATGACATTCAATGTCAATTGAGTAAAAATTTGAAAAAACTCTTTGGCTTTTCAATGCTACAAACTGTGTTTGCTGCTGCGCATACGATTGGTATAGAAACACCAATGACACTTGATAAACATGAACAACACCTTTACATTCAAAGTGATTTGATTTTACCTATTTCTGTTGGCGAGAAAAAAGAATACATTTTACGTGATTTCATTCATGATAAAGACGCTTCATATGGAATAGTCGAGAAGATGTTTGAATCTATTTTCTATCATCCCGTCGTCAAACAAACTATACCCTCTATTGCTATCAAAATTACCAATGGTTTACAAGAGTGTATCCATGTGAAAGATACTAAATCCCTCGTAACTTTAGTGTTTCGGAAAACAAAGTGAAGTCATTGTGATATGTTTATTGAAATAAAAATATGTATATGAAAAAGTCTTTTCACAGATATAGGGGGAATGGGCTGACTGTAGGCATATATTCACAAGGAAGAAACGATCTCATGCGATACATAAAACAACCATGTATATCTACAAAAAGCAACATCAAAATACTGAGTTAAAGTTGATTATGTCAATACATCTCCTGAATGTGGTAGCGTGAGTTTTATTCTTTTGGGTGGAGGTATGTTTGTGTCAGGATGTCCATGTGGAAGAGATGTGTTATGTCCTATCCAACACCTCTTATCCTCCCATTCTGAAAGTGCTCGTTTCTTGAACGTGTACGTTTTCACAGTATGAACTTGAGATTTTAAGATTGTCATATTGACAAACGTTATAGTTTTATTTTTATAGGCCTTCTTATAGGACCGATGTTTCATTTTATGAACAATGGATTTTGATATACCTTTAGCACGCTTAATACTATCTGCACATTCTTTTAGTTTCATGGAATACATTTTAGGACGGAGGAGAATCATTTCATCTATTTCCTTTCCTGCTGTTTCATCCTTAAAACAACCAAGTTTGGCTTTATTCTGTATGGAATAGAGTGGATGAGTGGGATTGTAGTTAGATGTATCGAAATATTTTTCTAATGACTTACCTACTTCATTAAAATTTAAATCTTTTTGAGTGGTAATTCCTAAAAAGAAACTATCTGTATCACCACCCAGCAAGCGAACCTCTTTTACGAGAGGGCATGGTTTTAATATTTTGTAGAAGAGTTGATACATTTCAAGCTTGGAATAATCTAAAACGGCTTGCCCAATATAGATGGGTTTGCACAACTCAACTTCTGATTTAATCATTTTAACACCTACAAGATCCTCATCGATGATGTCTCTATCAATGAAAAGAGGTGATGAGGTCAATTTGTGATATTTTTGTTCATCAACGACTAGTTTGTAATTCATACGTTTTCTAACATCCTCCATGGTCTTTCCGAATAGACTATTATTCTTATATTTATAAAAATCCTTTTCAAAATTATTTTGGGCGAGTGCACGTTTTTGACTGTTACTATCTATGTAGGGTTTGAGGAAGGCTTTCTGTCTAAATTTGATAATGCGGTGAACTGACTTTAGAAGCATGCCCATTTCTAAATAGAATTTTAATATGCAGAAGTGTACGAGATAATTTTTCTTATCATATTGGGTGAGTAAAAGTTTGCGGCATGGTTTGTACATTGGCTGTCCACACTCTGTTAAGTTATTATGAAATTGTGACATGAATGGTGAAAACATATCTTCAGTCACTTCGCCAGATTCAGGTGCGAGTGGGAAATCAGCAGTTTTATTTTTAATACTATTTGGATAAATCAAATCCACTTCAAAATAATATCCCCAATCACCTTCATCTGGAATATTCAGTATGTTTGAAGGGTTGGAGTAATACTCAAGCTCATTTTGATTTAACCAACTAAACTCGGAATGAGGTAGTGGTTTAGACAGTGAACTGCCATATAAATTATTTTGGTCATAGTACTTTAGGTGGATATGATCATCACCTACTGTTTCAGATTTTATATGATGTTTATTTACAAATGTGAGACCACCGCGTATTCCGCGCTCAAATATATTATACATCTCCGGGTCTTGTAAGAGATGAATGGTCTCACCAGTCATTTTAAAGGCTGATTTAAAGGACATGGCTGGTAGACTGACAAAGTGGATAGGATCTAATTTGTCTTCTTCTAATGCCACTCGTCGAAACTCCTGAAAGACATCAGCCAGCAAAATGACATCTAATTCTAAGTAAGCGATCATATAATCGCCAAACGTTTTACAATTAAATTTTAACCATGCCTCTTGAGCATGTTCATAGTCCTCTACTGGACAATCTTCACCCGTCAAATCGTTTTTGAATTTGTCAATGGAAGGAAGGGTTGTTTCATTTAGTTTAGACATTGAGCTAAAATACGCATAAGGAAAGACTCCTTTGCGAGTGATTATTTCATCCGTTAAGTTTGGATAGTGTTTCTTCAAAGTTTGACTATGGGGAAGAAACTTGAGATTACGAACGAGAGAAGCTAGTGACGCTGACATGAATTGAAATGAATCTAAAAATTTTATTTCGAAGAAGACTGTCTTATTTTCTTTAGTTTTATCTACTGGTACTTTTGCTGTCATTGCCATGAATTTTTCTCTCGTTTGTGCTATTACATTAAACTGCCACGATTTCATCTGGCTCAACCCTCCTTTTATGAGCATATGACTGTCATAGCCCTTAAAGTTATGAAAAATGACGGGTAGTACACGACGTCTCAACCTAAGTGAAAAGTTACATTTGGAGCAGAGTGCGTTTCTAAATTTACCAGTGATGTGATCATGATCACGCACTTTCTTAATTTTATCGTCATCAAACGTTTTATGACATTTAGGACAGGATGTGCAACTTTCAAATTTTTGTTTGTCTTCATCTGACATATGTAGTGACATACGCTGCAATTGGGAATCATATGATTGTTGAAATTTTGCAGCTTTATCGAGAAATTCTAGAAATTTTGAAATGCAATCTTCACCTTGCCAAGTATGCATTTTGTTTTGTCTATTCCTAAAGTGGTCATGCCATACTTCATAGCAGGATATGGCTGCTGGCTTGTGGATGATATCATCAATGTAGCATTCTATGTCTGCGTAAATGACACGCAGGGGACTTAATTCGTCACCATTATCCCTATGTGAAAATATTTTATCTTTGGGCATGCGTTCCATTTGTAATTTACCTCGCTTGCACCATTCATAGTGAGTTTCAAATTTATCTTTACTCCAAAATGAGCGGATGCAGCGGTCGCATACAAAATGTTCACCTCTTTTAGAGTGCCCCAAGTGAGTGTACAAGCGAGAGATTTTGGGAATACCACAGTAGTGCCATTCCTCGCTATCATCTTGTTTTACTAATAAGAGGTTGACTACACGTTCATAACAAGTTGAACGTGAATTATAGCGGGCACCCTTCAACCCCTTCTCCCACACGTGAACGACAATTTTAATCTTATTATGTTTTTCGAACGTTTCTACATCTTTGATTTTCATGTTGTTACTATCACAACCTTCAAAGTCTAGTTCATCCTCCCACTGTCTATAGCTATAGGTGCGATCTCGATGCGCGTTGATATCATTATAGTGAAGGATGGATAGGACTGCATATTTGAAACACTGTGATTTACAATCAACATTGATGACAGCTTTCTTATTATACAACGTTTTTGGAAGTTTAAATGTGCCTCGAGCTGCATGACTTTCTAATAGGGAAATTTTGAATATGGCTGAGTCCACACCATCAAAAATGAGAGCGCTGTCGCGTTGATTGAATTTATCTGAGCCGCCAGAGGTGAATGTCGTTGTCACTTGCACTTGCTGCGCCAGCTCTCATAATGAAACCCCTAAGCAATGTGAACACGATCGCAAAACCGCTAAAGCTAAATGCTGCAGTTGTTGTAAATGTATAAAGGCAAGAAAGAAAAAAGATGAGAAGGAGGAAAAAGGGTCAGCCGTCATCGACTGAACGTTTGAAGTCAATCTATTATGATGTAAAACATCCGGCAGGATTTGCATCTATCAAGAAATTATCAAAAGCGAGTGGTCTTCCACAATCACAAGTGAAACGATGGTTAAAGGGTCAGGCTACCTATACACTCCACAAACAAGCGAAAAAGAAGTACCGCACCCGCCATTATATTGTTCATGACATCGATGAACAGTGGCAAGCAGATTTGTGCGATGTTGCCTCCATTTCAAAACATAACTCGGGAAATAATTTTATTTTAACCGTCATTGATATTTTCTCGCGTTATGCGTGGGCTCAACCTTTAAAAACTAAAGAAGGGAAAGGAGTAGCAAAAGCATTCCAAACAATTTTTCGAGAAGGTCGCATTCCAAAAAGAATTCAGAGTGATCAAGGAAAAGAGTTTGAAAATCAGCATGTGACAAGATTATTTGAGAGGCATGACATTGAGTTGTTTAGTGTAAAGAGCGCTTATAAAGCTGCACTCGTTGAACGTTTTAATCGCACATTAAAAAATCGTTTGTGGCGACATTTTACTGCCAACTTGACACAAAATTGGACAAAGGTTCTACAAGATACACTCCATGCCTACAATCACTCTATCCATCGTTCTATTGGACTCAGACCAGTAGATGTAAATGCTAACAATGTAGATAAAGTGCGCGAATCATTCCAACGTAAACGCACTCATGTGAAAAGTGATGTGAAAATTGGCGATAAAGTTCGTATCTCAAAAGTGAAAAGTGTTTTTGCTAAAGGGTACCTCCCGAATTGGACAGAGGAGGTATTTACAGTATCAAGGATTAATCAAAAAGACTCTCCGACCACCTACAAGTTGAAAGATTACGATAATGAAGAAATTGAGGGTAGCTTTTACCGCGATGAGATTGAGGTAGTCACTGAAAGTGAAACATATTTGGTAGAGAAAATCATTCGATGTAAAAAACGGCAAGGTGAAGAATGGTGTCTTGTTAAATGGACTGGTTATCCTTCAAGTATGAACTCTTGGATGCGTCGTGCCGACATCTTTCATCTAAGTGATCGACAGTGATTCATGCAAAGTTGTAACTAACAATGTTTAGGGTTTGAGCTATGAATCCAACTGCCTCATTTTATTCACGACCCTCCTACGTAAGTGGTGGAGGACAAATTTACATCGGCGCTCGCCGCCAACGTGGAGGTAGCATACTTGGTGCACTGAAATCTGTTGTAGCACCTCTCATATCCAATGTCGGTAGATCTTTAAAACGAAATGTTTTAAGTAATGCCGTTGGCTTTGCTGGTGATGTTGCTAGTGATCTTTCCAGAGGTAGAAGTTTCAAGAGCAGTTTGTTGAATCGTGGGAAGGAACGCGGTTTAAAAACATTGAAGCAGACCATTGCTGGTGTTACTCAAGGAAAGAAATCACCTAAACGAATGAGAAAAGGAAGGAGGAAACATCGCGGAGCTGGTAAGGTGCAATCTTCAGTCAAAAGGCATTCACGCAAACGTCGCAGAGGCTCTAATCATTCATCAGGCGCTAAACGACGACGCTGCTATAACTTCTAATCATGGAGTGTAAAACTTCCGGTTTTTGTTTGTTCGATCAACAAGCCATACAGACAGATATTCTTAGTTCAAGTATTGTAGATTATCATCCTCGAACAGCTGAGAATGCTGGCCCCATTGAATTTGTTATTCCTGGTGGTAGTGATGACTACATAGATTTGAGTTATGCGATGCTTGATTTGAGGTTTAGAATTCAGCAAGCAGATGGAACTGCTATTGACGATGCACATAAAGTTGGACTGAACAATTTACCATTGACTACATTACTTCGCGATGTTTCTCTAACGATTGGAGAGCAGCAGGTGGAAGGTGGTCAAAGCGATTATCCCTATAAATCATATTTCACTCATGTATCGCAGTTTCATCCAGCAGCACAAAAAAGTCATATGGAAGCCATGGGATGGTACAGAGATGAAGCAGGAAAATTTGATGTTGAAACAAACAGTGGCTTTGTAAAGCGATCTGCTATGATTAAAGATAGTAGAGTATGTCAGCTATATGGTCCGCTGAATTTAGACTTCTTTAGACAGTCAAAGTTTTTACTCTGTAATACCAGCATGCGACTCAAGCTGACATTGAATAAGCCTGAATTTGCGCTGAATGCATTTGCTAAAGTTGACAATTTTAGAATTCATGTGGAAGATATTGCACTTTACATTCGTCGAGTAGTACCGAATCCAAGTGTCATTAGAGGGCATGCTGAAGGTCTTAACCGCCAAAATGCCATTTACCCCGTTCAGCATACAAAGCTTCTCACCTTTACAATTCCGAAAGATCAAAAGAGTTTCATGAAAGATGGCCTCTTTCCATCGGAAGCACCGAAGCTCCTCATGGTGGCAATGGTTGAAAATGATGCATTTAATGGTAATATAAAGAAGAATCCTTTCAATTTTAAACACAATCAGTTAAGTGAAATTGCTTTACGTGTTAATGGTGTGAGTCATCCTGGTCCACCCTACAAACCAGATTTTGCTTCGGATCAATTTATGCGCAGTTATGTTGATTTTATGGATGTCTTTGGCTTTTACAATACGGATGATACCAACGGACTGACTATGAAAGAGTTTAAGAGTGGATATACTATTTATGCATTTGATTTGACTGCTGACAGCGATATTAGTGCACCCTATCGTCAAGCGAACGTGCCTCATAATATTCGTTTGGATTTGACGTTCAAAAGAACACTACCTGAGACGATCAATGTATTAATTTATGCAGTCTTCGATTCAAATATTGAAATTACAAAGTATCGTGACGTGATTCTTCAGTATAATCGTTAATGAGTTGGTTGACTGCTGACGATATTAAGACTAAAGTGCAGCATAATGCAGACGAAGCGACGTTGAAAGCTTTCGATAATGTCTATTCACTCGATACCTTACCACCTGCAGTAAATCACTATCCCATCTTTATTGTGCTAAACACTCATTCACAGAATTTAGGCGGTGAGCATTGGAAAGCGATCTTTATTGGAAAAGACCGACGTGGTGAACTATTTGACTCTCTTGCTCAACCTCCAAATATACCAACACAGCAGTGGTTGAGAAAACATACGCGTCAATATCAGCGAAATGAACGCATACTACAACATCCACTTTCATCAACGTGTGGTGCTTTTGTACTGTACTTCATCTTAAAACGTTTACATGTATCTCGATTTGCATCTATTATTCAAAACTTTTCATGTAATCCATCCTCTAATGAAAAAATGATTTGTAAGTTCTATCATGATTTGAAATAAAAACATCATGTTGGAAAAAATTGTTTTTTATTTTACAATCCGCTGGGTACGTACATACTCAATGAGATAGTCTAGGATCATATTTGCTTGTTCATGAGATTTTAGTCCAGTAATGATCACTTTACTATTATGAAAGATTGCCACATGCACAGGCAACCAACAACTAATGAGAGCTGCAGGAAAAAGTTCGGGTTCATAACACAAACTGTAACTGCTGGTACGAATCTTCAAAAATGATAGACTGTCACTCAATTGAGTAGAGATCACCATATTGTCCACAGTCAGATTCGACATCACACACCTCTCCCTCTTCCATATCCGACGTAGTAGTCTTTGTAGCTCTAAGCGCATTGACTGCGCCGATGAATGAGAAAGGGCGCCGAGAATCTGTACAGTCCCATTTGGGAAGAGTTGAAGATTCCGTGAATTGTTCATCTTCACCACTAACATTTGAGGACGGCCCGGGTAATACTTGCTGTTTGGAAGCTGTTGGCGTAATGTTGTGAGATCGATTTTGGTGTAGAGTCTGAAGCGACGGAGAATGTTGACGATGGTGTAGCGATGGCGCTTCATGATGAAAGAATGAGTAAATTGAGCGATGTACCTTCCTTTTATACTTTTCCCAACTACCTTGATGAAATGTGAAGTTAGTATGAAGTTGGGAATGATAGAGTTGAATTCGCCGATTGTTGACGCGCAGCCAGATGCGATTTCCAATACGTGAATGTCTTTTCATATAGAAGTATTTCAAGTCCTTCATGATATGATGTAGAGATTGAAAATGACGATAAGATAAAACAAACTCTCTTCTCACATTTCCAGTTGAATCTTTGAAATAGACGTTTCGATCATGATCCGTTTCAATACGTTGTAGGGAATCTAATTTCCAACTCATGGTGCGTGGTAATCATATCTGATTAAGATTTGCATAGTAGGGCGATGAACTCACGACGAATAAATGTCATGATGGAGCGATGTATGTATCTTCTATACTTCTCCCAATTGTATTTGCGAAATGAGAAACAGTTTGCGGAATGAGAATGGTAGATTTGAATTTCATTTCTGTAATGTTGAAGCCAAACTTGATCACCCAAGGAGATGAATCTTAATGTTTCAAAATATTCCAAATCCCTCATGATATCATTGAGGTTGACAAATTGTCGCCTTGTTAATGTAATTCCTCTTGATGTATGACCATGAGAATTTTTGAAATGTACGTTTCCATCACGATCAACTCTGATATATTGTAGAGAGTCCAAAATCCAAGTCTTCATGATGTTATGCAAAGTTGCAGATTAGCAATATAAAAATGTCGTTTTATCATATTTTGCTTAGCAATGCGGCTACAAAGAGATTTACTAGCAATCGAGCCGCACTCTTTTCTACTCCCATTGATCATGCACAACAGCTAAATGGGAATTGGGAAGTGGGTGTCACTCAACTTGTTTATAGCAACTGTGTCTATACTTTTGATCATGAGGTGTTGACTATTAATATGAGGCGTACAGCTGCTTATCAATGTGAAAAGGGGTGCCGAATATACATTCCACAGTGGCCAAAGAAAGATCTCTTATCATGTAAAAAGTTTATATATGATTTCTTGAATAAAGCGTGTAAACATATTGTCCAATTTACTCCGCACAATGATGATTATAATTATGTACATCATGTAGTTGAGAAAGATTGGATTGTTGGTTTAAGTCCAAGTTTAAGAAATGATTTAGGCTACCTCGCTAGCGCCTTAACAAGCTATGATAATTTTAACGTTAATTACCACATAAGTGGTCATAAAAAGTTAATATATCGAGAGGAAGCTTATTATGTAGATCTTATTCCAAGAAATGAGAAGACGTTGGTGAAGAAGATTGTGATTAAGCCAAGAAAGACAAACATGACTCCTGAAACATTATTGAAGAAATTTAATTATCTCCTTCGAGTTGATGACAAACAAGTGGCAACATTGACTTATATTAAATCATCTAATCATATTGCAATAAGCAAATTAAATGATGATGATCTAGTATTAGTTTGTTCAAAAGATTTTCATCAGTTCTTACGACATCGTTCTGCAGCTGTTCATGGAAAATCTGATATGCAACATTTACCATGTGAAAGGTCAAATCAATTTGATACAGAATGGGCCGTATCTTTATACAGAAAGTGTGTAGAGCCTTTTGGTGGTTTCTTACATGAAACAAGAGTGTTGATGCCTCGCATTATTACTTCGGTTAAATTGGTTGTAGATTATTTAAATGAAGTGATTAATGAGCAACATATTTCATTTTCTAAAAAAGAAGGTACTTTGTCTCTCACTATAAATGGAAAAGGTATTGAACTAATTATGGATAAAACTCTAATGGACATTTTGGGTTTTGATCAAAATATCTTTAAAAGTGGTACTGTAACCAAAGCTAGCGCAGACATGTCGCTATCGCGTCGTATTAACTATTTTCAGATATATTCCAATATTGGTGAAGATGTACGTGTGGGAGATGTTGAAGCTCCATTGCTAGCAATGATACCATACCAGCCAAAAAGCTGCAGTATTTTATCTGAGCATACTTTCAAGAAAGTGCATTATACAAAGCTGAAATCAAACTACATCCCACAAATTGATATTGCCATTTATGATGATGCTGGTGCGTTGATTCCTTTTCATAAAGATGCTGTGACAAGTATTACACTCCATTTCCGAATGAAGAGTTAATGCAAAAGTATGCTAATATATTTTTCCAATGTGAATAATATGGAAAGTGAAAATAAGGACTCGTTTCTAATCTACTTGCCCAGTAATGCTTCTATGAATAAATTTCCCAAAAATAAACCATCAGACTATCGAGTAGAATTAAATCGGCCACTGCATTTAGAAGGTGAATGGGAAGTTGGCGTTTCTAGTATTTGCTATGATAGCAATATTCAGAATGTGAATGATTTGGAAGAAATGATATTGACTCCTCGCACCCATGATGGAATAACGATGAATAATGCATTTCAGTTCCCATACAATTTAACATCAGATGGAAAGTGGAACTATGAATGGATTCAGATAAAATCAGATTCTTATGAGCCATTTGGGAATGAGAAAATTATTAAGGCATTCAACAGTGGTAATACTTCCATCATGAAGAATAAAAATCAGAAAGCTTATGAGTTTACTATCTATCATTGGAGTGGGAGACAGTTCCTCCGCTTTCATTCTTTTACTAAAGGTCTTACGCTGAGGTTGGATAGTGAATTCTATCCACATCTTGGTTTTGGTCATGGACTACATCTAACGTCAATTGCTACTGCAAATGTTAAAAAAGTTTATTCAAATCGAATCAACAAATTTCATTATAGATTTAAAATATTTGATGAAGATGTTGTAGAATGCGAAGAACGCATCATTTTGAAAAAGCGTGGTGTTCAACCTTTATCACTTATTGAGTTAGTAAAACGATGGAATGAGACTGTGGGCAAGAAGTATGGAGAGAAAATTATGGCGGACAAAAATAAGTTGGTTATTCAGAAATATAATGACAAACTTACAGTTTATTTCTCTCCAACCTTGCGTCATTTTGTAAGACATTATACGCCTATTATTGGAAGCGGTGTGGTGTATGCTTCTCATGAATATCACACTAAAGCTGATTCAGTTAATGATGAATGGTGGGTGGACATCTATGGCGATCGCATCAAGAAAATTTACCAGTCTTATGAAGAATCTAAAGTTGCTATCAATATAATGCCGCGTCTATATCATACAGTTGAAAGCTTCATTCATGTAGTAAATCCTTATATACAACAGAAGTTGAAGCATGTGATGAAAAGTAAATATGATGTAAAGACACACCACATTTCGTTTTCAATTGAAAAACAACGCGTTGTTCTGAAACTGGGTGATGACATTCAATGTCAATTGAGTAAAAATTTGAAAAAACTCTTTGGCTTTTCAATGCTACAAACTGTGTTTGCTGCTGCGCATACGATTGGTATAGAAACACCAATGACACTTGATAAACATGAACAACACCTTTACATTCAAAGTGATTTGATTTTACCTATTTCTGTTGGCGAGAAAAAAGAATACATTTTACGTGATTTCATTCATGATAAAGACGCTTCATATGGAATAGTCGAGAAGATGTTTGAATCTATTTTCTATCATCCCGTCGTCAAACAAACTATACCCTCTATTGCTATCAAAATTACCAATGGTTTACAAGAGTGTATCCATGTGAAAGATACTAAATCCCTCGTAACTTTAGTGTTTCGGAAAACAAAGTGAAGTCATTGTGATATGTTTATTGAAATAAAAATATGTATATGAAAAAGTCTTTTCACAGATATAGGGGGAATGGGCTGACTGTAGGCATATATTCACAAGGAAGAAACGATCTCATGCGATACATAAAACAACCATGTATATCTACAAAAAGCAACATCAAAATACTGAGTTAAAGTTGATTATGTCAATACATCTCCTGAATGTGGTAGCGTGAGTTTTATTCTTTTGGGTGGAGGTATGTTTGTGTCAGGATGTCCATGTGGAAGAGATGTGTTATGTCCTATCCAACACCTCTTATCCTCCCATTCTGAAAGTGCTCGTTTCTTGAACGTGTACGTTTTCACAGTATGAACTTGAGATTTTAAGATTGTCATATTGACAAACGTTATAGTTTTATTTTTATAGGCCTTCTTATAGGACCGATGTTTCATTTTATGAACAATGGATTTTGATATACCTTTAGCACGCTTAATACTATCTGCACATTCTTTTAGTTTCATGGAATACATTTTAGGACGGAGGAGAATCATTTCATCTATTTCCTTTCCTGCTGTTTCATCCTTAAAACAACCAAGTTTGGCTTTATTCTGTATGGAATAGAGTGGATGAGTGGGATTGTAGTTAGATGTATCGAAATATTTTTCTAATGACTTACCTACTTCATTAAAATTTAAATCTTTTTGAGTGGTAATTCCTAAAAAGAAACTATCTGTATCACCACCCAGCAAGCGAACCTCTTTTACGAGAGGGCATGGTTTTAATATTTTGTAGAAGAGTTGATACATTTCAAGCTTGGAATAATCTAAAACGGCTTGCCCAATATAGATGGGTTTGCACAACTCAACTTCTGATTTAATCATTTTAACACCTACAAGATCCTCATCGATGATGTCTCTATCAATGAAAAGAGGTGATGAGGTCAATTTGTGATATTTTTGTTCATCAACGACTAGTTTGTAATTCATACGTTTTCTAACATCCTCCATGGTCTTTCCGAATAGACTATTATTCTTATATTTATAAAAATCCTTTTCAAAATTATTTTGGGCGAGTGCACGTTTTTGACTGTTACTATCTATGTAGGGTTTGAGGAAGGCTTTCTGTCTAAATTTGATAATGCGGTGAACTGACTTTAGAAGCATGCCCATTTCTAAATAGAATTTTAATATGCAGAAGTGTACGAGATAATTTTTCTTATCATATTGGGTGAGTAAAAGTTTGCGGCATGGTTTGTACCTTGGCTGTCCACACTCTGTTAAGTTATTATGAAATTGTGACATGAATGGTGAAAACATATCTTCAGTCACTTCGCCAGATTCAGGTGCGAGTGGGAAATCAGCAGTTTTATTTTTAATACTATTTGGATAAATCAAATCCACTTCAAAATAATATCCCCAATCACCTTCATCTGGAATATTCAGTATGTTTGAAGGGTTGGAGTAATACTCAAGCTCATTTTGATTTAACCAACTAAACTCGGAATGAGGTAGTGGTTTAGACAGTGAACTGCCATATAAATTATTTTGGTCATAGTACTTTAGGTGGATATGATCATCACCTACTGTTTCAGATTTTATATGATGTTTATTTACAAATGTGAGACCACCGCGTATTCCGCGCTCAAATATATTATACATCTCCGGGTCTTGTAAGAGATGAATGGTCTCACCAGTCATTTTAAAGGCTGATTTAAAGGACATGGCTGGTAGACTGACAAAGTGGATAGGATCTAATTTGTCTTCTTCTAATGCCACTCGTCGAAACTCCTGAAAGACATCAGCCAGCAAAATGACATCTAATTCTAAGTAAGCGATCATATAATCGCCAAACGTTTTACAATTAAATTTTAACCATGCCTCTTGAGCATGTTCATAGTCCTCTACTGGACAATCTTCACCCGTCAAATCGTTTTTGAATTTGTCAATGGAAGGAAGGGTTGTTTCATTTAGTTTAGACATTGAGCTAAAATACGCATAAGGAAAGACTCCTTTGCGAGTGATTATTTCATCCGTTAAGTTTGGATAGTGTTTCTTCAAAGTTTGACTATGGGGAAGAAACTTGAGATTACGAACGAGAGAAGCTAGTGACGCTGACATGAATTGAAATGAATCTAAAAATTTTATTTCGAAGAAGACTGTCTTATTTTCTTTAGTTTTATCTACTGGTACTTTTGCTGTCATTGCCATGAATTTTTCTCTCGTTTGTGCTATTACATTAAACTGCCACGATTTCATCTGGCTCAACCCTCCTTTTATGAGCATATGACTGTCATAGCCCTTAAAGTTATGAAAAATGACGGGTAGTACACGACGTCTCAACCTAAGTGAAAAGTTACATTTGGAGCAGAGTGCGTTTCTAAATTTACCAGTGATGTGATCATGATCACGCACTTTCTTAATTTTATCGTCATCAAACGTTTTATGACATTTAGGACAGGATGTGCAACTTTCAAATTTTTGTTTGTCTTCATCTGACATATGTAGTGACATACGCTGCAATTGGGAATCATATGATTGTTGAAATTTTGCAGCTTTATCGAGAAATTCTAGAAATTTTGAAATGCAATCTTCACCTTGCCAAGTATGCATTTTGTTTTGTCTATTCCTAAAGTGGTCATGCCATACTTCATAGCAGGATATGGCTGCTGGCTTGTGGATGATATCATCAATGTAGCATTCTATGTCTGCGTAAATGACACGCAGGGGACTTAATTCGTCACCATTATCCCTATGTGAAAATATTTTATCTTTGGGCATGCGTTCCATTTGTAATTTACCTCGCTTGCACCATTCATAGTGAGTTTCAAATTTATCTTTACTCCAAAATGAGCGGATGCAGCGGTCGCATACAAAATGTTCACCTCTTTTAGAGTGCCCCAAGTGAGTGTACAAGCGAGAGATTTTGGGAATACCACAGTAATGCCATTCCTCGCTATCATCTTGTTTTACTAATAAGAGGTTGACTACACGTTCATAACAAGTTGAACGTGAATTATAGCGGGCACCCTTCAACCCCTTCTCCCACACGTGAACGACAATTTTAATCTTATTATGTTTTTCGAACGTTTCTACATCTTTGATTTTCATGTTGTTACTATCACAACCTTCAAAGTCTAGTTCATCCTCCCACTGTCTATAGCTATAGGTGCGATCTCGATGCGCGTTGATATCATTATAGTGAAGGATGGATAGGACTGCATATTTGAAACACTGTGATTTACAATCAACATTGATGACAGCTTTCTTATTATACAACGTTTTTGGAAGTTTAAATGTGCCTCGAGCTGCATGACTTTCTAATAGGGAAATTTTGAATATGGCTGAGTCCACACCATCAAAAATGAGAGCGCTGTCGCGTTGATTGAATTTATCTACATTTGATTTTAAACATTGAATGTGAAAATTTAGCCAAGACTCGCAGTCTACAACTTCGGTTGCGGAAGAGGAAGGAACATGAAACTGTATTCTCTCCGTCACTTGACCCGTTTGAAAATCTATTTTAATATATTTTAGTTTAAGGTAGATGAGCGCCTTCATTCTAAAATTGTCTAAATTATTGAAGAGCGCTTCGATAATGTTAGAATTTTGAAGGAGCCACTCAGGAAAATCTACAATTTGAGTATTGGACTCCATGCAGTAGTCGCGTACTAAATTATTATGTGAAACATTAATGAGGGAGATGGTAGAGGTACCGTTGGTGTAGTGATCATTTGCATGCGTGTGTTGAAGTCTGTGCGAAGATCGCTGAAAGTGACTATCAAAAGAAAGAGGGCACAAATCGCAAGGAAAGGAGATGTCATCGTCAGAATCAACTTCACCTCCGGAGATTGACGCCGCTTTGCGTTGACACACACGTTGTTTGATGTGTCGAAGGAGACTGTGCTTCCTTGTAAACATATGTCCGCAGTCGGCACATTCCCACTCGTTGCCTTGCCGCGAGAGTCCTGAGCTGGAACTCACATCACCTGAAAGAGAAATCATTCTTTCATCTCTGTTCAAGCCTCAGTGTAGTGTTACAACCTACCTTGACTCAATAACTCTAAACTTTCCTCGAGAAGAGAGGGCGTTGGTGATGAAGTTGATGCCTGAAATTGAGGAAGATGCTATTAGTCACACGTTTGAGGGAGATGAGAGAGGAAATTTTCAACTTACCATTTCAACGAAATCAAGTTTAAGGTTGATACTTCTACAAGATAGAGACTTCACTCAAATTTGGAATTCACGAGATAGCAGTTCACTTGTACACCTCAAATAATAGTCAAAGAGAGAGATCGTGCGTTCGTCACTTGTATGATTCACAGATTAAATGAAATGACCTGAATGTCACTTTGCTTATATACTTTCATCCTCTTCATTCATTGGATGTTCATTCTGATTGGCTGCTTGTGTATACTTAAGAATAGGAAAAATGTTAAAGTTATCATTATTCAAAGTCAGCATTTCAAAGACAACATGACAAGTCCTCCAACAACACCAAATACCGCATTGGAGTTCTCCTCTCCATATACATCAGCAAAGGTGCTCGTTACACCAAATGCACCAAGAAAGGCGAAGGTGGAGAAGACATACAATCTCGACAATATACGAAAGTTATCATTATCGGAGGAGGATGAAGAGGAGTTGCCCGACCTAACAGGCATACGGTGGAAATATTTACAATATGATGCCGAAGGGGTGATGGAGATGACCAGCAAGTCGCACTTGCATCAAATATGGGAGTGGTACACCCCTAACTCCCAACCGCGAACCGTGGCGGAGTGGGCGTACATTGAGAAAGTGAGGGACGCTGCAGAAGAACGTTTAAAGCAGCTCAACTGTTTTTGTGATCTATGTGAAGCCAGACTCTGGGACGATATTGACGATGAAGACCTTTTGAAATACATGCCATAATAAATGTTTATTTCGTATTATCTTTGCTTTCATACTGACTTACTTGAATGGGGTTTTAGTGAATAATTTAACCATGTATACTTTTTCATTTGGAAATAGTAGCACGCTTAGTTTAACTTGTAAATCTTATAACATTTCATATGGACGATGATGGTAGATGAAATAGTGTCAAATAAATTAAGATAGCTTACACTTCTGATACAGGGATAGCAATCGACTGCGATCCATGTGTAAAGAGCTTGTTAGACTACGGATGGGCTTAAGTGGATGATTTAACCATGTATACTTTTTCATTTGGAAATAGTAGCACGCTTAGTCTAACTTGTAAATCTAAAAACATTTCATATGGACGATGATGGTAGATAAAATAGTGTCAAATAAATTAAGATAGCTTACACTTCTGATACAGGGATAGCAATCGACTGCGATCCATGTGTAAAGAGCTTGTTAGACTACGGATGGGCTTAAGTGGATGATTTAACCATGTATACTTTTTCATTTGGAAATAGTAGCACGCTTAGTCTAACTTGTAAATCTTATAACATTTCATATGGGCGATGATGATAGGTGAAATAGTGTCAAATAAAATTAAGATAGCTTACACTTCTGATACAGGGATAGCAATCGACTGCGATCCATATGTAAAGAGCTTGTTAGACTACGGAAGAGAGAAGTGTGTTATGTTGCGTGTGGCGCGTGAGTGTCCTCCCATTTCATTCCATTCATCAATTCGTCTCATTGATAGAGACAGGTAGAACTCATGGTTCTCATAACGTATGCAATGGAAAGTTTTAGGCAACCTTCGACAGTTGGCTAAATGTCGCCCTGGCGCGAATGCATACTACGTTGAGACAGAGGCAATCACTTGCAAACATGACGCAGAGAGGTTTAACAAGATTGACCATTGCCGAATGTCCCTTGCGGTATACATAGCTACGGGTTTCACCGCCGCCCTTTACAGGAACGCCCGTCGAAAGGAAGTATTACACCGAACTTCATTTGCAACGTTCAAGTTGACTGATAGCAGATTCAACTAAATGATAGTATTCGCCAGTCCGAAGACTGCCCAGGGCAAACCGCGAGGAGGTTCTATCATGTCTTGCCCCATGGTGGCCCTTAAGAGAGCCGATGGTTCGTTCTCGGGAGTAACAAGATGACTATTGGCTTGAATAGTCAATGGGTATGACGGTTAGGTTGTCATAGACCCTATACCGCCGAGGTCGTACTGGTGCATCTGGCACCTTTCGGATGCGAGTGGTATTTGGAGTCCACACCTCATCCGTCCAAACGATCCTCTTGATCTTCCCCTTCTTCTCATCCTCCTCATCCCACTCGTCGAGGATGATGAAGTCGGGAATGCCGTTGTCTTCATCGGTGAAGACGGGAATGTTGTCGGTAGATGTCGCTTCCATCGTGACTTAAAATTGAATGAGAAGCGCTACAATCTTCTGACTTATATAGGGTTTTCAACAATGAATTGCTCAACAGCGAATCAGAATGCTTCAGGGATGTCAATCGACTGCATAATGTTCAAGTTGACTGATAGCAGATTCAACTTAATGATAGTATTCGCCAGTCCGAAGACTGCCCAGGGCAAACCGCGAGGAGGTTCTATCATGTCTTGCCCCATGGTGGCCCTTAAGAGAGCCGATGGTTCGTTCTCGGGAGTAGCGTCATCCTACAGCCTACCAATTCTGCTGAGAGAGTCAAAGACTCTCTCTTTGGTAGCACTGTCGACTTCCACACTAACTGGCACATGACTAAAAATTGGAATGTAGCGCCATTCCGTTGGATTGACAGCAGTTGCTGTCATCGGATTGCCAATCCGAGCAAGATTGTTGTGGACTCTGTCTTGCTCCTCTAGCCTGACGAACTCCTCAAATAAATTTCGCGGCCTTAACTGCGGTCCGCGAGGAGAGCTGACTTGACTGTTCGGCGTCTGCATGATTGAAATGAAATGAAATGAGAGGCAGTGGTTTATATACCCCTCTAACGCGACGCAACGTTCAAGTTGACTGATAGCAGATTCAACTTAATGATAGTATTCGCCAGTCCGAAGACTGCCCAGGGCAAACCGCGTGGAGGTTCTATCATGTCTTGCCCCTAGGTGGCCCTTAAGAGAGCCGATGGTTCGTTCTCGGGAGTGACGTGATGGGGTGGTGAAGGCGGGCAAAGATCTGCAATGAAAATGATATGTATTAGAATAGGATATACTATCTTATTTACTTTTTCACTTACCAAGTTAGTCATCCTTAGGTAGTCTCGCGCGTTTCCGAATCGAAAATTTGTGTAGATGGCCGCGCATTCGTAAGCTGGCGTGGAGGCATTTTTTCGTGGGATGACCATTGTAGCATAGGATGGATTCGTCTAAATTCTGGTTTACGAGTACTTCGCCGGCCAAATGATTGTCCCGAATAGGGATGTGAAATTCAAACAAACGATCCTCATTCACACGTTCCCACTCATCCCTCATGCGCTCCAACTTCTCACACGCCTGCCTCTCATCACCCCGCCGAGCCACATTCCTCTCCAACTCAACATTCCTCGCTCTCAACACACTCATCTCCTTCATCATCTCCTCAAACTTCGCCTCTGCATCTCTCATTCTTCTCTCCGCAGCACTCGCCCTCTTCTCACACGCATCATTCTTCTCTTCCAACTCTCGCGTCTTATTCTTCAAATCAGTCACACAACGCCTCATTCTAATGTTTTCATCCGCCACCTCCTTCGACTTCAAATCCTTCTTTTTCAACTCATCCAACTCCTTCACAACTTCATCCTTCACTTTCTTCAAACTCTCAAACTTATTCACTAACAAATCATGCGCCATCTGCTGCGAAACATGCCTCTTCTCTTCATCCTTCAACCACCTCGCCGACTGCATACGAATCCCACCACTCTTCACTTTTGGGGAAGATGAGCTCTTCGGGGGGTCGGTGATGACGATGTTGGACACCTCCGATGACGAAGAGCTCAACTTCCTCACACGCTTCCTCACACGCTCCCTATCTAAATCCACATCATCCTCATCATCACTCTCAAGCACTCTCTTCCGCTGCTCAATCTCACCCTCCAACGACGCAACCGCTCTCGCCAACTCATCATTCTCAACAACATTCTCAACAACATTCTCAACAACATTCTCAACAACATTCGCAACATTCGCCAACATTCGCTCCCTCTCTTCCACAATCAACTGCGTAAATCTCAAATCAGTCACTAAACCACCACTACAGTCAGCATGCACTCTGTAAAAACGCGCCTCATCCTCATCACCCTTCAGCACTCTACACTTCACGCAAGCAACCCTATTCAAGACAATCATGTGGCCGGTGCCCGCCTTCTTCACATGAGCTTTGGCGTCCGCACTGCGATTAACTCGCCCACAAGAGCACATTTTGATATGGTATTTTCTGTTTCTGTCGTTTGCCATGTTAGATTTATCGTTAGCTGTAAGATAATGAAATTTGTATAAGTTTGGAATCATGTAGTACAGTCATATTCCTAAAGAGTGTAGTGAGTGGCACTCGATCCCGTCGACAGCCCGAAGGCCTTGTACCGATCACTAGGGAAGTGAGAGATCTTCCCCGATACCCGCTCTTTACAGCTGAAGACATCATTGTCACTGCCCCGAAGTGGTAACAGGAACGCCGAGTCAAAGGTAGTGATCAGTAGCTGGGATCTAACCCCTCAAAGCTGCCTTAGACTTAGTTAAATTACAAATCTGATAGCAGATTTGAACTCAGGATACTTGAAAACCTTAGTCTATATGTTAAAACTTTGAAAAAACTGAAAATTAAGAATTTTTAAAAAATTCCGCATTTTACTACTCATACTACTTTTAAAAAATTTTATCAGTAGTAAAGACACTATCAAACTCTATCATACAAACTTTGAAGTAGCAAGATAGCTTGCCTACTTCAAAAGATAGAGTCCTTTGCACCCGATATCGGGAGCTCAGAGCGACGACCGTCGCTTACCTCGTCTTTCGATGAAGTGATCAGACTTACGTTGTCGGGGGTTTATGTATGCTCGGAAGAAAACTTAAAATGGCTCTATCTCCGAAAGTATTCATCGTAGCGACATGCGGTTTGTTGCAAACGATTTGTCTCATCATTCTTTACAATATGACACCTGAACCATTCTCATATGACCACGGGAAGTTGGTCCGCCAGCACATGTCCATGTAACATGCCACAAGTGAAAAAATTCCTAAGTGTGAGAGCTCCAGTGTGGTGAAAATTTTGAAAAATTTAAAACTTCCGAATTTCAACCTGGGACCTTAACCAAAACATTTTTCATCAAATTTCACTGACCTCCCCCCCCCTCGTTCAGAGAAATTTGATGAAAAATGTTTTGGTGACGGTCCCAGGTCGAAATTCCACACTTTGGAAAATTTTCAAAATTTTACCCATACAAAGTCACTCTGACACTTAGGATTTTTTCAGGTGAGCGAGCTCCGACCTAAAATCTTGTAACCGCTCTAACTTTTGAACGAAGACAGATAGGAACAAGCCGATTCTTTCACTGAATTTGTCTCACTCTTAGCTTTCAAACGAGCTATTGCACGACAAAATCCGTCCACTAGAAGCCAAGATAGAAGCTAGCTGTACCGGGGGGGGGGGAGGTCAGTGAAATTTGATGAAAAATGTTTTGGTGGCGGTCCCAGGTCGAAATTCCACACTTAGGAAAATTTTCAAAATTTTACCCATACAAAGTCACTCTGACACTTAGGATTTTTTCAGGTGAGCGAGCTCCGACCTAAAATCTTGTAACCGCTGTAACTTTTGAACGAAGACAGATAGGAACAAGCCGATTCTTTCACTGAATTTGTCTCACTCTTAGCTTTCAAACGAGCTATTGCACGACAAAATCCGTCCACTAGAAGCCAAGATAGAAGCTAGCTGTCCGGGGGGGGGAGGTCAGTGAAATTTGATGAAAAATGTTTTGGTAGCGGTCCTAGGTCGAAATTCCACACTTTGGAAAATTTTCAAAATTTTACCCATACAAAGTCACTCTGACACTTAGGATTTTTTCAGGTGAGCGAGCTCCGACCTAAAATCTTGTAACCGCTCTAACTTGTGAACGGCTGGTCCGATTGACTCGCAACAAAAAATGTTGTCGAGCAGTTTTTTCTCCTCTTTCAAACGAGTAGCTGTAAGACAAAATCCGTCCACTAGAACCAAAGTTAGAAGATTGCTGTCGGGGGGGGGGGGTCAGTGAAATTTGATGAAAAATGTTTTGGTGACGGTCCCAGGTCGAAATTCCACACTTTGGAAAATTTTCAAAATTTTACCCATACAAAGCCACTCTGACATTTAGGATTTTTTCAGGTGAGCGAGCTCCGACCTAAAATCTTGTAACCGCTCTAACTTGTGAACGGCTGGTCCGATTGACTCGCAACAAAAAATGTTGTCGAGCAGTTTTTTCTCCTCTTTCAAACGAGTAGCTGTAAGACAAAATCCGTCCACTAGAACCAAAGTTAGAAGATTGCTGTCGGGGGGGGGGGTCAGTGAAATTTGATGAAAAATGTTTTGGTGACGGTCCCAGGTCGAAATTCCACACTTTGGAAAATTTTCAAAATTTTACCCATACAAAGTCACTCTGACACTTAGGATTTTTTCAGGTGAGCGAGCTCCGACCTAAAATCTTGTAACCGCTGTAACTTTTGAACGAAGACAGATAGGAACAAGCCGATTCTTTCACTGAATTTGTCTCACTCTTAGCTTTCAAACGAGCTATTGCACGACAAAATCCGTCCACTAGAAGCCAAGATAGAAGCTAGCTGTCCGGGGGGGGGGAGGTCAGTGAAATTTGATGAAAAATGTTTTGGTAGCGGTCCTAGGTCGAAATTCCACACTTTGGAAAATTTTCAAAATTTTACCCATACAAAGTCACTCTGACACTTAGGATTTTTTCAGGTGAGCGAGCTCCGACCTAAAATCTTGTAACCGCTCTAACTTGTGAACGGCTGGTCCGATTGACTCGCAACAAAAAATGTTGTCGAGCAGTTTTTTCTCCTCTTTCAAACGAGTAGCTGTAAGACAAAATCCGTCCACTAGAACCAAAGTTAGAAGATTGCTGTCGGGGGGGGGGTCAGTGAAATTTGATGAAAAATGTTTTGGTGACGGTCCCAGGTCGAAATTCCACACTTTGGAAAATTTTCAAAATTTTACCCATACAAAGCCACTCTGACATTTAGGATTTTTTCAGGTGAGCGAGCTCCGACCTAAAATCTTGTAACCGCTCTAACTTGTGAACGGCTGGTCCGATTGACTCGCAACAAAAAATGTTGTCGAGCAGTTTTTTCTCCTCTTTCAAACGAGTAGCTGTAAGACAAAATCCGTCCACTAGAACCAAAGTTAGAAGATTGCTGTCGGGGGGGGGGGTCAGTGAAATTTGATGAAAAATGTTTTGGTGACGGTCCCAGGTCGAAATTCCACACTTTGGAAAATTTTCAAAATTTTACCCATACAAAGCCACTCTGACATTTAGGATTTTTTCAGGTGAGCGAGCTCCGACCTAAAATCTTGTAACCGCTCTAACTTGTGAACGGCTGGTCCGATTGACTCGCAACAAAAAATGTTGTCGAGCAGTTTTTTCTCCTCTTTCAAACGAGTAGCTGTAAGACAAAATCCGTCCACTAGAACCAAAGTTAGAAGATTGCTGTCGGGGGGGGGGGGGTCAGTGAAATTTGATGAAAAATGTTTTGGTGGCGGTCCCAGGTCGAAATTCCACACTTTGGAAAATTTTCAAAATTTTACCCATACAAAGTCACTCTGACACTTAGGATTTTTTCAGGTGAGCGAGCTCCGACCTAAAATCTTGTAACCGCTCTAACTTTTGAACGAAGACAGATACGAACAAGCCGATTCTTTCACTGAATTTGTCTCACTCTTAGCTTTCAAACGAGCTATCGCACGACAAAATCCGTCCACTGGAAGCAAGCTGTCCATGGGGGGGGGACGTCAGCCGAAAATTTTTTCTCTCCGATTTCGCTGGAAACATCCTTCCTAACCCAAAATTTCACGTAGATTCCGAATCTGGCCTCCGTTTTCTCATCCGATGCTTCGTTTGGGCGCTACACACCAAAACGTGCCAAATTCTAACTCTGTCGTTTTTCGAAAAATGTTGAAAATTTTTTCTCACCGATTGCCTTGAAACTCACCCTACCGATGCAGAATTTCACGCTGAATCCGAATCTGACCTCCGTTTTCTCATCCGACCACTCCTTCCACTCGAAACAACCCATTTTACAACCCAACATTCAGCAGATTGCACCAAAAACATCACACACTATAGCCTCAAGACTAATCCTGGCGGTCGCCCACGTCAACCTAGACGGTCGCCCACGTCAACCAGGCGGTCGGACCAACTCACCCGAGTCTCACACTCTGTTGTTGCAGAGGGGGGGGACTCAGACACGAAGCACCACGGCGGCCGACCACGACACTCTGCCGTGCCAGAGGGGGGGGGGACGCAGCGATGGCCGCCATCTTGCGCGGTCCAGAAGTGGAGTTTTGCTTACTACTAGTTGTTATGAAAATTGATTTTGCTCTTTAAATTATAATAATAAAAAATATATTTTGAGCAATGCGCCTAAAGGACTAAAAATTGACTTGGAATTTACATGTAGGCCTACGTTCTTTTCCCGGTTCTTTCATTGGACTCAGATTACCTCATCTGAGGTGGTCTGCTACGCCACTGCTTTCTCCACCTGTCCCCTTGTGGTAGTGGGGAACAAGCTGACACTCGACTCTGAAACGAATTGTGGAGGATTATTTCTGGCTAACTATAATACATGTAATACTCAATGATCTCCTACCTTTGAGCAAGTTCTCAAAACCCTCGGGCAACTTTTCCTTTCCGTATGTGCCCGTGCGGTTTAGCGAACATTGAAGTGATGGAGAAATAAGCCGCCCCATGACTCTTTTCACGTGGTCCTTGACGTCTACACCACCTTCCTGCATCATCCAATCTTTCTGTTAAGTAAAAAACTTTAACTGATGAATTGTATCAGAATCTTTCTAGACAGAAAGACAATAGATCTTCAACTTTAATTTTTTCCGTGGATCTTGAACCACAAGTGATCAAATTGCTAGATCTCAGGATGGTTGGTAGCTATTTACTAATTTTTCAGTAATTTGATTATAATATTCATAATTTAATAGCTGCATAATAAGTATGATCAATGCAGATTCATTTTGATGGGGATCTCTATAAAGTGTCACTGCTCCAATTGCTTATCTAGGAATTAATTGATTTTAATCAGGAAAGACAATCAAGCGCATAAAATGAATGTCAAAAATGAAATCGTGATGTTGAATTTCATGATTCATAGCAGTTTTGAAGAATGAGATGACTAGGGGTTACAAAGGTCATTCAAGTCAAAATATGTAAGTGAGGTAATTTTGTTGAAACCAGACCGAAGCAGTCGATAAAATTTCTTTGTTAACCATCTACCATAAATTAAGTCAAAAAGCTTAAATGCAGTCAATTATCTTGTAGATTAAGAGAAATCTTCGTTTAGTTAGGCTGTGATGATAACTGACAAAACACGATAAGTATTTTTTCCATAAGGGAACCAATAAATGCTAATCCATTACAAAGTCTTTCCTGAAAGCTAGATGAGCTCATACATTAGTATTTCTCACATGATTATTCTCATGTACCTACAACAATTGCTCTATGGAACGTGTGGCTCCTTTGTCAAAGCAAGATTCATTATGAAGTGACGATGCCATAGAGGCAGCTGAAGTATGCTCATTAAATTACGTCAATCATCGATTCCAGCTTTCGGATTTTTTTCGCTTTGAGAATAAGAGAGATTAAGTCAGACTTTTTATTTATAGGTCAAAAATATACAAGTCCAGATGATAACCCTTAGCAGAAAATTCGAATTGAATTAGCATTTATCGAAGGAACATCAATGAATCAAGTAAAGCGAAAACCACCAATAAATTTCCCATATCCTAACTGCATTGCAGTGAATGCTATTATACTACTAGATGCATCCTATTTGAACATTTGTAAAAAGCAATGAAATTTTGAAATGCCATTTAGAGTGGAGATGAGCATGTCATGCAAAACGAATACCGACAAGATAAATTTCTCATATCCTAGCTGTTTTGTAAAGCAATTCATCGGAAGATCCCTTCATTATTTCAAAACTTGCTCCGAATGAGATGTGAGAAAGGCTACATATAGTGCACAACAACTTTGGAAGCAACATACTCTAGTACAAACAGTATTTGAAGCATTGCATGTAATATTGATGCAAGACGAACAGAAATTATAATTCATATAGACGTCACAGACATATGAAACACACCTGTAAATTTAACGCACATTTACATACATCTCAATGCATGCAAGCAGTATGTATAAGTTGGATGCCATGATAGTATGCACATAGCCAAAAACGCATACGTAAACTGAAAATTTCAAAATACGCATCTAATATTTGACTAATTTTGGAATCTACTCGGTCTACAAATTCCCTCTGGAGTAGCAACTGCAAAGGTAATTTCGTTTTGGTTGATGAATACGTAAGTAGAGTCACTTGACGCAATCTCTGATCTAACCATCTTGAATTGTGCAAGCGCTTGATATTTCTTGATAACGAGTCTGGAAATGTAGCTTACCAAGCCCTGAGGATAGTTCTCCACATCCTTGAGTCCATCGATGGTGGAGAAAAGAGGAAGGGAAATTTGTGGAACGGACAACACTTTCTTCCCCGCTTTCATGAAGGATTCCATCCCAGAAACTCGGCGCTCCAGCACATTGATGCGGTCAGTCAGCCGCGACTGCTGACGGACAACTCCGGCAAGGAAGAAGAGGACCGCTGTAATCAAATAAAATCGACTTAATGCCATATTACTCGTGTACGACTGCATGGTGCCCGCGGCTTTCGCTTCAGGATTTTTTTAAAAAATTCAAAAAATTGTTGACATTCTTAAAGGTGCATTTAGGGTCTTCTGTGCGAGTTTTCGACTGTCGCACAACTGGAACATAATAAATTATGTGAGTCACTGTGCGCAAACTTCGGAGATCTTTAGTTTGCAAAAGCACAGATAAGTATCTGCAATGTGTACGCATACCAATTAATAATTTACTTACCTTGTTTCAAATATTTGCTTATATATTTCATGTATTTGTTCGACAGGAAATCTAAAATTCTAAGATTTGAAATGATTTTAATACAGCAGCTTAAGAGATGTTTAAAACAGCAAAAACTAAGTACATGTTACTGGAAGCACATGTAACCCGGTACAAAAGTCCGTAAAAAAGTTTGATTAATAGCTTTGTATCAACAGATTTTCAAAAAAATTTGTGATCAGAAAAAAACTCGCATGACAAAAAAACAAGATACTGCGATGCAAAAAGCGAAACAAATGTCTAATCAAGTCTTTCATTTCATGCAGCTGCGCTTTCTTTCTTCGGAAACTTTCCGAAGAACATTGGAAAGCGATTCTAATACAAGTCTTAGCCAACAACTTTCTATTGGATGTTTCCTGTAGCAATATTTTATTTCTATATAGGCCTATAGGTAATGCACAGTTAAAGCCGTCAATCAAAAGGCCATCCAGGCCGCCCTGCTCGAAATAAACGTATAATTAAATGAAGATGCACTAAAAATATATTTTATTACGATTGAACACTCTTATTTTAGCACATCACAGGAAGAAATTTCCTGACAACTTTTTTTGTTGACATTGAATGACCGCGGGCACCATGGACTATAATTTCTACCAATATATAACAACTATAGCTAACAGTAGAATCCTCACCTTCGATGGAATTCGTGTCGATACCATTCCTCAAAGCAGAAGCCTTCATGCGCTGGAGGTCGTCTACAGTCGTTTGGTCCGATGGAGAAAGTTGGGCAAACGATGGTCCGCTTTGCAGGAAGGATGAGGACGGAGATGGCGCTCTTGGTGGAGTTGGTGGTAAAGGAGGAAGGAAAGTTGAAATTCGTGCCCTCACTGGCGATGGAGAGGATGCTTCCCTTGGCGTCTACAAATATTTTTCGAGAATACAGTACTGTTAGAAATACAGACAGCTTAATTTCTGATCTTCAATCTCTTCACATGCCTTCTACCTCAAATGTGGCCGTCGATAGCTAACATTCAAAGCCTTTGAAAAAATGCTACCGGTACACTATTTTTGTGCTGACTTTGATACATTCTGGTCACCAGCCAAAACGTGATAATAAAATTTACTTATTGATTTTTGTCACATTTGCATTAGACTAATTTCGTTAAAAAACCAGAAAATTGTGATTACGTTGATTGACACTGACAGTATTTTACTATTACTTAAGACACCGTTACCGTCAATTGACTGAATTAGCTGCTTCATCGCGATCGTCAATTCTTGACGCCATCACCATACAACACGATAAAAGATGTCATGTAAAATGTACTTGAAGACGAAATCGCTTCAATTACATACTCTGATGTGTTTATTATGAAGTAATCTCATATATTACCAACGGTATATAACGAACCAGCGCTATTTCGAATTTCGTTACACCAATATTCGTTATAGAATGTCTCTCGTCATATGAACTTGAATTTATGCATGAAGATAAGGTAAAGCAGCTACATACCTCAGTTCTGCCTCCTAACCTCTGCGACAAGGGGAGGGAATATGATTCCAAAGAAGTCTGAAATTGTCAGACAAAGATATGGTTAGCAAAAGTAAATGTATATCATGTAAATGTAAGATGGACTCACTGAACCTCCTGAAGGTAGATCTGCTTCTGACTCAGTATCCGTACGAAGAACCTGAAAAGTAATAAATATAGAATTATAGCAGTGACGGTAATAGTTGAATAAATACATCAATCAGAATGTGCAAACAGACATCTAGATTGCTATGCTTCAATAACTTCGCTGTTGAATTCTTTGTCATATTGAACGGAAATCTTTAAAATATACTATATAGGTAGTACTAGATAAGATGTCTGTTCATTTATCAGTAGAAATGTAGAATAAAGCAAGAACACCAAGATTAAGCAGGTAGGGGGCTCTTACTTAGCCCTGTTTTCCCCGATTTCTCATTCAACTAAACTGCTTCAAATCTGTAATTCAACTGCTTAATAAGTATAATGATACGCACACTTTCAACAGAAGAAAAAGTGCAGATTATCACAAAAACATTCTGCCTATGATTTTGTTTAGAATTAATTCCATAGAATCCACGAAAATAGCTAATCGGTAATATTTGTAGCAAAATGAACAGTAATAGATGCGATAATACAACGATCGATATGATAGAAATCTGATCCATTATAATATGATAGTCTATTTCTATAAATAGAACACAGCGTGTGGGCGAATATACCGGTATATATACATGAAATCAATTAAAGGCACGGTCAATAAAAATAAGATAGAAATTTGGACTGTATAGTCGATTGTCTCTTTGATAGTCCGATGGTAAAGTAGGACTATTTAAAATTACCAGCGGAAGCATTTATACAAAATATAATGTGATAGATCTGGAAACTATATCTCATACTCTCGTATTAAAAAATTGAACTTGAAATCTATTCGAAATAATGTCATCTATTTACGACTTGACAACCTCCCAACCCTACCCAGTTTCATATTAATAACTGTTAAATTTAAAAAACTGAATGGACTGAAAAAGGTGAATTTAAAAAAGACGGAAAAAGACAGAAAAGACGGACGAGGTGTAAAAAAAGACGGAAATTTACGAGCCCTGTATATTCTTCGCTGGATATAAATACGGTGGTATATATATTTCTAAATATAGAACACTCCTGGCGCGCAGGCGTACACATACTAAGATTTTTTTGTAAATAGAATACTCCCGGCTCCTCGGATTTTGAATTGTCTAGAAATCTAACACTATTTGCCGCACCGACGCGCGTGGATGACGATTTTTTGAAAATAATAGAAGTTCCTGGCGCGTCAATCCAGCGTGCTAAACGTCAAAACTTATTTCGTTTACGCTCTAGAGCGTCCCAAACAATAGTTGATATAAACGTAGAGATCCAACAATCACTGTATCTCCAACGGAGAAGTTGATTTACAACTTAGCCAAAGCTTAACCGATTTTCTTCGCTCTCAGCTCATTCAAATCTGAATGTTTGAGAGATCATGTCAAAAGCCTTCTTGTTGTCTAACAGTCGCGCTTTGGTATTGCGTCCAGACAAGTTGATTTCATGAAAATTATTTTTATGAGAGTTTTGTAAGGTCTTAGAAACATGTTTGATAAAAAATGTTAAAGATTTAATGAGTATGACAAAGTATCTTACTACCTAGCTGATGAGAGATACTAACATCATCAAAATGATACAAAATAATTCGCTATTCGACCCTCAGTGATGAATCTCTGCTTGTCGTCAGCGGCGACTATAAGTTGAAATCCTTACGTGTCTTGCGTCCAAACCGAACTGGTATGCAGCAACTTCATCGAACTTCTTCAATCCATAAACCCAAATGTTTTGTTTTTAACGGAAGAGATGTATGCTTTATTAACATTTTGTGTCACAGGTACTCATTCTATTCCAATTTCCTCCTTAAGTATGGTGTCTGTGTGTATGTCCGGTCCAACGTTTAGGTTGCTAATCTCCCACAATTTTTTGATGATACATATACATGTAAATCCTTCCATACAATGTGGCTTAGGATCCATTCTTGCTCTTTGAGCTATGATGAGACGAGTAGGCCTATTGGATATGAATTTATAATGATATTTTAGTTCAGCAGATACCTTAGATAAAGTAGATGATCTCAGTTTTGAGGAAATTATTGGAGTTTATCTTGATGTAGAAATGGCACCTTTTCTCCAGATATTACCTCGTTCTATTTTTTCTTTAATGGGTTGCCAAAAACCGGCATTTACATGATGGTTGCCAAATCCCTACTTTTGCACGTATGTATGTGTTTGTATTTGTATATTTGGCCTAAATAAACTTCTACTGACTCATTTTGTTTGTGTGAATTTACCCTCACAATGGTCATAACCGCACAAATACATTCTTTGGTTCCTGGTCAAAATGGTCCTGAAACTTAGTTTTGATGCTGTCCGAGGGAAGGCCACAAAGCAAAATTTAACTAATAGAATATTACTCAGCAACATCTACGACCCACGCTTACTAAAATTTTAGTCGAAAGCTCACACTACACTGCACTTTTCTACAAGTGCATTTCTCAACGTCCTGCAAAACAATCAATGCTCAATTCTAAATCCTAACTTTACTCAACATAAATTCGGCATTATTTCAAAACGTGCCACAAAGCTTGGCGTCCATAAAACGAACTATATACACTAAATACCAACACAAATCATGCCACAAATTTTAAGCCATTATACATCCATTTCGAGACAATTTGAAATCGATGAAGCTAATGGAGAGATCCTAAATAAGCCATCGACCGTCATTAATTCCAAGCAGGACTGTAATACATGTTTGAGAAACATGTTTGTCCTATATCAGTATCCTAACGCAACTTACCAATTTCTGGTTTATCCAAGGAATGCAGAAAATTGTCAAATTCACGATGAATTCTCTTACGAGAAGATCTTGACGCCATGATTCTTAAGAACACACGCGTTAAAATGCAAACTGTAAGTACTTATTTAAATTGTATTCATTAAAACAATTTTTTTAAAAAAAATCCATTTAATGAAATGAATTCTGTCACTATTCACTATGGCTTAAATTCTGCGGATCACAAGGGGAGTACTTCGGATGTTTTCCGTTCTCTACTATGCGTCTTTGTGAAGAAAAATTCAAAGTTCATTATGCCATCGATAGTAGTAAGAAAACGGCGAACACTCGACCGGCGCCCCCCCTCTGGAACGGCAGAGTGTCGTGGTCGGCCGCCGTGGTGCTTCGGGTCTGACTCCCCCCCCCTCTGGAACGACAGAGTGTCGTGGTGGTCTTGGGCGACCGCCAGGTTTTGTCTTGAGGCTATAGTGTGTGATGTTTTTCGTGCAATCTGCTGAATGTTGGGTTGTAAAATGGGTTGTTTCGAGTGGAAGGAGTGCTCGGATGTGAAAACGGAGGCCAGATTCGGATTCAGCGTGAAATTCTGCATCGGTAGGGTGAGTTTCAAGTCAATCGGAGAGAAAAAATTTTCGCTGACGTCCCCCCCCCCCGACACCGACCTTCCAACTTTGCTTCTAGTGGACGGATTTAGTCGTGCCATAGCTCGTTTGAAAGCTAAGAGTGAGACAAATTCACTGAAAGAATCGGCTTGTTCCTATCTGTCTTCGTTGAGATGTGAGACGCCATTTAAGATTTTGGGACATTGGCGAAAAACGACAGAGTTAGAATTTGGGACGTTTTGGGCTCTAGCTTCAAAACGAAGCATCGGATTGGAAAACGGATTTCAGATTTGGAATCAGCGTGAAATTCTCTATCTGTATGGTGAGTTTCAAGGCAATCGGCGAGAAAAAATTTTCAACATTTTTCGAAAAAACGACAGAGTTAGAATTTGGGACGTTTTGGTGTGTAGCGCCCAAACGAAGCATCGGATGAGAAAACGGAGGCCGGATTCGGATTCAGCGTGAAATTCTGCATCGGTAGGGTGAATTTGAACGCCATCGGAGAGAAAAATTTTCGCTGACGTCCCCCCCCCTCTGGACAGCTAGCTTCAATCTTGGCTTCCAGTGGACGGATTTTGTCGTGCCATAGCTCGTTTGAAAGCTAAGAGTGAGACAAATTCAGTGAAAGAATCGGCTTGTTCATATCTGTCTTCGTTCAAAAGTTAGAGCGGTTACAAAATTTTAGGTCGGAGCTCGCTCACCTGAAAAAATCCTAAGTGTCAGAGTGACTTTGTATGGGTAAAATTTTGAAAATTTTCCAAAGTGTGGAATTTCGACCTGGGACCGTCACCAAAACATTTTTCATCAAATTTCACTGACCTCCCCCCCCTCTGGACAGCTAGCTTCAATCTTGGCTTCCAGTGGACGGATTTTGTCGTGCCATAGCTCGTTTGAAAGCTAAAAGTGAGACAAATTCAGTGAAAGAAACGGCTTGTTCATATCTGTCTTCGTTCAAAAGTTAGAGCGGTTACAAGATTTTAGGTCGGAGCTCGCTCACCTGAAAAAATCCTAAGTGTCAGAGTGACTTTGTATGGGTAAAATTTTGAAAATTTTCCAAAGTGTGGAATTTCGACCTGGGACCGTCACCAAAACATTTTTCATCAAATTTCACTGACCTCCCCCCCTCTTATCGATTGCATATTCACAGGGTATATAAGAACGGGATCGGGAGAGGAATTTCACTAAGTTGAGAAACTGACTACAGGTAAGTCGTTTCTCTTGAGGTCCGATATCGGACTTCTGACTTTACATTGCTGATATCAGCTAAGGTGTCAGACTTATAGGTTAGTCAGTATAGCATGACTGACCATTTGATGATAGTAGGCCGAAATCTTCAAACGGCTATAACTTTGCTTCTACAAGTCCTTTAGACTTGATTCGAAAAACATTCGACAGCGTTTGCTATGCTGAAGGTGACAGACTACTTATAAACGTTTTATGAGTAGTACTAAAATACTGAAAAATTTAAATTCATATTTAATGATAATCATTAAAGTTTTTGAATAAAAAGCAGTCGTTTATGAGTCTCCGTGACTTGGGTCGTTTCCTCTTGTAAATAACTCCACCGGTTTTCATGTCAAAACTGGGGCCCGGATACCAACACAGTGATATGACGCACGCTCTGTCCGATCGAGGTTGGATTTGTGGGTCGAGGCCTAGGAGCTGGGATAAGATCCCCTCTGAGTAATGCCTGTAACGGATTCAAGAGCTTAACACCCAAACGGTTGCTGACTTGCTATCAAATGTTTGGTGACTTAGTCTTTCAATGCATATCAGCAAGTAGTATCCTATAAACACTTGCTATCAAATTTTACTCTATCTTTGCAGAATTATCATGACAAAACCGAATAACGCAAAGATGTTAGTTGGCAAGTGCAGTTGTGGCAAGATTGCCAGAGGTAGTGAACTGAAGAAGCATTTAAAAGAAAAAGAGGGGACGATGGGCCATGAGAGGAAAGTGATGTTGAGGTTGTGTGTGTCTTGTCGGAAATGTGTGATGGGGGATGAGAAGGAATTTATGAAGGCGCATTTGCAGTGTGAGAGTGGGAACATCGGAGAGAAGGGGTTCAAGGCATGGGTTGAGGGAGAGGTGTTGGAAAGGGAAGAGGTGAGAAAGGCGGTGGCAACGATTCTGGACGTGATTGGGGAGAAAGTGGTGAGGAATGCGAGTGATGTGATTTCGAGTGATGGGAGTTCGAGTGAGGAAGTTGAGTTGAGAGCGAAAATGAAGAAGAAGGATGATGTAGATTTGGATGTGGTGATGGAAGATTTGTTTGGGGATATAGCGGATTTGAAGGAAGAGTGGGAGGGGGAGGAAGTGGCTAAGCCGATGGCAGCGTCATCGCCACGGCAGCAAGAGGCGTATGATACGGAGGTATTTGTGAGAATGAAGGATCGTGTGATGGCTTTGGAAAGTAATAATAGAAAAGTTTTGAAGGAGAATGAAGAGCTGATGGTGAAGGTTGAGGGGTATAGGGCAACGAGGGAAGAGTTGGAGAGCTTGAGAAAGAAGGAGAAGGAATGGATGGCGGAAAGGAGAGAGTTGATGAGGAAGGCAGGTTTGGTGGAGAGTTTGCAGGCGAGTGTGTCGAGGAAGGATGAAGAGATAGAGCGGATGCGAAGCGTGGTGAAGGAGACGACCAGACGGAGGAGGTGAAGGTTATTAATAAGAGGTTGACGGGTGAAGTGGAGCGACTGCATGAGCGTTTGAAGTGTCGAAAAAGGAGAGTATATCAGGTTCATCTTCATCTCTTTGAGAATAACGTATGTGATG
>CAJQUW010002301.1:0-100568 GCA_907163375.1 Prostheceraeus crozeri | reverse complement strand
ATTTATATGCTACCGAGATGACTCCTATATAAATAGTATGAAACAAGTTGGATATCAAAAGGAATGAACATTTGATAATAAGCATCCTAACTAAGCGGAAATCAAGCTGATTATCAAGGGAATTTCATGAATTGTGTTATAATGAAAGTCTTCATGAAAAAGTCGCGATATTATTCGTGCTTTCTTGGCTAAAATTTAGGTTTTTAATTCAATTTTCATGATTTTATGCTGATTTTATGATTCACTAAATTCATGTTTCATTTCTTGAATCTGAATCGTGATGTGGACTCATTTACATCTTTTAAAGCTAATTGAAACCATTGTCCTTGATCGTGATTTTGCTCTGTCAGTGACAGGTTGCTTGTGATGTGATTGCATATGTCACATTTGGAAACAATTTCGACTACATCTCCTGTGAGTTCATTTAATAAAATCGAAGGTGTATGCATATTGGGGATTTATTAAATGCGGAGTTACCACTCTACCTAATCTACCTACTCCATGAACCAGTCAGTGTAAGTAAGATAAAGTCCTGTGATTAAAATCTTAAATTATTTGTTTAAACATGAAGAGAATGTGTTAGAGTCAAAATTAATTCACATGCTGGTGGCGTGCTGAATGTTTTCTTGAATTACCAATATATATAAATGCTCACAAATATCCGACACTGTGAATTACTGAAACGGAAGTTTGTTCGTTCGGTTTTTCGATGACTGTAAGTCAATGACAATTTATTGATAAAAAACCACAGAAATCCGACTTTTCGCCGATTACTAGATGCTAGGAAGGATCAAATTGCTGAAAAATACAGTTGTAGATTCTTGCCGCAAGACGATCTATTGTAAGCAATCATATCAGAATGGTTTTATATATAGAGAGAAATGAAGGCAATCGTGAATTTTTGCATAGTACACTGATATGCTGCCGGTTGCTTCCTATTATCAGTCTATGGAATTCGTGTAGATACTGTTTTTATTAAAGAAAATTTCCACGACGTGATTTTGTTTTCAATGTTCATGGCCGTTAAAGTCCTTTGTCATTAAAAAGTGTCGAATTTCTGTGGATAAAAAATTGGATGAACCATAGAGTAGGGATATCCATATACTCTATGGGATGAACATGGATAAACATAAGGGACTAGATCGGACATGTACATTGAAGGCAATACTTCATGACTGACAATGGCCAAGTGCCGGTCGCTGTGAGTTTCTGTGAAAAATTCACAATGGATGCCATTTTCCTTCAAGCAGAAAGTCACTTTGATATGAAAACTCACATTGCCCCGCTCTTTGACAAGAGTCTTTAGCAAATGCACGATCCTCTAATTTGACTTTTTTAAAGATATAACGACGTTTACCTAAATCAGTTTAAATGTCTCATGTCTGTGCTTTTCCATTTAATAGTCAGGTTTTCAAAAGTATGCATTGTGCTCACATAGACATTGTACGCATATTCAACAAGAGCGTGAATTTAAGTTGAGATCGCTTATTGGTCTAAGACAACACATGCGAATGTACTGGGCCAATAAATCATTCATGCACATTCGCCATTTAAATTGTGATATATCACTGATTATAGAACTCACATATTATAGACTTCACACATAGAACGTCCTTGTTCATCGATTTAATGTACTCGTCTCCCTCGGAGACTCGTGCAGAAAATCTATGAATTTGAACTTTCTCATTGTGTAAAGCCTATATATCACATACGCATAACACAGAAACTGGATCTGCATCAGTAAACTATTGTTTCCATTGCAGTTTTACTAATTCAAGCATGTTAAGTTGAATTTTTATCGATATACCCATCCACCCCGTGGAAATCCGACACTATTAATATAAGGACTAAAATATTCATGGACTTAGGGAGAAATAGTTTGTCATGCGCATCCGTTCTCATGACAACGGTTCCAGGACGATGGCTGCATCCAGTGGTTGATGCCGGAAGATAACGGCCATAAATGGCAGGGGGGGAAGAATCTATGACTATGGCAGGTTTCTACAATTTGATTATTTTTAAGATCTAGCGATGTTGACCAAGATCGATGCTCAAATATGTGGCCAAAACTACTAACGTGCCGTTGGTGTCCATTCTAATCTCAATGACTTAGAGAAGGCGAAAGTCCGATTTGTTGCTATCTACTCATCTATGAACATAACCGGGTATAACGTATTCATCTAATATGATTAGTTGATTGCACATAGCTGTCGAAATGCCAATGTATTTTAGGACGGCTGATTTTGGTCTATATTTCGGATACATGTGTTGAACAAAATTTAATTGTTTTTGGATCCATAGTAGTATATGCAATTTAATAGTAGTATGGGTTTCTACAAATATTTCATGAAAGCGGTTTGTTATTGTGAATGATTTTGTCAGCTCGATTTACTTCTCATCTCAGAAGCTGTCCTTTCAGGTTCTTTTTTCGCAACAACTCATTCATGTCATTTGAGAGAGGGAAAAAGGCTGCTGCCGAGCAAGCTGTGATTGATTATTTGAAAGACAGTTATGTGGTAGGCATTGGAAGTGGCACAACCATAATTTATGCCGTGAAAAAAATTGCTGAGTTAGTAAAAGCCACAGCTATAAATGTGAAGTGCATTCCAACATCATTTCAGGCCAAGCAGATGATCATTGAACATGGTCTACCCTTAGTAACACTTGAGGAATATCCAATAATTGATCTGGCAATTGATGGAGCTGATGAAGTTGATTCAGACATGACAGCAATTAAAGGTGGAGGTGGATGTCTCTTACAAGAAAAGATTGTGGACTGTGCAGCAAGAACATTCATTTGTGTATGTGACTCCAGGAAGAACGTTGAAAAACTGGGAATGTTTTGGAAAAAAGGTATACCTATTGAAGTAATTCCAATGGCTTATCGTGGTGTTCAAATGGAAATAAACATGCATTTTGGTGGCACTTCATCTTTGAGAATGGCTGAGAAAAAGATGGGTCCCGTAGTTACTGATCATGGAAATTTTATCATCGACTGGGTCTTCGATCGTCAGCACTCATGGGAATCAGTTGATAAACAACTGCATATGATTCCTGGAGTTGTAGAAACTGGACTATTTATTAATGTCATAAAAAAGTCTTACTTCGGTGACGAGCACGGAAATGTGTCAGTTCGATAGACAGAAGTTTTATCAATTTTAAGCCATTTATGAAACAAAAAAACAATTCAGGAATGTTGATAGCAGGATTTTTGCTAAATTTCTCAACTATGATCTATTCAATAGATTTAATTTACACCGAAATCGCAGCAGTGATTTGATTATTGTCTGTAGCCAATTGCTATTCAGTGGTACATTGGATTTTTTGAAAGTATATTCTGAATATTTTTATCATTTGTGAGAACTTTATGATATCAGATTGAACAATCCATTAAACATTTTCAAAGAAATTGATTTTTTAGTTCATCGACGCTGCACATAAGTCTGATAGTAAAGACAAGTAATCACATCTTTCAGAGGCAATAGAAGCATGGTACCCAGAGTTTCTTCATTTACGCCTTTTCCGCGTTTTTAAAAATCATTATTTTCCATTTTCTTCACCATTTTGTCATATACTTTTTGATTTTTAAAAAGTTTTATTCCTACTGCAAATTTCATCGAAATCATATTTTAATCATGATAGTTTGTAAACGTTTAAATACCAGCTGCTAGCATGTGGTAGCACTGAGTTTTACCATGATTGCAAAGAACTCTTGCATTCAAATTAAGAAAAGAATTTTTGACGCATTTTGAAGGACAAGATTCGTTATTTAATCTATTGGTGAAGCTTAAACTTATATCTAAATTGAAGCTTAAGGCGTACTTTATCATCCCATCGATGAATATATTCGAAACTTGAATGTAAAGGATCGATCCAGAATCCAAATAAGGCCATTTATTTAGTTTACTCATATATTCGCTAATTCAACTATATTGTTCTTTCACTCAGTTCGGTCGCTCTGTTTGATGTTGCGCTATGCCGTTCAGTTCAACAGAACACTCAAGTCCTTTTCACTCACTTCTTTTTGTTAACTTTAACGGTCACAGCGTTATGGAACTTGGCACTCGTTGAGAGTCAAAGGGGACAGTATTCATAGTTTCTGTCATTCTTATGAGCCTACGTGTGCTTTGTCAATCATGTTCCTGATTTGCCTTCTGTCTCACAAATCGACTTAGACATTCATAAAATTGCAACTATAAGGAAGCCACCCGATTCCAAATCCCGAAATTTTTCCAGGAATCCTGGAAGGATGGCAACCTCATACTGTGAAATTCATCAGGTAGTTGATAGGCCTACATTTCAGAAGCATATACAGGGTGGGCGGAAAGTTAATACCTATTTTAAATTGTCTCTAATACGTTAAGTACATTTCAGGTTCGCATTATATTCAAGCATGATTTGTATCAAGCCTTGCCATTTTTCTCTTCAAAATTTTGTAGTTAGATTCTTAATACTTTCAGATTTCTATGATTAAAAAGTTAACAGTTTTTATCAGATTTTAAAACTCAATAGATATAGTAGCACAGATTTTCTAAATATATAAGCTTTAAATTTGGTCCTTTACTTGAGAGGCGCAAATTTTGATCCATGATCGTCAGTCAAAAACGTATAGGGGCGGACCATGACACTCCTATTGATTCTGAGCACGAAAGGCGCTATTGGCATGAAAGAAATCAAATTTTTTTTCACAATACCCAAATAAACATTTGTGGACGACGAATCAGTGTTGCATGTTTGAGGCTTCGTCATTCGTCACAACCGCAATACTGGGCATAAAACACCCTAAACGATTCGAGCGAGAATATATCAATCATAACCGAGTGTGACTGTCTGTGTGAGTATGATGCCAGATACCAAGCGTGGGTCCTTACCTCCATGTGAAATGCGATGAATTCACAGAGGCTACAGGAAAAGTGTGGCCCGGTCATTTAGCACAGCGAAAATATCAACGACCTGATTTTATAGCAAGGACGGTCCACGCCCACCTGTAAGGAGTGGCTTGACTGGCAGTTCTCAGGCGCCCTCGTTAGGTCACCGCGGCCCTCCCTCATTAATGGCCGATCAACCAAGTCCATATGTGACACCATGCGCCTTCTTATGTTGGGAATGGCCAGGATGAATCTTTTTATCGTTTCAAACAGCCAGGGACACTAACCTGAGTCATGAAGAACAAATTCGGATTGTTTCCAATCTTTGTGCCACTGAGTTTTCTCAGGCCAGTCAGGGAACATCATGCATGCACCCTAGTAGAGCGATTGACGTGATCCATACTGGAGTTTTAGTAATCTACAATTTTTTTTTCGATTAAAGTTATAATTAGGAAATTGAAATTTTTTCAAGTTTATTAGAATTGTGGCATTTCATGTAGCAAAAGTCTTGCACTGAAAAAATTTTCTAATTAGGTCCTTTCATTTCAAGTAAAAGACAAATTTTAAAGCATTAATCTTAAAAATCTGTGCTTCTATCTTCAATTGAGTTTTTCAAAATCTGATAAAAAACTGCTAACTTTTCAATCATAGAAATCCAAAAGTACCAATAAACTAACTGTAAGACTTTGAAGAGAAAAATGGCAAGGCTTGATACACATCATGCTTGAATATAATGCCAACCTGAGCTGCACCACTAGCGAATGAGAGACATTCAAAAATATAATAACTTTCCGCCCACACCTGGTATAGCTCTCACTAATGAAGCCAAAAATCACTTCGAATTTTACCCAACCTTAAATTTGTCACCTCTCAGATATCGAGTCACAGCAGAATTAAATGAAATACTTCATAAGGCGAACGAAAATTATCCATGCGGCGTTGCGCCGGATAAGCTACCTAAAAATCCCTGCCTGTAATAAATCTTTAATCTATTCATTTACCATTGCCTTTGAAAATATGCTCACGAACAGAAATAAGTGTATACTGATTTATCTGAGCGAGATGTAAATTTATTTCCCAATAAATCAAGACTGAGAAACATCAGCACCGTTTGCTCATCAGCTTTATTGAACTGATAAAAATTAGTTCATTTCAGTGGCATTACTAGAAAGATCCCGTTTTCCCTAAGTTCCTTCGCCTACTAGTGAACGAACAAAACTTCGTATTTAATCCCAAAGTTCTAATAAACTTGATTAGAACAACTACGAAACATCGAAACTGTTGGTCCCAAATAAACTTTGCTTACTTTTATACGATTTTACGAGGGTCTAATCACTCGTGGTGTCCTCAATAAACCTACGCGCTCGTGAATCTTATCAATCAAGTGTATAGTCACTTTGCTACCACCCTTTGATGTTGTCTGTTCCAACACATCTAGGGTCCAGCGTCTTCCTAAGGCTGCTGGCATTCCTCGATACCAAGCAGCACGTCTTCACAAGGAAATGAACGTTATGCGCATCATTAATCATTTGCACAAACCGCAACTTTATCAGTGCTCTTCTCAATACTTCATTATGTACTTTCTGAGGCAAACGTAGCACGTTGGTGACACATTTGCAACACTTTGCAATTTTTGTTTTCGTGTAATCACATGACTCCTCCATATTTTCCAGAAACCTCTAGTGTCGTGAATGTATTACTAAATACGCTGACGAATTTCTTTGCACTTCCCTCGGTATAAATATCGTGCCTCCAAGATAGGTGAACTTGTTGTGGACTGTTTTCGATTCTACATATTTGATGATCTGGAGAGCTCTGCTTTTTTGACTTGTGCCTCCACAGTCAGTAAATACCTTTCGTTTTACGGTGTATTGATCTTTAGGTCACATCTTCCTGCATCTGAAGAAGCTAGGTTTAGGCTATTCTCCAGCTCATCCCAACTTCTCATCTTAAAGTGTAATATCATCGGGCAAGTAAATTGTATGTTGATACTCACTGCAAACCTGAAATTGACACCCCCCTGCCGCATTTCCATAACACGGTCCAGGTATACAAAGCAGAATGAATCATATCAATAGGGTGATTCTGCCGTGTCTGGAACCCTGGTCTGAACCAGTCCACCAAGTTTCATTTTCGAGGATCTAAACTGCTAACATTGGCTTTTGTCGTGGCATTGCCTGTGCGAATGGGGCAACATCCGGCCACCCGCGGCGTCGTCGGTACCAAACCCGATTCAAACTGTTTTGATGAATCGATGACACGTTTCTTCGGTTCCTATTTTGTGTATTGATATCTCTGATCAAGCAGGTATGGTGGCGTGTCTTCTGCTTCCTCTCAAGTTCAATTAGTTGGTATTTCTCCTGCAAGCCGACCAACATTTTCAAATCCCGGTTCGTGACCTGCCTTTCGAATACTATCATTACAGTTCGCTTCCGTATATTTTCATGTTCTCTTTTCAAGCTATGGTCTGTTTTGGCCAATGTTACGACTTTGCTTTTCATCCGCGAACAGGAGTGTCCTCTGATGAATGTATGGATTAATCGCCTTCCATTCGTTTACAGATGCATGAAAGGAACCAATCCGAAAGATTATGAAGATAATTCACCAAGTATATTTTAGCACTTTGTCTATCCTTACATTGAAGATCAGACCAATATTTTACTGTAGCAGTTTGCGAACACACAAGGTAAAGAGTATATACAAAACTGCATGCTTATATTCGAATGTGTACAGACCTACACAACCCGCAGCTATACGCTGTGATTCAATACCTTCAATCTACAGATGTTGCAAAGAAATGAAAAAAATCGGATTTGATCGGATCTACTATCAAGTTCATTCGGATCGTATTCGGATTTTTTTCTGTGTACTATTGAATCGAATCAAAGACGGCAATTCTCTGATCCGACGCAACGCTTACCTTTAGCTTCAATGTAACCCATCGAGCTGCGGCCAAGTCACTCGCAATGCTCGTTCACATTGTATCAATTGAAACCAATGAATGGTCCAAGCAATGACCCAACAAATTTCGGTTAATCAGGTAAGAATTCATAGAAATTGGGGGTGTTAATTAGCTAAAAATATCGGGACCTAGAGTGATTCCAATGCTAGGGCGGGCTATTGAATTTATCGAATTATACAGGGCTGGAGATAGATGACCTATATATTGACAAATTGACGTTTGGATTGCTTGATTTTACTTAATGTATGTTTACTTATTCATTAATAAGTTTATGAGTATTCTTAGAACATTTCACGATGTAGTGCGAATGCAAGCCATCGTTACATAAAAAAAATTGAAAACATACACTATCGCATTTTGTACTTGTGTAAAAACCCCCTTTCTCCCTGGGGGCGGGGGGGGCCCGCCTAAGCATATTTTGAAAATGTATGCCCCCCCCACCCCCCCCTCCCCCCCCCCCCACCCACCCAACATGTAAGTCAACCCTCCCGACCACCATCTTCCCACACACAAAACCATCCCCCTCTCGCGATTGATAAAGGGAGTGGGGTTTCCATATCACAGTGATTCATCCAGACACCCCCTCCACCTACTAAAATTACACCCCACACCAAACACATTCTACCACCCCTCCCAATACACCCCCCCCCCCCCCCCCTCCCCAACGCTTTCTTCCCACAATCCCCCCCGACCTCACTCCAACACACCGAACAAAAAACCACCCCCCCCACCCCATTCCCCCCCCCTCCCCATCCGCATAAAAAAAAACCCAAACAACCAAAACCCTATAAATTTAACCCGCCACCCAAAACTTGGGCGGACGGCGGGGGGTGCTGGGGGTGGGAGTGTTGGGATTTTTGTTAGGTCCTTAACCATTTTGTATCCATGTGACTGTTTCTGCATGGTATCTTAAAATCAAAAGGGAACATCCCGCCTTGGTCCACAATCTTAATCTAGGACTCATAAAAGCCCCATTGCACAAAACCAAACAAAATGGAGTAGCATATTCCAACTGATCAACATCGCCCCGATCTCTCTAGAGCTTGCTCCTAATGCAGCATCCACTCGTTCATCATGTCATCAACTGCTTCCGAAGGATAGTCCATAGGGTACGATAGAGATATAACACGTTATTACATTGATCATCCACCAACACGCAATGTAACCGAGTTGGATGTTTAACATTTATTAAAGTGACAGTGAATGTATTGCAAGAGAGGGGGGGGGGTGTGGTGTAGGTGAGTGTACATACAACCGGTGGAGTATCTCGATTTTAATATAAGACAAAATACTTGTATTGTTAATAAGCTTTTTATCTTATTTGGTCTTCTTTTACATACATTCCCCTCACAGAAAATACCATCAAGGTCTTCCTATTTTGTTCATGAAGGATTCTAACAGAGAAAGAGTTGTTTGTAAAGAGCGATTTTTCTGAGAGAGAGCGCATGTTACGAGCGCGAGTCATAATTATGCACACACACTTTGAGTGACGGTTTTGGTAAATTCGACATCATCTATTGAGTTGTAAAACCATCTGCGGCAATACCATCTCCACTTCGAAGATATGAAGACGGCTCTCCCAGATACCCAAACAAGAGTAGATAGCCCCGTTCTACAATAACGAGAGAGACACAGCGCGCTAGCGTTACAAGTAACATTAAAACTAAGACCAAGTCAGTTAAACATACTATGAATAAGAATCATTTTCAAAGAACATTTGCTTTTATAACCAGTTTCAATCTTTTTCGCGCAGAAGACGGTGATTGAAACCGCGTGAGAATCCACGTGTTACAGAACTGACTGACACATAAAATGTGCTTGGGTTGATGCTCCAATAGTAAAGAGCTGCCATGAAGCGTAAAGTTGATAGGTATAATGAAATGCTTCACGTGTATGGAAAATAAAACATGTACCATTTCTTCTAAATTTGTCGATGACTTTTATAAAAAGAAAAGTTCTGACCGTTTCGATTTCTTGCCAAGTATACTCAATATTGAATCGAAGCAATGGTTTTTGGCCAATGGGACAAGCATTTCTTTGGTCAATAAGGAACTCTCTGATGGTCAATCAACTAAGACTGCTGAGAAGCTCGACATGACTGTCACAGAATCGAGATTCTAATTCGGCAACTGTACGATCAATAATCCGATTGTAGAGTTGATGCATGTCAGATTCAATCCCTGATCTGGAAGCATTGGCTGATGAATTCCATAACAGTCGAATCATCGAAAGAAGCATTCGGAATATTTTTCCGTTTTTTGGAAGAATGATGTGATGAAATATGTACGAAACTTGAATGAAATGTCTCGCTGGAATTTGAGTCACATTGATTTTTCATTCTATTTAACACAAATTTTGACCACATCTGCGGCAGTATTCAGATCCATACTTCTTGATTGAAGCAGTGTGTTTGCAGGCGCAAGAGCACTCATAAGCTCTTTGATGAAAAGAGCATTGAAGAGGAATTTCCGGTCCTGCTTCACACCTTCTTGAATAGACCATCGGCTCCAACTGATAGCCCCATGATGTGACATTTCACTGCATGTTAACAGTAACCGCACAATAGCGTCATAGTTATTTAATATGATGGATTACTGATTTCAAATGGCGACCCACCTTCGATCTAGCAAATTTTGGTAATTTTGTTCCCTTTGTATTCCATCGCAGCAGTTTGTTGCCTCGTAAAGTTTATAAAGAAGCCGGATAATGTAAAAAAACACGCAAATTTTCATCCTCGGTATACCGCATGTACATCGACCAGATGGAGTCCTGATTAAAGCAATGAATGTATGGAATCTATTTCTTTAGACGCTCCTGTAATTATATTTAACACCACATATGTAGACCAGCCGTAACAGCTGCGCCATCGGAGCATTGTGATAAGATGTTCAATGGGTGCAGCTTCCATGAGGTCAATGACTCTAAAATAGCAGGTTAGAGAGTCGGGCGTACAAAACTCTGTCGTTCACTCAATTGTAACATTGTAATGATTTAACATGAATAAAATCCGACAGCAAAAACAGAAGGAAGCGTCTTTTTCATTGGTATATTCGAGCCATTTCCTTCCAGTATGTCATTTCGGCGAGAATAATCGATGTTGATTTCCAGATTGGAAATTTACAATCATTAGGCTGCGATGGTAAATTAGAGTTAAGGTCACGTGGCGGATGAAAATCACTAGCATTTGTTTTTGATCGAAGAATCGGAGGATTGGCATTCGTAGAATTGTCGCGTTCGAGATTACTTGATTGTCTTGATTGTAGTGGCTTGAAATATTTCAAAATAGACATGTTGAGTCAAATCAGTTATTCTTAGAATGGAAGCACCGCTTAAGCGACATGTAGCTGTTCCTTCACTCAGGGAGGAAATGATCGGATGCAGTCACACCATGTGAGTGATTTAGAAAAACGTCATTGGCGGATGGGAGTTAGCTCTAGAATGTGTAGATAGAAAGTGCTGTAAATTTCATAGGTGGGAGTAACTCACATAACTACATTCAGTAGGGTGGGCTGATTTTTAGCCGGGTGGGCTAAGCCCCAGCCAGGCCCCCCCCTACGGGACTGGCTAAATTTCTACCGGTAGAAAGTAAAGCGATTTAGTACTCTGCCCACAGAAATTTCAGCCGAGTTAGTCGACAACGGCATGATACCGAAACCGGCGGGACATTCAGTCTGTTCAGTCTGTTTCAGTGATAGACCATCGTTCATTAATTATTCGGCTGAATATTCTGCCGGCAAAATATCAAATCGACTTATTTTTCTTAGTTAATGAACAGTCCCACCTACAAACACGATTGGGAAGTCACTGTCTCGGAGCTTTTAGCATAAAAGAAGACCTTGATTGGCAGAATCGAATGCTGATGATAGATCTAGGGATCTAGATATTATTGTCATTCTCATCGTGCTTTAGTTATCGGATGATTTCGGAGCACTTCCCATTAGTCCATTAGCGGATCACAAGGTAGTTAAAGCTGAATAGAAACAAGTACACTTACGCAGCCAAAATTATCTTGCATCTCGGACACCAGGTTGATGCGACAGGTAAAAGACTTTCTGGGAAAGTCAAGGCGCTAGTCGAAGCACCAACACCTACTTGCTTCACAGAACTAAGACGGCTCTAGAACTTTCGGTTTTTACTCCAGAAACTTAACTAACTTTGCTACTTTGTTGGATCCTTTATGTTATTACCATTGTACTATGAAAGCTGATTTTTTTCAAAAACAGGAAGAAGGATGAGATACAATGTTATTGTTTACTGGCTGGAATTGGCAAATAAGTAATTGGAATTTAAAAGGCGATCTTAAAAATTTACAGCTACATTCTGCATCTAGTGTATGATTTTAATTACCGTTTGTCCTCCATCATAGGGGGGTGAATTCTGACATTTAAGGGGGGAAGGTTCTCCTCAAAACATGGCTGGTTAAACCACTGACTATAAGCTCCGCACTTGCCCCATTTGAAGTTTCACTTCCTTATTGTTCGCTTCTCTGGGATTGATAAATTCTGAAAGAAAATAAGGAAGTGCTCGACTACAGAAGGAAAAATCTTGCACTCGTGTGGGCATGTGAGAAGTGAAGAGCATACTTAATTGTTCGGCGATTTGTCTAGGAAACGGTCGACGAGCCGATACAGCTGATTTTCTAAAAGAAAGGGTTGGTAGGATTGGTGTCAGGTTAGCCTGGTCGGCCACTCGAATGATGGCTTTTGACTTACGGCTCTAAATCCAGTGTAAGCGTGGCACAGAGAATGCTTTCCCAGATTTTTGCTCCAGGTTCCCTGTCGACGATGGAGTCCTCTATCTTACAGCCGATGACGACGAGGACACATTTCTAATGAGCTCCACGAACGTCTCATTTCATGGTGTGTCTGAATCCTGCCCTAAGCTATAACAGCTTTGCGCAGTCTTGAAAACGGAATGGCCAAACTCTCACTCCTCGTTTAGCATATTTGAGGGGTGAACAACGAGAAGCAGAATCCCAATTGACATCAAACCATGCTTCAAGGTGAAAAGAACTGTCTATCCATGAAGGACATGTGTTGAGAAGCTGCAGGCTTGTTGTTTTTGTTTCCATGAGAGGCAAAATTACAAGTCTAGCTCATGAGAACCATCAAGGTATACATGGAGCTAAAGCCCGAATTCGCTCAAGTTGTTGGTTGACGGGATTGAATACTGAGATGGAGCAGGCTGCATTGTCTTGCGTGATGTGTTTCAGAAGCCTCCAAAACTTTCAAAGTAGTTTCAGCCCCAGAAAAAGAGCAGTCGCCTCACCCAAATGACCCTTGCAACCGAATTTCTACAGAAATTAAAGGTTCAATGAATGACTTGCATCCGGATGAACGCTCTGTCATAGTTTATAATGGATTTATTCAGTAAGTGGCCTGATGTAGTTTTTTAAAGAAGTGTTTAGTCATCCAAGATCGTCCAATTTCTGTAGCAGGTGATGAGTCGATAGGGTATACTGCGACAGATCCTGTCAGAAAACGGAGTACTAATAGTTTCAGAAGAGCTCTAAATCTTCCTGAAGGATAGCTACATCAAACACATTCGCACTGTATAATCCCTAGTCGAAGGCCTTGCTAGAAACGAGACATAGCGGAATTGCAGTGAAAGAAAAATCTCCGGTAAAACCTATGCCCAGTCATTCTTGCAGAACTATAGAACTGCACAACATGCTGTTTCCCTGACTTCTCAAGGCTCTGTTTCGCGGTAGAAAGATGGGGCTAAACTTGAGGTGTTCAGTGAAGACCATAGAGCTCCTAAGAGTAGGGCTGCATTCGACGTTGCGTTTAGGAAAGGGTAGAGAGTTTGCATCAAGAAAGGTGCATAGAAGTCAGCAGTGGAGAAATTAATGGGCGCTAAGTCTGCCACCGTATTTTCTCGAAAAGAGCCCTCACTTACATTACAAAGAAATCATATAGCCCGCCCTCGAATAGAAACCGAACCTAAATTTTGTTCTAAGTGTTTTTGCGAGTTTTGCTATCAGCTCACATTCACTGGAGTGGGGTTCATATAAATTTTGAGTGTTTAAATGAATAATTGTCTAAATAGCTATCTACTGTTAGTAGATAGTATGGTTAAAAAGGTGATTGATAAACCGAATACGTTATTGATTTCTAATCAATGCCTGCATTTTGATAAGCGCATTGTAACGTTGCTATACTTTTATACGAAAATACATGATGCTTTTTTAGTTGAAAAATATTATTTACAGGGTGGCAATAAAGTCACGATAAAGTCATGCAATCATTATGGCCATCTCGTAATTCGCATTTATCAACACACCCACACGTTTGGTCGTTATAAACATGACGTAAACTAATGAAAACAGTTCATTCAGTCAATGAATGGTGCTTATCTTATCAGCAGAAGATAATGGCTCGTCATCTAGCATTAGCGGAGCGCCATTCATTGGGAAAAGATATTGAAGGAACGAAAACGCAACAGTTGTCATAAGATATTCGCAAGAAACTTTTCAAACTCCTCCTACAAGACAAACAGTGTATAATAACGATATCTTTCGTTAGAATTTATTGTGCTCTGTCCGTCGCTCCGCTATCAAATTTATATCGTTGGCATCCTTGTGATTCGAGTGTTCCTTGTGGCTGGTCAGTTTTTTTATCCAGTGAGTGGTTCATGCTGATTTTGGGATATTTCGGTTGGAAGACACAGTGGTTGACTAATTTTTGTTCAGTCTTATTGCAATTTATTGTATCAGCAACTGAATCTCATCTCGCTTCGTGCCTACAGTGGGCTGGTTTTCTGGTTAACCGGATTTTCAAGTTGTTGTTTGACGGTTTGTGTCAGCAGCTACAGTGGTCTAGTGGTTAACGTTCCTGGCCTTCTGTTGGAAGTTCCAGGTTCGATACTTAGTGATCTTTTTTTGCGACTTTTAATATCGTTGACAATGTCTCAACCAAACATAGTTTTGCTTTCCGATGAAGAATTACCGAGACGGAAGAACTATTTTAATAAGCAAGAATTGATAAATGACTTTCTCCAAATCAGAAAAGAAAAGCTTGATGTAGAGAGCATTGTTGGCAGACTGGAAGAGAAGCTGAATGATATTCTTAATCCTCTCATTTGCTCGCTGAATCATTTGAAAGAAAGTCATCTAAACCTTCAAGCAGTTCATGCCATGCTCCAACTTCAGGTCTCTGAGCTGGAGACAAATGCGAAATTTCAAATAGAGGATATGCTGCCGGAAATTCATCAGCGGCGTACTCGAGAATCTAGCCTCATTATCACGGGCGTTCCCGAAAAAGACTCTGGATCTGTTGCTGAGAGGAAGGCATTCGATGAGCAGGAAGTTCACAAAATTTAGCTTCTATTTGTCGATGTCAAAGGAGAGTTGGTGGATGGTGTAGGAACGATTGGGAAAAAGCAGTCTAGTAAATCTCGACTCAAAACGAATCAAGATCAAAGATATTTCTACATAGATTAACATTCTACGAAATTCGAGGTCCTTGAAGAACGCTCCCAACTTCCGATCCGTTTTCATAAATCATTTAATCCCTTTACAGCAGCAACAACATAGACTGCTACGAAAGGAATTGAAAGATAGGCAAGACAAATGAGAGTGTGTTGTCATGAAGCAAGGAAAGATTGTAATGAGAGAACAAATATCGAACGAATTGGGTTTTCAAACCGGTTTTTAACGTCAAGAAATTCAACGATTTTGACACCTCCATTGTGCACTTCCAGTTGGCCTGCGTTAATAAGGTCACCTTACCGAGTCGGAACACATTTGTTGGCAACATTTGTTAACACAGTTGGCCCTCCATTAAAATCTTTCGATCATAAAAGTCGTTTTGCGCCCAAAATGCTGCATGGATCTTGATTCTGCTATACTTTGTAAAGTTTTTGATTATAGACAGTCAAATATGTATGATGTTTTGCTATACCTTCAAAGATCTGATTTTTCTGCTGTCCCCAATGAAGATGTTGTCGATTCAAAATGTAGAGTGTTCTATGACCTATTCCAAGAGGCCATGGCTTTCATCCCAGTCAGACATGTTTTGCTGCATGAAAGTGACAAGCCTTGGTCAACGCCTATGTTGAAATTGCTTATTGAAGATCGATGGCGAGCTTATCGCAAAAATAATTGGCCAGTATTCGAGCACTTGAAAATCAAAGTTAAGCAAGAAATCGTCAAATCGAAGAAGAAGTGGAGCAATAAAATTATCAAAGAGGTTAATAAGGTTTGGACTATTGTGAAGGAAATAACTGCCAATCAAGGAAATAAGAGAAAAGCCATGGTCATGAACTCCGATACGTCTGAATTCTTAAGGAAATTGACAGGCTCTTTCAACACGCCTTTCAATCATGACGATGATGTACCCCTCCAGTTTCAACAAAAAGACAACAGCCAAATGCTCGATTTGATAGTGACGCCAGATGAAGTTTTCGAACAACTGACGAGATTACAGTTGGGGAAACTTTCGGATGCGACGGTATACCGAATTGTTTATTAAGAGAAAGTGCTCATATAATTTGCGAGCCGCTGCGTCACATATTTCAATTCTCCATTGACCACAGGATCTTTCCTTCAGTATGGAAGACTGCTCATATTGCTCCGGTGCCTAAAGTGAAGAACGCAACCACCGATGAATTCCGTCCAATCTACATTCTACAATCCATGTCAAAGACTTTTGAGAAGCTGATGCTGTCGCGATGCAAGAGTGAATTCGTTAAGTTGTATGGGCCGCATCAACACGCCTATGATATCCTATGGTGGTGGACCATTTGGTTCCACCACTAGTGCGTTAATGGACATCCACAGCTCAATTACCGAATACCTCGTAGACAACAATACTGAATCTGCGCGAGTTCCGTGCATTGATCTAAGTAAGGCATTTGACAAAATCCAGCACAATGGATTGATTAACACCCTGCATAGTGGAGGTCTTAATCCAGGAATGGTACTATGGTTGAAATCCTATTTAAGCAATAGGCAACAGATGGTCAGGTACAACGGATGTCTCGGTCCCTCAATGGAAGTTGTTTCTGGAGTTCCTCAGGGCTCCCTGCTCGTTCGTTTCATTTGTGCTGTTTTTCTAGGATCTATCTCCATTGAGTCGCGCAACGCAAGACTCATCAAATATGCTGATGATATGACGCTTGTTGAGTGACTGTCAAAAGGGATCCATCAATCCATTCTTCCTAGATAATATTGTCAGTCATCTCAGAAATCTAAACCTAGCGCTCAATTGTAGTGAGTCTAAGCAAACAGTGATACTCCGTTCTACTAGTGCTCGTGTTTTGTTATATGATGACATTGACTACAGACGAGTTGAACATCCTTGGCGTTACTCTGCATAATTCTCTATCTTGGGACCAACATAATGTGCGCCTCTCAGCATCTTGTAGACTCCGCTATCCGGTGTCTGAAGAATGTCTTGTCTCCCCGTCAGTCGACGGAAGTTTAAATTGCGTATGTTCAATCGGCCTTACTTTGTGCTGGTCCTTTGTTTTGCAATCTTTCATATCGCTCTGTAAAAGACATAAATTACATTGAAAAACGGGCTCATAGAATCAGTTGCGATTGTCATTGTATCCCTTCTGTTGAAAATCGTCGCATTGTGCAATCCATAGAGTATACAGTATATACATATATATATATATATATATATATATATATATATATATATATATATATATATATATATATATATATATATATATATATATATATATATATATATATATATATAAATCGACTACAGTGTTGAAGAAATTAATTTTCTTGATGTCCACATGTATGTAAACAAGAACTGTAATAAATTAGAAACAGATATCCATCGCAAAATAACTGATAGTCAAAGTTACGTGCCTTTTGATTCAGGTCATCCTAAGCATGTTTTGAAAAACATACCATATTCTCTTGCCAGGCGAATTTATAGCATTGTGTCTGATGTTAATAATAAATTGCTACAATTAAGTCAACTAAAGTCTATCCTTTTAGAATTAAAGTATCCTCTCAGCTAAAACCAATGTTGGTTTTAGCGAATTACCCCCTGAGGAAGAGCGAACGCTCGAAACGCGTAGGGGTTGTACATATCTTTTAATTAACTATTTTAATCTGGTCAATAAATTTCAAGGAGAGACGAAAGCTGTTTTTAGCATCAACTCAAATATGAAGAACCTCCTGTTGGCGGCCATCCTGTATATCCTCTCAGCCTAGTCGAAAGCTCATTTATTAGGGCTAATAACGATGGTGGCATCAATATTAACAAAGTTGTAAGCAAGAATGAAATTCCCAATGAAGGTGTGCCTTTCATTTGTACCTACAATCGCAACAACCCAAGCGTGTATTCACAAGTCATTAAACTGGTCACTCAAAGTTTGTGCTTAATTGATCCATTCCAGAACATGCGCTTTTTCAGATCTTATAAACAACCGCCTTCTCTGCTTAGAATCCTTAGTAACAACAATAGGAAGACCATTGAAGGTATTTCTCCTGGTGGGGAACCGAGGTGTAAATGTTCTACCAGTTTGATATTAGGAAGAACAATACAATTTAAGGTGGGTAATAGTGATCGCACCCGGTTGTTTACTATAAATAAGGATCTCACTTGCACATCTAAAAATGTTATCTATGCAATAAGGTGCAATGCGTGTAGAGATTTCTATTTAGGTCAAACGGGAGATATCTTTCGCAACCGTCTGACTATCCATCGGCAGCAGATTGACCATGAAGAATATAGAATTCTCAATACGAGCAAGCACATAGCTCATTGTGCTAGACATCTCACTTCGAAGTTTGAAGCGGCTCCCATTTACCAAATGAATGTACATTCCAGTTGCATAGATCGTGAGAAGGAGACTGATTTCATTTCTTTACTAGGACCTCAGTTAAATATAGAATAATTTCTATGTTTCATTTTATGTATATTTGAGTTTGAATAAATCATTTTCATTCCCATGACTAGCCTGCTTAGATCAGGACGAAACCGGTCGGGAATTTTGATACCTCTGACTTTTCCTTGAGTGCTTTTTTGGTTTTTTATATTATTTACCATTTTGATTTATTCTATTATTATATATATTATTATATATATAGGTAGAGTGTCGACTCAAAAAAGTGTCGTGTCTGCATACAGTGGAAATTTTATATGAAAAGATTCAGTTTTTCACGGAGATTACGTTCCTGTGGTCTAAAATATTATTTGAGCAGTTTTTAAAAAGCTATATTTTTGCAAATTTATATACTATCGAGATGAAACCGCTGTATAAGTAGCATGAGACAAGTTGGATATCAAAAGGAATGAATATTTGCTAACAAGCGTCTTAATTATGTGGAAATTAGGCTGATGATCTAGGAAAGCTCATGAACTGCATCCAATGCAAGTCCTTGCAAGTCTTCAAGGAAAAGTTGAGAGCTTCTTGGCTCAGAATTTTTTAATCCAATTTTCAGCGGCATGATTTCATGATTCACAATTGGCATCATTTCTTGAATCTGAGTAGTAATAGTAATGTGGAACAATTTATATACCCAAGTTAATTATGATCAGTTTCTATGATTATGATGCTTTTTTCTTTTAGTGGCAGGTAGTTTGTGATGTGATCACGCTTAAGAAAATAATCTTATTACATGTATAGTATTGCTGACCTATGAGTAATGGTAGCCTATCGAATTGCTAATTTAACAAACTATATTACATGGAAGATTTTTGGAATACTTTTCCTTATTCTGTATTGCCATCATTATCAGCCAAATTCGTTTACATTTATCCAAACGTGTAAAAAAACTACAGATCTCACAGGTGTTACTTGGTCTCGACTTCGTATCGACTCATTTTCATTTAATGAAATCGAAACTGTATACACATAGGGGATTTAATAAATGCTGAGTTACCACTCTACCAAATATACTTACTCTATGGTGCAATCAATCACATTTCCGAAGAAATGTAAGGATATCTTTCATCCTTTGAACTATTGCACGCCGCGGCGTCTTCCACATACGAACCACTTTTGTCTCCCAAAAATCAAGACGACTAGACGCAAGAACACATTTTTCCCATGGACATGTTAGATGTTTAATCGAATGTAATATTATCGACCCCTTTGAAGTGAATGTCATATCTGGTATATTAACTTTTTTTGCCACATTTGTAACTTTTGAATATTGATTTTTTCCTTTGAAACCTGCCTTTTCTTGTGGATGGCTTTTTGTGATGAATGTATAAACGAAGTGACTGACTTTTAATTTCTATGAAATATGAAAATTATTCCCATCAAATTCGAGATAAATTTGATGACACAATGATCTGTACAAGACGCTCCTCGGTCTGGCTGGCCAACGACAACATGCACGGAAGATAACAAAGATCTTGCTGCTTCAGTGGTAGAAAGCCCGTGTACATCAACCGTACGGAGTTAGGGATAAACCGAAGATCGCTTCAAATTCAGTAGTATTCGGATAACTCGTCACCCCTGGGGAGCGGCCAAACACCACGAGTTATCTTATTTGACGAGTAATCCGAAGTTGTTATTTTTAATGATAAGGCTAACCACTTACATTGAATGCACATTAATGATATTTGAAATATAGTATAATATCACAGCTACACCGCCAACTTCATCCCTAATACATGTACGTGTACATGCATGTAATACAGTACTTACAAAGCTTAACCTGTTAGATAGTACATGTGTATATGTACATGTAGGCATATATGCATTAAACTTGCCTGCTAGCCTGCTTCCTACTACGTGTATGTAGGTGAATATACAGTACAGTACTATTTGTGACAGTTTGCAGTACAGTACTATTGTAAACAGTGTCAACTGTACACAACGGTGACAGACTGTACAAAGGTGGTATTGTTTTATTTCCCCCAAATACATGTAGGCCTGCCTACCTTTGATCGTCTAGAGACTGTAATCTGATTGAATCATCGTATGTAGCTGAATCATCATCTCAGCTAGCCTACATTTTCCAAATACAGTAGAATTGAAAACGAAATAATCCACGTCATGACATAATTCATTTTACTTTACACGAAATGAACACATAATCTGGCGACTGGCAGGCTCATCTCTACACAACTTACATAAAAACTGTCATAGATTGAGAGGAAGAAACACAAAACAATAGCACTAATTGGTGAGACAAAATAAACTAAGCATTATTAACATCTGGTTGACACCATAAACTCGACAAAAATTATTCAACTACTGAAAAAGTCAGTGATCTTGCTTTGTACTCTTTCCGAATCACACTTTTTCGATGCAATTTCAACCAGCTTGTTCAATTTAAAATCAGAAGAGTCAGTGTCATTCTGAGCCAGAAACTTTTGCAAGGTTTCAACTGCAGCTGCAGCTTCACTTACCTGCACCAGTGATGGAGTGCTGTCATCTTCGTCGTCAGTGCTGCACTCCAAGATCACGACGTCATCTTCGCTGTCTTGTGTCACGCTGTTGACTATGTTGACTTCACTTGCTGGTGCACATGTAGCCGTTGCATCATCTGAAGAAATGTATTGGTCAATATCGACTGCCGGTGTAAGAAGCAGGGCTAGTCTTTCAAATACATTGCGAAAGTTTTGCATCGTCGCCACTGTCTCTTGTGCCGATGGGGTTTCATTTTGTGTCGATTCGGGTGAGGACAAGAAGCCACAGTGTTTGTAGCAGTTCTGAATTACGGTTGGAGAAATGCTATCCCAGGCTCCTGCGGATAAGGTCACCGCCAAGTGAAGATCCGGTTTAAAATCTGTGTGTCCACTTTCTAATTCACGTATCATTCTTGTAAGCAACAGCTTTCGATAGTACACTTTGAATGACCGGACTACTCCAGCATCCATCGGCTGAGTATGAGAGGTGGAATTAGCAGGTAAGAATATCAGCCGCACAGATTTAAGCTGTTCAACCACTGGATGCGCGGGACAATTGTCTACGAATAACAATATTTTCCTGTTTTCCTTTGTCATTTCGGAATCCAGATTCTTCACATATTCAGTGAACATATCTCCAGTCATCCATGAACGTCTGTGGCTTTGTATATTACGGGAAGTCTTTTAAAGCCATGAAAACATCTCGGTTTCTAAAACCTGCCGATCACAAGTAGACGTCGTTTATCTGAGCCGTCCATGTTGGCAGTGATCATGATTGATATTCGTTGCTTCCCGGACTTGCCTCCAACACATTTGTCACCTCTTTCAGCCAAGGTTTTGTCGGACAGCAATTGCCAAAATAGGCCGGTCTCATCGGCATTGTATACATCAGATGGACGATATTCGCGAAGCAATTCAGGTAGCTGATCTTTCCATTGGGAAATTGTTTCGGGGGGGGGATAGACCTTCCTTCGCCACTGATCTGGCGTTATGTAACCGCATGGCGATTTTTGAATCGATTGAGCCAACTTTCGTTGTATTCGTAATCGTTCGCTTGGAGTCGATGAGCAAAGTTCTTGGCTTTCTCAAGAAGAAGTGCTCTACTCACAGGTACACCTTGAGATCTCACTTGTCTAAACGATTTAAGGAGACTTTCTTCAACTTCTGGTTGCTTTGATAGCCTCATTCGTTTCCGGCTAGCTGCGAAGTCATTATGTTCGACTGCTCCGACAATTTCATCACGATTCTTCAACCAAGAAACGAACGTTTGCCACTTCACTCCATAGCGAGATGTAACTTCACTTTTGGATAGATGTTCCTGTTCAAACGTTGTAATAATTTTGGCCTTTTTGTCCAACGGAAAGGTCGTCAGGGAGCGCTTCGAGTTCGATATGATAAAAAACGGTAGACAGCATAGAGGGTAGGCAGCGAGAAATGTCGTCACTCGTCAGAGAATAATTCGAATTGCCTTTTGAGATGCAAATGAGTCACATGATCTCGTGTGCAGACTTCTTCAATATGCAGAATTCCATATAAGGTATTTTTCAGCGTTTCGCTTCCATATAAGGAAATCCATAGAGGGAATCTACCTGAATGTGTCATGTTATTGTCATGTTATTCTGTATGTAGGCTGCTACTTAAAAATTCTAAGTTAATCAGTAATAATTTAATTTTTCGTATTGTTGGTAAGAAATGAAATTCACGTACACTATCAAATTACGGCACACGGCTCTCTGGTACACGGATAGTGATAGCCCAAACCAGTGGCCTACTGTTAAGCTGAACAAGTGCGAAAAAATATTGACGAATTATCCGAAGAACCATTATTATCATCTTGATAGTAACTCAATATACATGGTAAAATAAAATATCTCTGAATATGAAACTCCCAAAGACTTCAAAACAGAGATTTGCTGTAGCCAAGCACCTCATCGTGAAAATTTGAGGACAAAATTAAGACTTGCAATTAACAAATATAAAGCTTAATGCATTCAACCCGCCCTCGAATAGAACCCGCACTAGTTTCGCGAAAAATTCATATAACCCGCGGGTTATATTTGAGAAAATACGGCATTTTGGGTAATTGAGAGTAAATGGCACTCCAGGTTCATTTCCCGAGACTAGTCATGACAACCCAGAGAAGCAGGAGAACGTCCGATACTCGGGAAGAGCCAAGAAGTGAGAGAACAGAGGACGGGCGAGTTATGGGTGAACCGGCATGAGCATGCCACGGGCGAGAACCGGTTCGAACGAGCCGACGAGAGGGAACCGGTCCTACGAGGGGTAATCCTTCGAGGAAGTCCACGAGGGGGAATCGATCCGAGCGAGTCATGATGTAGAACTGGGTTGAGCGATGGACGATTGACCCGAACATGCCATAGCAACCCCCAACGCATGCGAACAGTGGTCGAAGAGTTGTGCAATAGCATGATGCGGATTATTTTTACTATTCAAAGGCATATGCAGACAGATGACTCAAATTTCGTAATTCCATCTCCTTTGACAGTTGCGAACATTTGCTATGTATCATTCGCATGATTATGTTCCTTAACACTTTTGTGTGCAGGTGGAGGAGTGTCATGTAAACAATTAGTTTAACTTTAATGTTTTTTAAGTGGACAGACATTTTTGCTTTCGAGCACGCTAGGCCTTGGCCTTTTGATTTTCACGTCTCATTTACTTGCCATTATTATTTAGTGCAAGACATTATCATAGGCTTTTCGGCAAGTTGCAGTATTTCTTAAATTTTATCATCAAAAATTATCCTATTTCTTGAAATACCTAACACCAGGACTTTATTCCATTACTTTGGGCAGTTGGCTTCAAAGTTAAATTACAGACCAGTACACCTGTATTTACGAAAAACACTAGTTTCTACCGTATTTGACATGTTTATGTTTACATCTACAAATTAAATGTCGGAACAACTTCAGAAGTGAATTATAAATTCGGATGTTGTTGATTAACCCCTTAACGCCCAAATTTGTCAGATAGATGTCGGTGCTATGCGCCATTAGAAATAGTAAAAAACAGATTTCATCAAATATCGAACATTTTGTCCGCAAATTAATTATTGCGATTGAATCAAACATAAATTGAACGAAATTAACTTCATTCATGAATAATTATGAAATTTTGCGAAACATGTAACACAGAATCCAGGATAATTGTCACACTTTGCACATTGGTAATACGTTTCCTTTCGGATATTGACTGCCCAGCATTCTCTGCAACGTTTTTGCGTCTTTTCTTTCTTTATTGTCGAAAGAATCACTTCGAGAAAATGCACCTCTCGAGATACTTCTGGTACAACACCAGAGCTCAAGCTAGTTGAGTGACGAACTCTACGTTTCAATGGAACAGACTCTATTCCAGTAAGGTAGATAATCGCCAATCTGGAGAAGTTCAGAAACGTCGCCTTTTCATTTTTTTCTTTTTTGTACATCAAATATACATTGAGTACCAAACGTTGAATCATATGGATTCCATATTTTTTAAACCATGCATGAGTACGTCGCGCTGCTGTAATGGAGGAGAGGTACTGATCAGTAAGATCCACTCCCAACATACCAAAGTTATAACGCTCGATGGCAGATGGCTTTTCTCACACTTGTCTTCTGTTTCCTGGAAGATGTCGCTGCTTCTCTATCATACCAGCTTTATCAACCGTACTGAGGAAGTACACGTCTCTTTTGTCAGTGAACTTTACGGCCAATACACCATGTTCAAGCCTAGTGTACATTAGATGAAGTTGGCAGTTAGCAGTTTGTCGTTTGTAGTTAAAGTTCGCAGTTTGTCGTCAATCGCTAAAATCATGAAGTTGAAGTTTGCAGTTTGCAGTTACCGTTTGTAGTTACAGCATTTCGTAGTTTATAAAGACGTGTACATATTGAGCGATGAGAATCAAAATGTCAGCTGCTGTGAATAGAAGACGGAAATTGCTACTCCTCCTATATATTACTACCCTTCGAAGAAATTCCCGAAGATGGTGGATCAGACCAATATTTAAACAAAGAAAAATCTACGGAGAGATGCGTCTGTTAGATCAGATGGAGGAAGTTGACTCAGAATATTTCTATAAATTCACACGAATGTCGCCGACCAAATTCAACAAGTTGCTAAACATTTTGAAACCAAAAATATCTCATTCAGGACCCAGAGAATCGATTTCTCCCAAGGAACGTTTAGCCATTACCTTACGGTAAGTGACATTATGTACTTACATAAAACAATTATTTCATTTTTACATTGTTTTCTTGTAGGGTGTTGTCAACAGGCGATTCTTTCCAAACTGTTGGATTTAGTTTTCGAGTTGGATTCAAAACAGTTGGAAATATTGTAAGAGAAGTGTGTGATGCCATTTGGGAAAACTTAGCACCAGAATACCTACGAGTACCGGTTGAAAGTGAATGGGTGCAAATTAGATCTGATTTTTGGAATACATGGAATGTTCCTAACTGCTTAGGATCAATCGATGGCAAGCATTGTACCATCCAAGCTCCAAATAATTCTGGAACTGATTACTTTAATTATAAGAAATTTTTCAGCATCATTCTTTTGGCAGTTGTAGACGCCAATTATTGCTTTAAGATCATCGATGTAGGAGCTGCTGGCCGCCAAAGCGATGGAGGAGTCCTGAGAAACTCCCTATTCTTCCAGAAGGTCGAATCAAATGAATTGAATTTACCGAATGAGAAATGCCTCCCGAATACTTCCGTTTCATTACCTCATTATTTTCTTGGTGATGAGGCATTTCCTTTGAAAACATACATGATGCGACCATTTGGAGGGAAAGTAACATCGGAATCAAAAAAGATTTTCAACTATAGACACAGCAGAGGTCGAAGAGTTGTAGAAAATGCTTTCGGAATTTTATCCTCAAACTGGAGAATTTTTAGGTGAGTTAACTTTAAACCAAAAAGGAAAATAGTAGTGTATTAGTTGTCAATATTATTTATTAAGCCTTATCAATTTGTCATCAAATACCTGTACATTCTTTCTTGCATCTCAATTAATATAATTCAACAAAATAACAATGCATAAAATATATACGTGAAACGAAAAACATTCATTTGAACTATGACTACTAAGAAAAATAGGGATTCTAAACTTCATTGCATTAGTGATGTAATGAAGCTATAATAATAAATGAAAATTTGCGATTAATTATGAGTTGTAATGATTTTACGAATCATTAAATCTTAAAATATGTATTTATTTTCAAATTATGTAAAAATTTTCATTTAGATCATTACGGTTATTAATCAATAGAAAAACAATAATCTAGTTACAAAGTTAAAATCTGTGATCATGTCTAAACAAATTAAAGAGATATTGACTTGTTCACGTGTGAAAGTATTATAATATAACTACGTGCGTACTATTAAATGGATTTTTCTATTTCAGACGTGCAATTGTCGCTAAGCCAGAGACTGCAATCAAAATAATCAAAGCGACGTGTGTGTTACATAATTTTCTTAAGATGGCGGATACATCTGAGGATACTAACAGGCGTTATTGCAAGCCTGGTTTTGCTGATATGGTTGATCAGAATGGTGATGTAATTGATGGATCATGGAGACAAGAATCATCATCTGATGTTTTGGAATCTTTTACAGAGAAAAACTCGGACAAATCATCGAAAAATGCGATGCAAAATCGGGAACTGTTATGTGACTTTTACAATTCTCCAGAAGGAAAAGTTTCATGGCAATACGCTTACATTCGACGTGGACTTTGAACCGTGTAAAAATCATTTAGGAAACTTTCGACAGCATTTTGGAAGATGAAATAAAGACTTGAAGTAATTGTCTTCTTATCACCGTTATCTGCTTAATTTGGAAATTATTGCGTGATTAAGTGTTTATGTAATTTTCTTGTATGAGGAAAAATCGAATATCACCAATTTTATTCTAATTTGATGGAGTAAATCAAGTTTAAACAAAATGATAAAAGAAAAGAGTCAGATTATGTATTGTTGGTATTGGAATTCATATATTTGTAAAATGCGAGTACTTTCGACCGTCATCCAACAGTCATCATTATTATGTACTAATCAATTTATACTAATTAGCAAAAACATAATTTGTGTGTTAGTAGGGGTTTAAATCATAGTTTGAAAATGATGTTTACAATAAAAAAAGTAGAGATGATCAAAATGGAGATGATCATTACAATGAGAGATGATATGATATAAATATGTACAGGTTGTACTAGATTACATAATATCGTTTCTGGCCTATAGCAATAGCAATTGACCTGACATGGAGGATAAGATATGTACGTTATACATTAGTTTTATTAGTAAAAAATATTAGTAGAGGAGAAATTCACGACAACCATCAATCAACAACGAAACAGAATTAGACAGATATCGTGAATTCCTCTTCTACTAACTTTATTTTACTAAAATTACCTATTTTTAATTAACTTGTTTAATGGAGAATTTTACAAATATAATTGTTCAAGTTACCAAAAGAAATATCTGATGTTGCCGTTATTTCATGTTATGTAATTTACGCTGTTATTCCCGTTGATAAAATTGGTATGATGATTATCTCTTTTGATACAGCATATAAACATTAGTATGTAAGCTTATCCTTGAGCTACTAAGTAATAGAACTCGAAATCCTTACCAATTAAAATATCATATTTTCATCAACTAACTTAATTCTTAGACATTGTTTAGTATGTTTTATTAATGCCAGTATTTCCCATTTTCCGATTTTTCCTGATTTTCCATTTTCAATTTCCAAAAAATTTTAAATTATCTTTCCAAAAAATAAGGTCCCTTAGTATTAAGTATACTTCTGAGAACAAGACTACAATTTCCAGAATACAATGAAAATATATTTGTTAAGCACTGATACAATGGAACTAATTCCAAAGATTGTCCCACACATCAATTGTGGACTGTTCTCTCTGGTTGTTTGCTGATGTCGACGATTGCTCATTGTTCTCATTGTTCTGACGGAAATATTGAGACGAACATTGTATATTTCTTTTTGTAAACTCATACAATTTCATCTGAATCGCCATTCGCGCCTCAATTTGATCACAAACATTGAGTTTCTTCAAGCACCATGATACATATAATCCAAACATGTCATTCTCATCTTTTTCTACATCTGACTTCCGCAATTCTTTAAGTTCTTCTATGATGAAGTTCTGTAACTTCGCAGAAGATGTAAGTTTAGGAATTTTTGCAGAGGAAGCACATGTAAGTTTAGGTTTCTTCACTGGTGTTTCAGTAGATAAAATCTCCTCTCCATCACTTTCAATGTCAGACCGGTCTTTGTTCTCAATACCAATCAGACCGTTCTCGATGTCACTATCAGAAGTTTCAGAAGAGACGATGTTAGAGTAAGTTATTCGATGTTTCACAGATGGTGTTAAAAAGTTTAAGTAGGGCAGCCAATGCCATTTATCCTCCTTAGTGGCAGCGCTACCACTTCTTTCACGCAATCTCTTCTCGCGTAGTTTTCTTGAGAATGTATCTCGAAGATTCTTCCATCGTTTCTGAGAATCTTCGACGGTAAGAGAACAAGCACTACTAACCGATAGCCAAGAATTTTCTTTCAAAGTTTTATCCTTATAGTCTTTCAAAGATGTATTATACAAGTGTGGATATTTCTCCACTTCCAGAATCAGTTTCTCAGTAACCGAAGTATCACTATCCATCATGATAATATATAAAATCGTGTTGTAGCTCAACTGCACAGTCAAAAGTTGTGATTATCAAATTCTACCAACGACAGCAGTTCGGTTACCAAAACGACGCTTGACGTCATCATTTAGGAAAAATCAATGTACACGCATCAACGACGAACTGCCAACGACATGACTCAACGATTCAGCTCGGAGATGTCGTTGCATTGAACTGCGAACGACGAACTGCGAACTGCAGCTAATGTACACTAGGCTTCATTCCACAAGGTCGAAGTTACAGGAACCTGTCTTTTCTCTTTCAATTCATTTGGTACTCCTCTGTTCATGCGAACTGTTCCACGAACTCCAGTATTCCGAGTAATCAGATATTCACAAAGCCGGACACTGTTGTACCAGTTGTCAATGTGTATATACCCGCGATCAAGTAATGAAACTTTAGAGAGAAGATAGACGACAATTTTTTCACTTTTACTGAGGATAGAAGTTCCGGGTTGGTCCAATTCCAAACAGTCTTTGCCAGAATACAATGAGCTATACAACATGTATCCATTACCATCTGTTACAATGAATGTTTTCAGTCCAAATATTGCTCGCTTTGTGCGTATAAATAGTTTAATCGACAGTCTCCCTTTATAGGAAGAAGAGATTCATCGATGCAGAGATTCTGAGTAGGCTTGTACTTGTTACAAATAGAAATAATAATCTCCGTAATTCCATATATTCTTGTACTTTTATCTTGACTGACAGCTAGAGCATCACTGAAACGAATCCATCTCAGAATTTCAAGATAGGGGTTTCTGCTTAGAGAGTCTTGGTGAAGAAAATAAGGAGTTGAAAATATATCATCTGTAGACCAGTACTGCCGTATAGGTACTCTGATTCTGCACGATTCCCATCAATAGAGTTAGTCCTATAAATTTTTTTATTTCACTGGAATTTACATTTTTCCAAACAATTTCATTCTGAAGAATAGTTTCAGCATTACTTATAAGTACTCTCGTATTTGTCCACTCAGCTAAAGCTTCAAACACACAGTCCGGCAGGTATTCCTTGACGTAGTCAATGGCGTCATAATTACTTGTATCAATATTATCTTGCCAGCCAGACACACCTGTAAAATCAAAGTCATTTACGGTATCATCGTTATGTGTAACAGTTCTCCAGTTTGATGACTGAGTTCGAATTTCTGTCATTTGGGTATCACTTTCGATCGACGAATCTGAATCCATACTGTAATCATCACTGTTACTTACATCGTCTCCAATATTGTCATCCAATTCATTATCGCTAGCATCATCAATTCCATACCGAACAACTGGTCGTCTCAGTCGCGAAGGTCGTGCCGAAGCCATATTCTGCACATCAAATGAAAGTTTCCTTTGCTATTGACACTATTTGAAGGTTTGAATGTGAATAAACGTCACAACACCCGTACACGAGACAACCACTACCCGAACGCAGGAGTGGTGCGTGAGTACACCCACGCATGTGTGTCGAAAGAGCTTGTTAGAATTTGGTTAAAGTAGCATGCGTGTGTGTGCGCGTATATGTGTGTTAGAGGGCGGGAAGGATGGACAGATTGTACGCAAGAGCGCCAAACGAAAATATGAACAACAATGTACTGAGCTAATAATGAAAATTAAGAAGCAGATAAAATTACAGCTATGACGGACAGATCCGTCATGGCGCTGTTCATGGTGACGGATCTGTCCGTCATGAGCGCTAAGGGGTTAATAAATTGTTTAACCTTGTGTAGTCTATTTAATTTATCACAAATACAGAGCTTTGTGGACTACACTCACCTTCAACCAGTTTCGTTCCAACTCTTGAAAGAAAGAGGCTTTCCAAGGTGTATGCGAGGGGGAAACCCATACTTGTCCTTTAACCTGTCGGCTTCTTTTTGTTATCAAAAAAAATGTCTTTACGTGGCAAATTCACACAATTTTATAATGATATATTAACCACATTTAGGTTAATTGGACGAGTGCTCTTTATAATCTACAATGTAAATCAGCTGCTAAGCGAATAGTTTCTTCAAATGGAATATTATCAAAATGGGAGCTATGTCAAACTTGACTGAGGTTTTTTCTATCATTTAACAAAGTCGCATCGGCTTGCTATCTTGGTGGATTTTTAAAGAATTTTTGTAGCTACACAAAGAAATATGTGCATGCACATAGATGACACACATTATACCTTTTGATAGTGAGCGCAGATGAATGCACGGAAATGTGTTTGAGGATATTGCTCTGCTCCTAAATGTGCGATGGATCATATTGATAAATGCCAAATGTAGTATGGACCTGCGTTGTAATCAATTGCATTTCTGAGAATTTGACTCAAATGTGATGGGCCTGCTTTTAATCTCGAGATCTCGTATTTGGAAAATTTTGAACTTGGGAATGAGAATCGCGATCGAGATTGAATTCACTATATTATCCTCGTCTATACTGATCAGCTAAATTGTTTGCTAGCTTTTTCGCTGCTTATCCTACTCATGAAATACTCAACGAGATTCCTCTACTGCCTGTTGCTGCTGATGCTCCGATGCCAGCTTTCAATATCCGTGTGGGGAAAGATGAATGACTATAGATGTGAAACAGAGATGTAATCTGTCTAAAATTGTCTAGGTCTGACCGGAGCAGACCGGCGATTACATGTCTAAAAATTATTAGAAATTTAGCTGGTCCGAGGTTTACCGGACCCGACCGAACCGGCGACCGTCAAGATTTCTGATATGAAGTTTAATGACAAAAATCAAGATGCTCTTCATGCAATGGTTGTATTAGGCAAAAGGAATATAGAAAACACTGATTAAAATGTTGATCTTTCTTCGTGTCCCCCGATATTTTGGCAGAGCCCTGTAGCTCCGCTCGATACACCAGTTGCCTGTATAAGTTTACAGCAGATTCCATTCTTAACCAACTGTCATGATACCCAAGGTTTGTTAGAAAAACGAGCATACAGGAGAAATATAAAATCTGTAAAAATGCAAGAAATTAGAAGTGCCAAAATATAGAAATTGTGAATATATCGTTATGGATTCAGCGGAAACCAAAATTGGGAGCTGATATTTCAGATTTGTACTAGTCTACCATGTTAGAAACTCATAAAAAATGAGCAAAATTAAAGACCAAGTATCACACGCTTGTGATGAACCTTCCAGGAGTGGTGTCAAGTCAATTCGACCCCCTGACATTTCGACCCCATAAATTAAGTCATCTTAATTGACCCCATGAAATGAGGTTATCAAATCTACGCTTCTGCATAGTGCGTTGGCTACAGATATAAATAAATTGATGCGCTCTGTTGAATATCCTACCTATTAGCTGGCTGTTACAAGCTCCATCTGTCTGTTTCATTGATTTTAACATCTATCAAAGATTTCAAATTCTGTGTGTTGTGGGTTATTTTTCCTGATGGATATTTCGGCTGTAATTTGCATTCATTAGTTAAAGTATGGCTCGTAGGGGTCTATTCTGCCTATCTGAAGTGGATTCACTCAGTGATAATCAATTTATGGGGTAATAATTAATTGATGGGGTCGAAAGGTCAGGGAGTCGAAGTGACTACCCCAGGAGTTACCTATGTACATGTATTTTGCAGAAAAAATGATAGATCTATCATTCGTTTGTTTATTTATTTCCACTATAAGCAGTGCTTCAGAAGTCTTCGCACGCATAATTTGATTCTCCCATCACTTCAGAGACCTGTGGGTTCTTGGGTGAGATTCTTCCGGAAATTTGGCATGAATTTCATTGCGTCTCGAGATTCGTCCAAAAAAGATATAAAACAGAAGGGTGGGGGGTAGGGTTTCTATGCAGCTGTTGATTTTTTGAGTAGCCTACGTTTTGAGAAACAAAAATTTTTTAAGATTAGTAATAACAGTTATCTTTATTTGCTTATATTTTGCTTCATTTGTGATGATTGTTTTGAATTTTGATCCAGATGGCTTCATTGTTGGAAATGGCATTTTCAAATTTTCGTCAAATAACTTCCAAGTGATTAAGTTATTGATAATTTCGAATTATGGGCGCAGAATCTATTTGTACGTATAAAAGCGTATTATTTCTCAAAATTTCTCAGTTTCATTTTGCACATATTTGACAGAAGTCACGCCGCTCTACAAAATGCATTTTATTATTATTCGTCACATGCATGTATAACCGTGTGATCGTCTTTGATACATTCATCAGCCATACAAGTAGAAAGTTGTTTAGATGAACATCTATGAAGATTCATATATTTGACGAAAGCCACGTCATTTTAACCACATTTCTGTTATAATTGTTTGTGTCTCTTTTTCTCCCCAAGATCTCCCATGCTAGCATCTTCCTGTTGTTATTACATATTTGTTTTTCTGAGACTACTTGTTTTCCTTATCTCTAAAACATGTAAAAAGCAAACAGCATTTATACAGTTGTTAAGCTGAGTGATAAAACGACCAGAGAAACAGGGACAATATGCGAATGTTCTGATGTAATGTAAATCTTCCTTGGTTTGGTGGTGATGACTATTATTAAAATCGATTGTGTAGTTGATTATTTTATAAATATCATTCCTGCCAATGGCAGATCGTTGTAAGTAGGCCGACAAATATCAGAAAGTAGTATAAAAATGGGGTGTCTGAGTTTCCGGAAATGTCGTCTTGCCAGAATCTCACCCATGTGTGGGTCTATTAAATGTTATGCGTCGGTTCCTTATCCACTGCCGACGACAGCCTTTTTAATATTTAGCTCTGAAATTCCCAGATCAAGGACATCAAGTCCTAGTGATGGCAACTTTAAAAACTGCTTTTTTATAATCGGAAGCACACATAAGTGGCAATTCGAATTGATGATATTGGTGAGTGATTGTGCATCTGTCCATGAAGTGAATTATTGCTGTACAACTTCTGTTTGAAATGTCGGTAACTTTTGTCAGTAAGTGATTATATCGATTAACCCTCTAACATCCAAGAAAAAATATTACGTTAACGTCCAGTGGGGGCCTTTGAGGCCCCCAGTGTATTTTTCATGATAATGACTAACTGTTTGTTTAGTAATGATACTGAACTCAATAAGGATGTTTAAGGAAAATACACATACAACATTTAACATTAATAGCTCTATAGTATAACACATTACATACATATGTAATATACATTTACTGTACATTGATACATGTAGGCCTCTGAGATTACCATGAAAATCAAAACAATTCAGATATAGAAGCTTTTTATAGCGTATCTATAAAATCAATCCGTTGCACAATGTTCGCAGATGATGCGACAATGTTCATTACAAACGTTTCTTTCGCATTCATGGCAGATCTGTCTCACCTTCCTCTCCAATCGTCGAGGACAAAGGTAGCAGCGGCGTCTGGCGAGATTGAAGGTTCCGCGAACAGGTCCTGAAGTTCCAGCCGAAGAGACCTCTGCTTCGTCAGACACCGCCATCAGCTGTGTTCCTAGTTCTATCAGGAACAAACGGCGTCTATGAGATGCTGCAGAGTAGTATTGGGGATGGATGGAGGTGTAGATGACAAAGGCATTGTAGGAGGCCAAGTCAATTAGATTGCAGAATAAGGCAAATGGCCATCGCCTTGTCTTTCGTTTGCAAGAATATGTCCTTGCACACTTGATCAAGACTGTCGACTCCGGCCTTGTTTCGATTGTAATCGAGAATGATTTTTGGCTTTCTTGGTTCCTCTGGCGGACATTCATCGTCATGATGAAACGTTGAAATAAGTGCCACGGCTTTCCCTTTCTTGGGAACGTAGGAAACTAGAGTGACGTCTCGTTGGAAGCCAAAAATACTTGTGAATGGTTCGCGACCGGGTGATGGTTGCATTTCCTTCGGAAGCTCACCTTTATTCTTTCTCATTGTTCCGGAATATGTCAGATCACGACCAAGAAGTGCTCGGGCAACATCAAGGCTCGAGAAGAAATTGTCTGCAGTTATGTGACGGTCGGTGTTCGAAAGAAATTCCGATAATTCCAAAACGACTCGAAATGCTGTCACCTCACGATTCGCGCCGATGCGTCCGGTATAGATTTGAAAATTGCAACAATAGCTGTTTTCAGAGTCTGCCAGAATCCAGATTTTTACGCCGTATTTTCCAGGCTTCGATGGAATATAGCCTCTCATAAAAGTAGGTAGTAAACAACATGCATATGAACGAAAAATGTCAGCGTTGACGGAATTTCAGTAGCGCACTTATTTCCAAGAAAATAAAACAGTGATTTCGAACTATCGATAGCAGAGCGGCCACGGAATTACGAAATGTAGTAGCGGGCGTCTCCATCTCGAGACAAGTTCAGTGGATATTTGAAAAGTAAACAAAAGCATGGAAAACTCGATTTTGTTTTTATTCGCGAAAACCCGTTTCTGTCCCCATGTCTCGAAAAATGCTATTTTGGAACTTAATACATGGTGTAAAGGTAAAACCACGTGTGTGATAATGTCGTTGAAGTTAGCACCAACTTCAACACCAACTTTTTAAAAAGAGTTCGTACTAAATCGAAACCATGTGCACTACTACTATTAATGAAGAAGAGTTTGTACAGACAAGAATTATTCCAAAATTCGAACTCCTTCTACTTCAAAATTCAAATTTCAATTCGCAAAATTGGTGCAACTATTGGTGTTTCCTAGCTAGGGAGTTTGTACAGCATTCTACCGTAGATACCGGTACTAGAATCAGAGTTTGTAAAGCGACTTCCATCATTTTTCCCCCCACGAACAACCGGTAAAATCGGCAAAAACGATTTCCTCGAAAAAACGATATTTCTCAAAAGATGACTTGGTGCTACATGGAAAGTGAAATTGTACAGTGCTCCAACCGGTGAAATAGTATTCTACTAATCAAGTCTGAGTTAGCACACACGTTTCTCCGACACTCCATCACTCCTTGACCGGTAAATACCGGCTATTATATAATAACTACAAGATTACTGCCAACTTCTGAACAAATCAATTTGTGCTACATGGAAAATGAGTTTGTGCTTTTAGCTGTTGTATAATAACCGATGTTTAACCGAAGTTTTTCTAAATTTAAAGTAAAAACCACAATGTTTAGGAAAGAAAAAGTTCATGCCAGCTTTCACTCGTCATTCAGCGAGCATGGGAATGAAGATTTGAGGGGACATGAAACAGTTAAATGGATGACGCAAAAGAGATGATTCATTACACATGTGAAGGCAAGGATGAACTCTTACCGCAATACACGCGTTGACCGACCCCACGAACAACCAGTTAGGCCACGTGTTTATTTACATGAGTCAGGTCAGGATTTAGATGACCATCTGTTCCTGATACAATCTAATCAACGAACTTTCTACAACTTTTCTAGTATGGACATCATTACATTTAAAAGTTATTTCAGAATCGTCATAATTAAAAGAATGATCACAATTGATGGAATGAACATAGCATTATTCAAATTGTGATTCTTCAAATCCCTTTTGTGTTCATTCACTCTAGTGATTAATGAACCAGTTTTACCTACGGTACATAAAAATAGACACAATTATTACAATTGATGCGATAAACAGCAGCGTTACATTGTTTGGAGCATTCGACATCAAAACATCTTAATTTGTTTGGGTAAGAAAAACTAACATTACAGTTGAGATCACGACGAAGGTTATAATGAATCCGAGTATTGAGAGACGGAACAAAGGGAGTGGTCATCGATGAAGAGTGTGAAGTAGGATCAGCTTTGAGAGTCGGTTTATAAAAAGAAGATTTCGCCTTGAGAAAAGAACGTTGAATAACATGTTTAGGATGTCCTAATTTCAATAAAGTGGCAAAGTGGCTATTTCAGCATCTAAATATTCAGGACTACATATGCGAAGAGCTCGAAGAAATAAGCCACTAGCTACACCAGTTTTGGTAGAAATAGGATGGGAAGAAAAGAAATGGAGATAGGAGTTGGCATGAGCAGGTTTGTGATAAACCTTGAACTTAAGGTTGACGAGTGCATGATCAAGACATCTAGAAACGAATTATCGTTTCTTTTTTCTTTCCTAAACATTGTGGTTTTTATTTTGAATTCTGACTGCGGGTGTTATTGGCTCTGAAACAATTAAGTTTTTATAAAATTTGATGTAATATTGCCTTTAAAGTAAGCATATAAGGTCAAAGCAATCATGCAGAATAATTAAAACGAATACATGTATTTAGAAAGCAAATTTTATAGGGGTAGGCATAATTACCAGTAATACTGTATTGTATCACAATGTCATTGAATGATAATGGAAACTCAAGATGCACAATGCAACTACCGTATTATAAAATAATCAGTACTATTAAGCCACATACATAATTAATTATGGACGATGGAAAACCGTCAAAACGAGTCTGTAGAGTACGTGATCGCTCGTCAACAGAAGCAATAAAATTATTACCTAATACATTAATTATTAGACCACATACTAAAAAGGTAGCCGGGAAAAATCAGACACTTGACGACACACAAAACATACATTTCAATGCAACATCTATGCGCTAATTTTCGAGGACTTGCATGGAATTCGTTCATTAAAAATGTTTAAAATAATACAGATTGACACCTTGTATGCTCATAACAATGGTTTAATATTGAACTGTTCAATCAAAACAATTCATATGTAAATATATATATAAATATCCCGGCGACCTGCCCCTCAGAAACCCGGCGACCTGCCCCAGAAGGCGGAGACCTGCCCCTCTACCGCATATATGAACCCGGCGACCTGCCCCACAAACCCTGCGACCTGCCCCAGAAGGCGGAGACCTGCCCCTCTGATGATGAATATACTGAAAACGGCGACCTGCCCCTCTGTCCAACCCGGCGACCTGCCCCTATCCAGAAGTAGGCGATCTGACCCACATCGGATGCCGGCGGCCTGCCCCACTTTCACTTCAATTCAGGTTTCTTATGAATCTCTCTCAGACATGCTTGTTGGTGATCAATTACTTTATTTTTAAAATCTCATGTAGCAGTTAGCTATATTTCTAATATGCAGGAAACACATGCAATTTGCTCACCTGTTTGAGAAAGTTAACCATAGTAAGATGATGTTACAAATTCCAACCATAGTCTACTTTGCACGATCATGCAGTTAATGTAACTAAACAATTTGATGAGATAGACTTCAATCTTATTTAATTAATATGATAGACTTTGAATTATTCGTTATCTTTCAGCTAATAACTTTATAATACACTGTGTTGAAGTTTAGATGGGGACGCTTGCATGCAAGTACTTTGAAACAGACGTAAGCGGAATCCTTAGGACAATTATTAAGTGATTACTGGGAAAGGATGGTTTTGTGGCATGTATGCGAATACATAATCTATTTTTCGACTTATCAAACCTACAGAAATTGAAAATTGGAACAAAATATACGAAATTTGACAAACATTTCAGATAAGGAAGTATATATGCAAAAAATTAAGCATCCCAAATTTTCAGCTTACCTATGTTTCATTGAAATCCGGATGATGATTGGTGCCTTGCAATAAATATGAGCAAGTGGATACATGTTAAGCATGGCATGTATGCACATACGTCATTTATTTTCCGGCAGATCAAATTAGCTGAATTCATGGCTGAAATTGAAAACTGGAACTGAATGTACGGACTGATAGAACGACAGATGTAGGTATGCAAGTAATTTATTATTAAATGCAATAATGGCCTGATCATAAGTGATCTGATGAATGCCGAAAATATGTCCATGTTTATGAACAAAGAATCCAGAAGGCAATACATGATTTTTCATGAGGTGGTTGCTTCAAAAGTAAGTTATCACTTTGATTCATTGGCTAGAATGTGAGTTGAAAGCTGCACTGTATAGCTACGCCCATCATTTAGCGTATTCGCACCTCTTCAAGAGGCACAGACAAAGCTAAAACCACAAGTATAAGTCAGAACAGTGTCAAGAATTATCGCGAAATTTATGTAGCAAGGTGTTGACGACACCATGTAGTTTATTTATACTTGGTGAATTTCACTTTAAATAAAAATTGCTAGTCGATTTTTTATTCATCAGTAGATTAAATGCACCTTGCTAAGAATATACGATAGAATACGATAATGTTTTTTGAAAACACTTGGTTAATGACTGTTTTTCGAGTGCCTCGATAATGAATACTACTGCTCTGATAATGAAGCCACCGTTGTAATCATTCTTCTACTCTCTTCCGACAGGAATTTTACTACGAAAATTAATTTTCACTTACCATCCTTTTCAAAATGGATGCAATTTTGTGCGAGGCATAAATGTGGAAACTAGTATGATTAAGAAAATGTACATTTAATTTGGATTTATGCAGCTACAGCAGGTTCCATTAATTAAATTCAGTTATGTCCTCTATATCTAATGACCATGTACATGTATAAAGACAGCATTTAGTTACTTACAATCTATTTGCTGATTAGTATTATATGAATTAGTAGTAGCGTCCTCTATATCTAATGACCATGTATATAGACAGCAGTTAGTCACATACAATCTATTGGCTGATAAGTATCATATAAATTATTAGTACCGGACTAGCATCTAGCAAGTTAGTAGGTCTATTTATATGTGAGAAATTAACGCTAGCATGCAACTTGAAGCACAAAAATACATTAAGAAACATTATTTTATAGAAAAGTCGCGGATAGTCTATTGTTGTTCTTGCAGTCAACCGGTATTAATAATAATAGTAACAATAACGAAATCTGTATTTAGTGAAAAACAACCCGAGTCAAAAGTAAGTTAAAAGTCATCACCACCCATCCCTGTCATTTTCGTTATGGCCTTGTCCATGCATCTTCTTCTTGATCTCCTGACTGCCATAGGAGCTAAGTCAGCTGACGGATCGGAACATGTGGTTGGCACTCGACTGGTGGTTGGCACGAACTGCTCATCCACTGCTTCCACCGGCTTGTGCTCCTCCCCTTCGAACAGATCTTCTTCCCCTGACCCTACAGATGGGGCCACCTCGAACTCAAAAGACGTCGGTTGCTCCTCGCCGACGTTGTGTATATAACTGAATACCTCTGAAGAGGAAATGAAATTGATTGTGACGAAGTCAGTATTTACTTATCTATGTCATAGGAAAAATATTTTGACCATAGAGATCGGATCTAACCCTTTCATCCTTGTATAGAGAGGACATCTGCTATTGTTAGCATGCAGTCACAACAGCACCAGAGGGCATGTTGTAATCGCAGATATCTATGAATAATTCATCATTGTTGAATGATAGCGTTTATTCGTCTCTGGTTGAAATAATCTGCTGGGCAATTTATTTTAAGAATTGATAGTTTTTGACTTCCCACAAGTTTTCAACATCGATTAATACAATCTGACTAATAGTTTACCCATGGAAGCCATGGAAGACTTCAAACGCCAGATTGATCGGCGCATTTAACGTAAATTGGTAAAAACCTTCTAGCGTCTTTCGGATTCATTTTCTGAGAAATTCTCGTACCGGAGCATATACACATAATTATGAAGAACGATCCTACAAGACATGAAAACAAAATTCTTCAATTTGTGGTCTCTGGATCAAATTATGTAATTTTCTGTAAAGTGATCTAGCGGCTCTAAACATGCCGTCTTACCATGGAAATATATACCATAGATAGCTCACACGTTAATCTTGACATGTGTCATATATTACTATATATCCTTTATACAATTTTATACTTAATCCATTCCCATAGTAAGTGGAAGTTTTATCTGTATGATACACGAATCATAGATCATATAGTCACTTTGGAATTGTAATTAATTTAAGGGGAAAGCATTATACTTACTGTCAACTTCGGCGTTGAGGGCGGACTGATAATATTTTTGGGCGACATCCTCTGAATGGAGCATGGCTTTCGCCAGAGTGCCCCGATCCGCTCCAGCTTTGTTTCCGAGAGAGGACATACCCCTTCTGAAGTCAGTCGCCGTATATCTTTGGCCAAGTATCTACAGAAGTAAAATGATTTTAGTGTATGATAAAACCTTCAATACATAGGATTGCTGCTATTGGACACTATGTCTGATTTACTATTTGCTGACTGTTTTGAAAATCAGCAACAATGTACACATGTAAATCTAAAGTTCATTTCTATCGTTAAATATCATAGATCGCATTAAATAAGCATATAAAGTTTTTTTTATGAAGACCCCTATAGTTAAAACATAAAATTAGGAGTTCGATTTCCTTTGTTAATTAAACATACGTACTTTCATTGATTCCGTTGAAATCAATCCTCCAATTTGAAGGGGATTTCCGGTGGGACTACAAAATACCGGAGTGTCTTCCCAATCCTCCTCCGACAGTCTCTCCATGTAGTCTTGTTGTCTGTGCATTGATAAGAATGTACTCATCAACGACCACAGACGGTCATCAAAACGGAGCAGAGCGCAGCCATGTTAGCTGTATGATTTGTGACCTCCTAAAATAGGAAGCGATCAAAACTAATAGGTTCTAGTAACTATTTCTGTGAATTCCTTACCGCGGTAGATTTTGCCCCGCACGCATACAACCTTCAGCTCAGATTCAGAGCCAGGCACGGGGTTCTTCATTGCCTTAACATCAAGGTCTTGGAAGGGTTTCAAACGCAGAGGGTTGAACGCCAAAATAGCCAGAAGAAGGGAATTTCGACATCTACAAGAAATGTCATTGTGTCTTACTGAGCAACATAAACATGCCAATATTCGTTGAACATGCATCTCAAACGTATTTGCTGGATTTCGAAAACCAATAAATTCAAAACAATGAAAATCTCAGTTTAGTACTTCATTTTGTAGCTCAAAAATGCAACGAATTTCTTAAATGCTATTAATTTTATACGTTAGTTTGACATGAAAGGTACTTTATGTGTTGCACGAATGAAGACTGTCACACATTCAATCCCAATTATTTCTTTTTCACCATGATTAGCATCAAAAATTGATTCTCTTCCTCTTTACACACGAATCTTTATTCAGTAAATAGAAGTAAAAGTAACCCGACGCGTTTCGTCAAAATGACTGCTTCAAAGGATACCGGCAGATACACAAGTACATAGTTATATATTGGTTTTGGTGGATATCTCCTCAAGTGGTGGATAACTCATGACGTCTATTCTAAATAGGTTTGGCATTTTCGACGCAACGACGAATTATTTCTTACTTTATGAAATTGTTCCCGCCACCATTGATAACATCTTCCGCGTGCCGCACGATCGTCCTTAGATCTGAGGCGGTTGGGAGGTGTTGGGCCCTCATCACCTGTTTGTTTGACTGAAAGCAAATTACAATGAAGACATTAGGAATCAAGCAATGTCAGATTGCTTACTTGATTTAATGAGAAATGAAATTAGGATATTAAGTGAACTTTTGACGGATATTCATCAAATACTACTTGTAACATATGTGTTTGGAATACCAAGTATTGTAAAAATTTTTTTTTTCTTTTTCAATTCGATATATTTTGAAGGTCTAAACGTACTTCATTTCCAAGATAAAAGATAGTGATAATCTTTTATCTTGAAAATGAAGTTCGTTTAGACCTTCGAAATATATCGAATTGACAAATAAAAAAATTTTTTTACAATACTTGGTCTTCCCAAACACATATGAATACTACATACCAAGGCAACTTATTCAAAACTACTTGTAACACATTACCGACACATTGTCTTAGCTAGTACGACTGTAGTTATTAATACATGCTGCTTTTTCCAAACGCAATGTAAATTGATGTATTAAATATTGAATTGCATCCTCAGTTGAAAGATGGGAAAAGACATGAATAGCAGCCATTTCAGCTAATATCAGGATTCATCAACATGCCTTGTTCACATCCCCAACATCGACACAATTCACTGTTTTAAGTTGCAGCCTTTCACTTGGTATGCTAACTGCATTTCTCAAATTTTGCCGGGTGTGGCTGCAGCTCTAAATAGTGAATTGTGTCGATGTTGGGGGATCTGAGCTAGGCGTGATGATGATTCCTGATATTGGCGGAAATAGCAGCTTTTGAGGTCTGTTCCCATTTTTCAACTGATGATGCAAAACAATATTTAAGTATGCAATTTACACTTGATTTAACGTCCTTGTCTGAAACCAGTCAAAAGAGACTTAAGGGTAATTATATGGATGTCCAGTTATTTTCATGTTCGTAAAGTGCGTTAAGCATACTGCTAAGATTTTTATCCGAGCCGCACCGCTTCTGTCTGTAACAGTGCGAGTCCGCTTCGTACATCTCCAGTGAGAAGAAAGGATGTCATTAGATTTAGTAGGCATTGCCAAGACTGCGACATTAAAGCTTCGGTAATCATCCGCTTCAGCAGCAATAGAATGTCACTAACTTACATGTTCAGCATATACTTCTCTTTGGAAGTTCGCTCTTGCAGTCTTAATGGACACAATTGCGGCCTCCAAATCATCCACGTTTACAGCACTGAATTGCAGAGCAAGGGCACTACCCGACACCTTCGCCAAAATCCATTGAATATTCTTGCCTTGAAATAAAAATAATTTCTTTAATGGAAAAGTAATGCAAGGTAGTAATTAATCTGAATAGCAATCACACGTTAACAGGATTGACATTCGTGTTTCACTTTAAACATTTGAACTGATGTCAAGTTACGATGCATGGCAACATATCATAATCTTTAGTCCTACGAGTCACCTGACATCATAGGGATATGAGGAACTATTTTTTACAATGAAGTAGATTAAGCCTCCATATTACTTAACATTTACAAAATGGATACAATTTCTTTTGTGACAAATATAGGTCGTTTCTTCTAAAATTAAATACACCATTAATGTAGTAAAATATAATTCTCTTTAAGCAGCATAGTTTATAATTTCATCTATTAAGTTGGAAATATAAGCCAAGTTGATGAACACAATTTTATTTGAAAAATTTTCACCGATAAGACGGCCTGCTCACTTAAAGTGATGAATAACTTATAAATGAACTTTAATATTTTGCATACTATTTTACTAGAGCTAGTGAATAGAAGGGGAAACTTACATAGATTAATGAAGTTGGCGCAATTGGTTGCAGCAGTTGACACCTCGTATGTCGAGTCCTGAACTTCGTAAACCAAAAATAAGTCCGAGTCTACCATGTCCTTTGCCGTTGCTGTTCGTCCAATTATTTTCGATACCTGAGAAAACATGGACAATCATTCGATTTGTTACACATGAAAATCATCAACTAATTATGAGTCCTAGCATTGCTTCCTCCAATTCATATTTAGAATCATTTAGCTATATTAATATTTTAGCTTCTATAATCGAAGTTTGACAGCTCATTCTTTATCAAATGTTTCTCATTGACACAGATCATGTAGCAGCAAAGGATATATTGATAAACAAAATATAGGATCAGGCGTAAACGTTGATAATTTTTCTAGAGGTTATCTCATACCTTCCAAATCTATGTAACACTAAATCTATGGGCTTGGACTTTCTCATCGTGTAAAACCTGATGTCTGTGATTTATGATATGATTCTATGCTGAATAAAATCTTCTTAAGTTTCTAATTAGCAATGAGAAGGAAACATAACATTAATCCAATTCATGCAAACAAGCAAATCCGCATGCGCAACCGAGCCAATGGAACAAAGGAAATACGGTTGAATCCTGTTCAAAGAACATGAAATGATATATGATGTTATACAGGTATGAGAATCTTCCGGGTTTTCCGGGTTTTTGGTGCTGAAAAGACCATTCTCGTAATTCACCTAAATATGCAATAAAAAAGTATACCCCCTCCGAAAGTTAGATTATTTAAAAAACGTCCATTTTTTCGCCCTAGCCAACTATTTTTCTTACATTAGATTATGCCAAATATCAATAAAAAGGTCACAAAAATTTCAAGACCAGACCCCCTTCGCAAACTTGCTCGCTCGTTCCGGGTTTTTTATTTGCCCTCAATCTCATGCCTGGTTATATGACAATCATATTGAAGTCAAATAAATTCATAAAAATATTTCTACGTTAAGATGAGTCTTCACTTACTATACCCTGCTGTCTCACACGCCAAACCGTCTGGACTCACTTTATTAAACAAATCTTGATGACAACAGGATTCAACTGTTATTTCACCAACATATACGAGGGGCGTACCAAAAGTTCGTGACGTTTGTCTCTCCTATCTATAGACGTCCATTTTAGCCCAAGTGCATATCTAGATTTTATTTCTTATAGTTCTGACAGTTGCATTTCACAGGAAAACATTTAACTTCCATTTGCACAAATGTTTATTGGCAGAATTAAAAGCATACCAAAACTCTTTTTTTCGATCTGGTCACCTTAAATTCCAATACACTTTTCCTATCTCTTCTCAAGTTTCTTCATTCCTTCTTCAAGCCAATCCTGCGGAAATTTCCCGAATGAAGCTTTCGGTGCTCTCTTTATCTCTTTCACCATTGAAACGAATACCTCCGATTGCCAACTTCATCGCACTGATGAGATGAAAGTCAGTAGTCTCCTCCAAAACCCTTCGTCATGGTCTTCCAGAAGACCAAGAACAATAGAGGAGTTGTTGACCCGAGCGCCTTTCTGTTCTGCAGTCAGCAGCCTTGGTACCCAACGAGCCGAAACTTTGGACAACTCAAGGCGGTCATGGAAGATACGCTCAAGAGTCCCATGCGACAACTGGCCAGACTTTTCCTCCAGTTCATCAAATGTTCGGCGTCTGTCAGACTGGATCAGCTGCCAAACCAAATCTTCATTTTCTTCGCTGGCTTGAGTGGATGGATGGCCACAGCGCTCAACGTCTTCCAATGACTTCCGTCCCTATGGGAACATTTGCTTGATGGTCGCTCTTGCAGGAGCATTGTCTCGAAGAATGTTTTTAGACGCCCAGCCGATCGGGTTGGTGTTTCCCGTTCCTTGGACAGAAAGAGCTGACAAGATCTCCACTTACGATTTGTGAAGTCCGTCATGCTGACAAAAGTAAAATTACTTCACTACTTACCGGCTTCAGTTCGTGTCTCTATAGGTTACCGATCAACCAACAATACTTCACAGGCAATGCACATGATTGATACAACATGACAACGATGAATGATTAAAGAAAAAAGTCGAATTAAAACCATGGTAATCAAACGTCACGAACTTTTGGTACGCCCCTCGTAATTTAAAGTAACAGAACTGAATTGAGTGTAACCAGATAAAGTGCAGATAGCTTCAAAGGTCGATGCATAGCTTCAGAAAGCTCTAAACTATATATTGTCTACATGTCCTGTCACAAGCGTGTTCTCCCTGTTGGTAGATAGCTCACTTAAGCATAACGAACTTTAAATAGTGTCAGACCACCTAACTTCAGTTACTTGTTAAAACCCTGATGATAACAGTACGCAACTGTTGTAGACCATCAGTTGTTCAAAGAACAAATTCCAATATGAAAGACCTCTCAACCAAAATTAAGACGTGGCAAGTGAATCCTTTTCCATTTTATTTCATCGACTGTCCAATTATGGATACAAGATAGTTTGTCCAATCTTTGAAACCTGTTCGAGGTAACATAAATCGGCCAAAATTTGTATATGCTGAACTGTGACACAGGGATTGACAATAAACGAAGTAGAGATTGCTTTTGCTCCTTGTTATAAATGTGAGCATAATCTCCCGTCGCTTGGTCAAATGTGGGAGTCTAATTATTACATCAACAGAGTAACAATGCATGTTGTCGCTGAGGACTTTCCCGACTGCGATAAACTCGCAAAACAAAAATACACGCCGAATAATTTTATACGTCTGTCTTTAGCAACGACCTCTGAAACCATCTGCATGATGAGCCGAAGTTTCAATGGTTCTACTTACTCTGGAGTGCAGTCTCGTTGCGAATCGAATCATCTGCGCCACCGACTGACAATTGCGGTTGCGCCCTTTTCCCTCCGGATGGGTCATGTAGTACATGACTGCCTGTTTCAATTGCTGACAGAAGGAAAGAATATACTTGAAGCCAATCAATTCCTGAGACGAAAGTTAATTTCCACCGTTTTCCCTACTATGCCCCGAAAATTTCATAACAAAATAATAGGTCGCAATGAATCAGTCTACAAATTTGAGCAATTGATCAGTAATTTCCTGAACTCATGTCAATCATAAACTACTTCATAAATAATGTCTTCAATTCCTCGGCCTTTTTGAAGTACTTCTACACAACTTCAGACCGTTGTAGATGGAAGGATGTAATCATTACACTATGACCATTCGCCATGACATTATCAGATGCCAGTCTCTGATCCCGAGCATGGACAGAATAGGTAAAATAATATGGCAACAGAGGTGATTTTGATTCATAACTTTATGCTACACATACAGTGTAACTGCGAATGCTGTTAACTTAATAATCGTTCATATTCTAATTTAGATTTGCTGTTTATATTGCCTTGAAAATGACATTTGATTTATTTGTTTTATTCGGAGTAGGCAAATGATAGTAGGAAAGATAATCTGTCAAAACCATCGACATTATTAATCATGTCGCCAACACAACTTTAGGTTATGGGCACCCCATGATGCTTTCCGGCTCACGGGCATGCTCTGTATTTTCAATGCCTTATGGTGTTAATCATGCGGTATCTGTAATTGCATTTACCTTTATCCACTCCATGTCTGCCGCAGTGAATACTGGAGCACGCTTTCTTTCTTCCATCCTGCTCGGTTCGAGCAACTGGCTCCCGTATCTTCTTGCCAGACGTTCCTGTCTACTGCAACGCAGAGGGTCAAAAATTTCTTCCTCGACCTGAAATGGTTCAGTACCGATAATTAAAAGAATGATAAGATAGTATTAAAATGGTTAGCATTGCTCTCAACTACAAATGGTAGCCTAATTGACAATGGTAGTAACAATCGTGGATAACTAATTTTTTCATTGCAGTACATCAAATACAGAAAATTTTTGATGGATAGAAAAATGACAGTTGAATGATTTAATACCGTGTAACTTGAAGTTAGGTTAATTATTACGAAAATACGTGTACCGATGAGTATAGGACAAAATGACATATGCTTCATCCTTACCACTTCCTGAGCATTGAAAGCCGATGTTACGGCTGCATCCGGGTGGCACAATCTCATATGTTCACGTAAATTTGACTTCTGAAATAAAATATATAGTTAGTTATCTTAGCGAATATAATATGTAAGTGACCTTCCTAAACATATCAAATGAACATGACCCGCATGTGACTATCGAAATTCATGTTCGTCTCCTTGTTGTAAGTAAGCAAATGAGTAAGTTGAACTTCTCAATTATTACATTATTAAGGGAAACATAATATTGATTAACAGTGTGTCAGGTGAAAGAATCGAATGCATTTTGAATAGACACTTTTTAAAGTTTATGCTTCAGCATCATGCCCATCAGAAACTCGAAAAACGCCGGCTGGTGATAGGGCCTATACTGATAAGTGACCAGATAAAATTAGTTTCTTCTATGCATTGCTTCGGCCTGGAATGGTCACTCTATACGATGATCACAACAGACCAGTGATTTTTTTAATTTGATATTCAGACGCCGCATCTAACAGTCCGTTATACGACTCATACTCAAATAATCCTCATTTCTGACTTCTTTAATCATCGCGTTTGATATTTAGATATTTCAATTCACAGATTTCAAAAACTATTGAGCTTGAACTGCTTCAATTCACAATGTTGATCACATGTGATATGAACAGAAAGGATGAAGGAATCATCGAAAGCTAAATGAATGTTAATTATGTTAGTAATAACCCAAGAAATCAAGGTTGTCATCATATCAACAGCTTTGTGAAGTTTGTTACATCTTTGATTCTTACTTTTTGGGATGTTAGTTTAGAAATGAAACGCTTCTTTTTGTCATTATTATTACTGTAAGTAGGATATACCGTTATTCACTTTCCAATATTATCTTTGAACAGGGCACACTCACCAGTTCCTTGCATATAGTGCATTCCCATAGAAATCGGTGGGCTTCGCTCTTCCGGGCGTAGCAAGATGCAGTGAACGTTGAAATCTCCTCCTCTGTGAGTTTGTGTGAGCGGAGGTGGCGACGGAGATGCTTGCTACTTATGTGCATCCCACATTTTATGCAAGCTACCACCGACCTCTTCACAGTTGCACCCTTCACTTGGATTGCCATCTTGGCTAAATCTGTTGAAAATCAAAATTTGATATGCTGTTTCGAAACGCGTCTACGGCTTCCAAGGAATTCAGAGCTTAAATTGTTCAAGTCTGTGGACATTTTTCTTATAAATATGCTATATTTTATATATTTGCTATAGTACAACAACGAATGATCCTCCTGACCTCTATCGAAACACATGTGTAAATCTACATCAGGAAAGGGTGACTGAAGCTCATTTTTACATCAAAACCATTTTCCATATCAATTTCATTTTCAAGATTATTGAAGTTTACTTCTATAGACATATTTTTGGACATCGATTCTGTACGTAGATACTTTAAATTCCTTTTTTCTACATCAAGACCCTTTATTACATGAATATATTTTAAAGTTCATGTCTTCTGTGTAGTACTCACTCTCTGTCTGTGAAACCACCACCATCTTCGCTTTGGCCTGTGGCCGAGTGTGTACATAGTAGCGATTCATATTTCTGAAAGAAAACAACAAATATCTCTGATTTGAGATGTCATTCGTATCACATTTGCATTTTTGAATTGTGGTAATTCCGATATCTAGTCCTCATCAACCTCATAGATAACTTCTACGCTACCAGCATCATTCATTAGACGGAGTCATTCATCAGATTAGCCAAGGTCGTCGACAACAGTAGGAAGTAGGAAGTGCTTATCCACTTGTGGAATGAAGTGTTAGAAAATGGCGCAAATGATCGTTATCGCGGAAACTTGCGCTCAAAGTGTTAAGGAATCATGAGAAAGAGCAAGATCTACTAATGATGTAATCAACCAATGATATCATTGCATGGGTGAGATCACGCCATGACAAAATTTCCGGAAAACCAATGACGCAGGAGGCCATTGGTGGACCGAATCTGAGGTCCTAGGTCTTATTCTCTGACAAACTGTATACTTACTTATGTATTGATCTATGTCGCGTGTCATATTTGGCCACCAGCACGACGCTTTTAGGCGCTCGATAGTCGAGTGCGTCCGGAATGATTATCCGGCAGTAGCCGGCCGAAATAATTTATCAACCATAAAATGCTCCACTTCCCGTTTATTAGTGGGTGGGCTTAATGAACGTATTCGCTTGATTAACTTTTCATCTGGCTGTATGCCACGAGCGGATACCTTAAAACCCAAGAATGAGATCTCGTCTAGATACTCAGCGCATTTTTCTTCACTAATGGTAACGTTTCGTTCCGCAAGCCGAGTCTTTACGGCAGAAAGACGCTTCCTTAGAGACAGATCATTTTCAGCAAATACAAGGATATCGTCTTGGTAAATCAAAACGCCTTTTATGTCAGATAGTATTTGCTCCATGACCCGTTGGAATATTGCCGAGGCGCTCTTCATTCCCATCTGAAGTCTATTCAGTTGATACAGGCCTTTAGAAGTATTCAAAACGGATAGCTGTTTTGCTTCATCGCTTAATTCTATTTGCCAGTAAGCCGAGGTTAGATCAAGCTTGGCGAATTTATTAGAATTTTTTAATCTGGAAAATATAGTTTCGACATTCGGTATGGGGTAGGCATCTGTCTTTATCTTTCCGTTGACGTGTACTTTGAAATCAGCCACATACGCAGCCCTCCGTTAGGTTTATGCACCCATACCACAGGTGAAGCGTTATCCACTCCTCCAGTAGTAATGTGTGATAACTCCCATGGTTTCTAAACGGTCAAGTTCGGCTGCGACCCGACCTTCGAATGCAAGCGGAACTGAACGCGCGCGACAGAATCTATCTTGGGCCCCTTCTATTAACTCCATGGAGGCCTTTACGCCTCGTATTGGAGAGAGAAAAAGTGGGTCAGTTGTCCTTACGCTATGGTCAGTGGTAGTCACCAAATTTAAACTACGCTCCTCACGCAAGAAATCTCTGCCTAAAAGACCATAAGGTTTGTTCGAATCAACAATAGTGAATTCTAATGGATAAAATTTGCCATTGACACTAATACAAGTGCTGAATTTCCCTAACGTTTTCATAATGTGTTCATCGTATGCCTCAAGTGATCGTGGTGAATGTGTGAGTTTGGGCTTACCAAGCTGAGTCCATAGCTTTGAAGACAGGACAGACGAGCATGCTCCTGAGTCACGTTGAATATCGAGAGTTCGATAGTCTTCATTACGAAATTAACGGACGACGAGTTAGTGTCAGATGAGGTGAAGTTGAGAGGCTCTGTCATTGAGTAATTGTCTGTTGCGTCGTTTTCAAAAATTCCGTGAATAGAAGAATTCGACCTCGAAGATCTGCAAACGGAAGCCAAATGATTGCGTTTCTGGCATTTGGAACACGTTTGGCCGTATGCAGGACAGTTCCGTGGACAATGGATGGTGCCACAATATTTGCATTTTTTTTATTGATGGTCGATAGCTCCATATTTCGATGTCGTTGAAGTTAGCACCAACTTCAACACCAACTTTTTGAATAGAGTTTGTACAGAATAGGAAACCACATGTTTAGGTACTACTGATGACGCAGAGTTTGTACAGCCAAAAAGTTTTCCAAAATTCGAACTCCTTCACCTTCAAAATTCAAATTTAAATTCGAAAAATTGGTGCAAGTATTGGTGCTACCTGGTTAGCGAGTTTGTACAGCATTCCGATAGAAAAATTTAGATACAAGAGCAAAAACCTGAGTTTGTACAGCAACTTCCAGCACTTTCTTTACACGAACAACCGGAAAAAACCGCCAAAAACCGATTTTTTCAAAAAATGATAAGATTTTCCAGAAAAGTTGTTGGTGCTACATGGAAAATGAGTTTGTACAGTGCTCTAACCGGTGGAAGAGTGTTCTACTAATCCAGTCTGAGTTTGAACACACACTTCTCCGACACTCCAGCACTCCTACGACCGGTAAATACCGGTTATTGTACAGTAACTACAAGAATACTGCCCATTTATGAACAAATCAATTGGTGCTACATGGAAAATGAGTTTGTACAGTGCTCTAACCGGTGGAAGAGTGATCTACTAATCCAGTCTGAGTTTGAACACACACTTCTCCGACACTCCAGCACTCCTACGACCGGTAAATACCGGTTATTGTACAGTAACTACAAGAATACTGCCCATTTATGAACAAATCAATTGGTGCTACATGGAAAATGAGTTTGTACAGTGCTCTAACCGGTGGAAGAGTGTTCTACTAATCCAGTCTGAGTTTGAACACACACTTCTCCGACACTCCAGCACTCCTACGACCGGTAAATACCGGTTATTGTACAGTAACTACATCATCGATGCGATGGTTTTGTTTCAAAATTCAATTGTCGGTTGAATCGCTATCTTCCACCAGTGAAACGAGTTCAAACAATATTTTGTTTCAAGAAATGTTATTGTCCATCAAAATATGAACTCTGCTGAGAATGGTGCACAAAACTCTGGAAAAATCCCGAGTACGTCATAAAGGTCACGGGTGGAAAGCTTGATGTAGGCGGTACTCCAAAAATCAATAGCTGCACCAAATTCAAATGTTGACATGGGAGAAGGACGACAGATGAATATCGAGTTCTCAATTTTTACATACTCTATTACAGTAGGAAGCACAGCATAGAAAGGTCAGATAGGATAAAAATGACTTGCGACATTTATGCAATGAAGACCGAATATCTTAGATACGATAATGATCGGACAGTCCGAAGCGCATATAGAAAAACAACTCCAAGGTATAGAAAAGAGGAACATCGCTGAAAATGCCTGTACTAAGTTGTGTCAACCAATTGTAGTCAAAACAATTACAAATGCACTTAAAAATCACCGCAAAAAACAGCAATCTTGATAATTAGTGTTGCTTGTAATTCATCACTAATATCTGGAAAACAATCGAAGGTATAATAAATGTAACAACTGGATATACTTGTCCATAGTCTAGCTGATAGGACGAAACAATGGAAACCGCAGAATACAAAGGGAAAAGGTTTGTCTGCATATGTGAATTTAAGGTACCGCGGTTAGGTATAAGTAAAATCCGGAAAACAATCAAAGGTATTGTTAAGAAGACCGATTGCAGACATAATGTTGTATATTTCATTAACACAGCATTACGTTAAAATCGAGACCATCACTCACCACACAAAGGTCTGAACAGCAGTCCGCGATCATGTGCATAGCTGAAACACAGTGAATCTCAAGTGTCATGGAAATCTCACGTCACAGGTATAAAAGTAAGAATTGTACAGGCTTGCGTATAGCCTATACGATGAACCTTAAATGACCAAAAATGTGACCAAGCGATAAAGTTTTAAAATACAAAAGGAAATGGTCGGGATAAGATCAATTACAACAAATTTCATGAATGCTCATGACAAGCGGAATAAAGTAGTGGTCAAAATATTTCAATTTCGTGTTCACACTTAAAAAATGTTGAAGACTTATCGCTCAAACATGAGAGCAGGGGAGTCATAATCGTAGTTGTTGAACAGACACTCTCTGTAATCAGTCACGCATGTTCAGATACACTACATGCTCACTAAGTTGATAATTTGAATAATTTCAAATGAAAGAATGTGATCACCAGATGTCTTAACGAGCGGTGTAGAAGGCAACCTACTGATTTTCAAGTTATGTCGTACAACCCGAAGTATAGCTCCTTCAAATGAAATATGCGTTACATTGCAATAACCGCAATGTAGGTTATAAACCTTGTATGTAGGTTCAACCCAACTGATAGAAATAGGAACTTGATTTTCTGAACCTTAACTGATGATGTTAATCACCGGATGCATCAAAAATTGTATCACAGTCAGACAGACTAGTTAGGCTCTCAGTTCAGTAGCCATAAAATGTTGACATATAAAACTTACGGGATATATTCATTGCTAATCTCATTTTTGTTGATTTGTTCATCGTCAAATATTTGAACAATTAGATCTTTTCATGTGCTAATACTAATTAAATGATGCTGTATAAATGAGCGTAAACCTAGCAAACTTACATATTACTTCATTTTCCTATGTGAAAGTTTGTAATTCTATGTGCCATTTAAACATAAACAGCCGCGAATAGATTAAGAAATACAAATACACGCAATTCGCTGCAAAAGATGGAATTTCGACCTTCAGTCATCCGCCAAATTTTAAAATCAACATGTGATAGTTAAGTGACCTTGATCGTTGATTGTAGATGAAAATATTGAACATGCAGTGTATAAAAATATTGCAGGATTATAATTACGATAGGCTGGCTTGGGGAAATGCAACATTAGGTAAATGCGATTAGGTTGTAGCCCAAACCAATAGCTCATAGCCAAGAAACCGTTCAGTTTGCATCCATATGTGCCTGCATATAGCCAATCTCTTAGATTGGCAGATAGCCAATCTCTAAGGCATTTTACCTAAGGCTCGTGGTTAAGGACATTCTATTCTTCTACCCGCGTATATATGCGCTGCACTAAGAGTCAGAAATCACTTGATCTGATGCTGTTAAAACATGGGAGATGTTTAAGAATACGCGCGGGCGAGCGTTTATAGTTTGCGCGTCGTCCACGGTTGTCTGCGCTGCCACTTGAACCACTAAGATGAACCGCTAAGCATGTTCTGTCTTCCCTGAGCATGAAATTGAGGTCCTATCACATTGTTTAGCCTCTGATACAGGCAGACACATGAGACGCAAAGTCTATATAACAGGACTGCCAACTATACTTACTTATATAACTTATATTGCAGCAATATCCCGCATAGCCACGAATGTTTGGGGTCATGTGTAATTACACGTGATTGAGCGTGGCATGTCACCTAGTGTATCGAAATAATGATGTACATCAATTCTGCAATCAGAAATAAACCAAGATCCACTTCTATATGTGAAAATGTCTATTCTAGGTAGCGATAAGGTAGCACTTAGGATTTTCTTGTAAAGATCAGTTGCTCTATTACCAAGGGAGCGAAACACATCACCGTCATTTCATAATACATTCCCAACACATCATCGGAGTTTAATTCGCAAATCTATATGAAAACGTACTCAGATGCAAAAACATCCAGACCATGTCGTATTTACCCCAATCATGAGGTAAAAGAGACTTTGAAGTCACTTACTTTGACATCCAACATAGAGAAACTTATCATTCCATGATCATAAATGGGCAGTATTCTTGTAGTTTCTGTACAATAACCGGTATTTACCGGTCGTAGGAGTGCTGGAGTGTCGGAGAAGTGTGTGTTCAAACTCAGACTGGATTAGTAGAACACTCTTCCACCGGTTAGAGCACTGTACAAACTCATTTTCCATGTAGCACCAATTGATTTGTTCATAAATGGGCAGTATTCTTGTAGTTACTGTACAATAACCGGTATTTACCGGTCGTAGGAGTGCTGGAGTGTCGGAGAAGTGTGTGTTCAAACTCAGACTGGATTAGTAGATCACTCTTCCACCGGTTAGAGCACTGTACAAACTCATTTTCCATGTAGCACCAATTGATTTGTTCATAAATGGGCAGTATTCTTGTAGTTACTGTACAATAACCGGTATTTACCGGTCGTAGGAGTGCTGGAGTGTCGGAGAAGTGTGTGTTCAAACTCAGACTGGATTAGTAGATCACTCTTCCACCGGTTAGAGCACTGTACAAACTCATTTTCCATGTAGCACCAATTGACACTCCAGCACTCCTACGACCGGTAAATACCGGTTATTGTACAGTAACTACAAGAATACTGCCCATTTATGAACAAATCAATTGGTGCTACATGGAAAATGAGTTTGTACAGTGCTCTAACCGGTGGAAGAGTGATCTACTAATCCAGTCTGAGTTTGAACACACACTTCTCCGACACTCCAGCACTCCTACGACCGGTAAATACCGGTTATTGTACAGTAACTACAAGAATACTGCCCATTTATGAACAAATCAATTGGTGCTACATGGAAAATGAGTTTGTACAGTGCTCTAACCGGTGGAAGAGTGTTCTACTAATCCAGTCTGAGTTTGAACACACACTTCTCCGACACTCCAGCACTACTACGACCGGTAAATACCGGTTATTGTACAGTAACTACAAGAATACTGCCCATTTATGAACAAATCAATTGGTGCTACATGGAAAATGAGTTTGTACAGTGCTCTAACCGGTGGAAGAGTGTTCTACTAATCGAGTCTGAGCTTGAACACACACTTCTCCGACACTCCAGCACTCCTACGACCGGTAAATACCGGTTATTGTACAGTAACTACAAGAATACTGCCCATTTATGAACAAATCAATTGGTGCTACATGGAAAATGAGTTTGTACAGTGCTCTAACCGGTGGAAGAGTGTTCTACTAATCCAGTCTGAGTTTGAACACACACTTCTCCGACACTCCAGCACTCCTACGACCGGTAAATACCGGTTATTGTACAGTAACTACAAGAATACTGCCCATTTATGAACAAATCAATTGGTGCTACATGGAAAATGAGTTTGTACAGTGCTCTAACCGGTGGAAGAGTGATCTACTAATCCAGTCTGAGTTTGAACACACACTTCTCCGACACTCCAGCACTCCTACGACCGGTAAATACCGGTTATTGTACAGTAACTACAAGAATACTGCCCATTTATGAACAAATCAATTGGTGCTACATGGAAAATGAGTTTGTACAGTGCTCTAACCGGTGGAAGAGTGATCTACTAATCCAGTCTGAGTTTGAACACACACTTCTCCGACACTCCAGCACTCCTACGACCGGTAAATACCGGTTATTGTACAGTAACTACAAGAATACTGCCCATTTATGAACAAATCAATTGGTGCTACATGGAAAATGAGTTTGTACAGTGCTCTAACCGGTGGAAGAGTGTTCTACTAATCCAGTCTGAGTTTGAACACACACTTCTCCGACACTCCAGCACTCCTACGACCGGTAAATACCGGTTATTGTACAGTAACTACAAGAATACTGCCCATTTATGAACAAATCAATTGGTGCTACATGGAAAATGAGTTTGTACAGTGCTCTAACCGGTGGAAGAGTGTTCTACTAATCGAGTCTGAGCTTGAACACACACTTCTCCGACACTCCAGCACTCCTACGACCGGTAAATACCGGTTATTGTACAGTAACTACAAGAATACTGCCCATTTATGAACAAATCAATTGGTGCTACATGGAAAATGAGTTTGTACAGTGCTCTAACCGGTGGAAGAGTGTTCTACTAATCCAGTCTGAGTTTGAACACACACTTCTCCGACACTCCAGCACTCCTACGACCGGTAAATACCGGTTATTGTACAGTAACTACAAGAATACTGCCCATTTATGAACAAATCAATTGGTGCTACATGGAAAATGAGTTTGTACAGTGCTCTAACCGGTGGAAGAGTGATCTACTAATCCAGTCTGAGTTTGAACACACACTTCTCCGACACTCCAGCACTCCTACGACCGGTAAATACCGGTTATTGTACAGTAACTACAAGAATACTGCCCATTTATGAACAAATCAATTGGTGCTACATGGAAAATGAGTTTGTACAGTGCTCTAACCGGTGGAAGAGTGATCTACTAATCCAGTCTGAGTTTGAACACACACTTCTCCGACACTCCAGCACTCCTACGACCGGTAAATACCGGTTATTGTACAGTAACTACAAGAATACTGCCCATTTATGAACAAATCAATTGGTGCTACATGGAAAATGAGTTTGTACAGTGCTCTAACCGGTGGAAGAGTGTTCTACTAATCCAGTCTGAGTTTGAACACACACTTCTCCGACACTCCAGCACTCCTACGACCGGTAAATACCGGTTATTGTACAGTAACTACATCATCGATGCGATGGTTTTGTTTCAAAATTCAATTGTCGGTTGAATCGCTATCTTCCACCAGTGAAACGAGTTCAAACAATATTTTGTTTCAAGAAATGTTATTGTCCATCAAAATATGAACTCTGCTGAGAATGGTGCACAAAACTCTGGAAAAATCCCGAGTACGTCATAAAGGTCACGGGTGGAAAGCTTGATGTAGGCGGTACTCCAAAAATCAATAGCTGCACCAAATTCAAATGTTGACATGGGAGAAGGACGACAGATGAATATCGAGTTCTCAATTTTTACATACTCTATTACAGTAGGAAGCACAGCATAGAAAGGTCAGATAGGATAAAAATGACTTGCGACATTTATGCAATGAAGACCGAATATCTTAGATACGATAATGATCGGACAGTCCGAAGCGCATATAGAAAAACAACTCCAAGGTATAGAAAAGAGGAACATCGCTGAAAATGCCTGTACTAAGTTGTGTCAACCAATTGTAGTCAAAACAATTACAAATGCACTTAAAAATCACCGCAAAAAACAGCAATCTTGATAATTAGTGTTGCTTGTAATTCATCACTAATATCTGGAAAACAATCGAAGGTATAATAAATGTAACAACTGGATATACTTGTCCATAGTCTAGCTGATAGGACGAAACAATGGAAACCGCAGAATACAAAGGGAAAAGGTTTGTCTGCATATGTGAATTTAAGGTACCGCGGTTAGGTATAAGTAAAATCCGGAAAACAATCAAAGGTATTGTTAAGAAGACCGATTGCAGACATAATGTTGTATATTTCATTAACACAGCATTACGTTAAAATCGAGACCATCACTCACCACACAAAGGTCTGAACAGCAGTCCGCGATCATGTGCATAGCTGAAACACAGTGAATCTCAAGTGTCATGGAAATCTCACGTCACAGGTATAAAAGTAAGAATTGTACAGGCTTGCGTATAGCCTATACGATGAACCTTAAATGACCAAAAATGTGACCAAGCGATAAAGTTTTAAAATACAAAAGGAAATGGTCGGGATAAGATCAATTACAACAAATTTCATGAATGCTCATGACAAGCGGAATAAAGTAGTGGTCAAAATATTTCAATTTCGTGTTCACACTCAAAAATGTTGAAGACTTATCGCTCAAACATGAGAGCAGGGGAGTCATAATCGTAGTTGTTGAACAGACACTCTCTGTAATCAGTCACGCATGTTCAGATACACTACATGCTCACTAAGTTGATAATTTGAATAATTTCAAATGAAAGAATGTGATCACCAGATGTCTTAACGAGCGGTGTAGAAGGCAACCTACTGATTTTCAAGTTATGTCGTACAACCCGAAGTATAGCTCCTTCAAATGAAATATGCGTTACATTGCAATAACCGCAATGTAGGTTATAAACCTTGTATGTAGGTTCAACCCAACTGATAGAAATAGGAACTTGATTTTCTGAACCTTAACTGATGATGTTAATCACCGGATGCATCAAAAATTGTATCACAGTCAGACAGACTAGTTAGGCTCTCAGTTCAGTAGCCATAAAATGTTGACATATAAAACTTACGGGATATATTCATTGCTAATCTCATTTTTGTTGATTTGTTCATCGTCAAATATTTGAACAATTAGATCTTTTCATGTGCTAATACTAATTAAATGATGCTGTATAAATGAGCGTAAACCTAGCAAACTTACATATTACTTCATTTTCCTATGTGAAAGTTTGTAATTCTATGTGCCATTTAAACATAAACAGCCGCGAATAGATTAAGAAATACAAATACACGCAATTCGCTGCAAAAGATGGAATTTCGACCTTCAGTCATCCGCCAAATTTTAAAATCAACATGTGATAGTTAAGTGACCTTGATCGTTGATTGTAGATGAAAATATTGAACATGCAGTGTATAAAAATATTGCAGGATTATAATTACGATAGCTGGCTTGGGGAAATGCAACATTAGGTAAATGCGATTAGGTTGTAGCCCAAACCAATAGCTCATAGCCAAGAAACCGTTCAGTTTGCATCCATATGTGCCTGCATATAGCCAATCTCTTAGATTGGCAGATAGCCAATCTCTAAGGCATTTTACCTAAGGCTCGTGGTTAAGGACATTCTATTCTTCTACCCGCGTATATATGCGCTGCACTAAGAGTCAGAAATCACTTGATCTGATGCTGTTAAAACATGGGAGATGTTTAAGAATACGCGCGGGCGAGCGTTTATAGTTTGCGCGTCGTCCACGGTTGTCTGCGCTGCCACTTGAACCACTAAGATGAACCGCTAAGCATGTTCTGTCTTCCCTGAGCATGAAATTGAGGTCCTATCACATTGTTTAGCCTCTGATACAGGCAGACACATGAGACGCAAAGTCTATATAACAGGACTGCCAACTATACTTACTTATATAACTTATATTGCAGCAATATCCCGCATAGCCACGAATGTTTGGGGTCATGTGTAATTACACGTGATTGAGCGTGGCATGTCACCTAGTGTATCGAAATAATGATGTACATCAATTCTGCAATCAGAAATAAACCAAGATCCACTTCTATATGTGAAAATGTCTATTCTAGGTAGCGATAAGGTAGCACTTAGGATTTTCTTGTAAAGATCAGTTGCTCTATTACCAAGGGAGCGAAACACATCACCGTCATTTCATAATACATTCCCAACACATCATCGGAGTTTAATTCGCAAATCTATATGAAAACGTACTCAGATGCAAAAACATCCAGACCATGTCGTATTTACCCCAATCATGAGGTAAAAGAGACTTTGAAGTCACTTACTTTGACATCCAACATAGAGAAACTTATCATTCCATGATCATAAATGGGCAGTATTCTTGTAGTTTCTGTACAATAACCGGTATTTACCGGTCGTAGGAGTGCTGGAGTGTCGGAGAAGTGTGTGTTCAAACTCAGACTGGATTAGTAGAACACTCTTCCACCGGTTAGAGCACTGTACAAACTCATTTTCCATGTAGCACCAATTGATTTGTTCATAAATGGGCAGTATTCTTGTAGTTACTGTACAATAACCGGTATTTACCGGTCGTAGGAGTGCTGGAGTGTCGGAGAAGTGTGTGTTCAAACTCAGACTGGATTAGTAGATCACTCTTCCACCGGTTAGAGCACTGTACAAACTCATTTTCCATGTAGCACCAATTGATTTGTTCATAAATGGGCAGTATTCTTGTAGTTACTGTACAATAACCGGTATTTACCGGTCGTAGGAGTGCTGGAGTGTCGGAGAAGTGTGTGTTCAAACTCAGACTGGATTAGTAGATCACTCTTCCACCGGTTAGAGCACTGTACAAACTCATTTTCCATGTAGCACCAATTGACACTCCAGCACTCCTACGACCGGTAAATACCGGTTATTGTACAGTAACTACAAGAATACTGCCCATTTATGAACAAATCAATTGGTGCTACATGGAAAATGAGTTTGTACAGTGCTCTAACCGGTGGAAGAGTGATCTACTAATCCAGTCTGAGTTTGAACACACACTTCTCCGACACTCCAGCACTCCTACGACGGTAAATACCGGTTATTGTACAGTAACTACAAGAATACTGCCCATTTATGAACAAATCAATTGGTGCTACATGGAAAATGAGTTTGTACAGTGCTCTAACCGGTGGAAGAGTGTTCTACTAATCCAGTCTGAGTTTGAACACACACTTCTCCGACACTCCAGCACTCCTACGACCGGTACATACCGGTTATTGTACAGTAACTACAAGAATACTGCCCATTTATGAACAAATCAATTGGTGCTACATGGAAAATGAGTTTGTACAGTGCTCTAACCGGTGGAAGAGTGTTCTACTAATCGAGTCTGAGCTTGAACACACACTTCTCCGACACTCCAGCACTCCTACGACCGGTAAATACCGGTTATTGTACAGTAACTACAAGAATACTGCCCATTTATGAACAAATCAATTGGTGCTACATGGAAAATGAGTTTGTACAGTGCTCTAACCGGTGGAAGAGTGTTCTACTAATCCAGTCTGAGTTTGAACACACACTTCTCCGACACTCCAGCACTCCTACGACCGGTAAATACCGGTTATTGTACAGTAACTACAAGAATACTGCCCATTTATGAACAAATCAATTGGTGCTACATGGAAAATGAGTTTGTACAGTGCTCTAACCGGTGGAAGAGTGATCTACTAATCCAGTCTGAGTTTGAACACACACTTCTCCGACACTCCAGCACTCCTACGACCGGTAAATACCGGTTATTGTACAGTAACTACAAGAATACTGCCCATTTATGAACAAATCAATTGGTGCTACATGGAAAATGAGTTTGTACAGTGCTCTAACCGGTGGAAGAGTGATCTACTAATCCAGTCTGAGTTTGAACACACACTTCTCCGACACTCCAGCACTCCTACGACCGGTAAATACCGGTTATTGTACAGTAACTACAAGAATACTGCCCATTTATGAACAAATCAATTGGTGCTACATGGAAAATGAGTTTGTACAGTGCTCTAACCGGTGGAAGAGTGTTCTACTAATCCAGTCTGAGTTTGAACACACACTTCTCCGACACTCCAGCACTCCTACGACCGGTAAATACCGGTTATTGTACAGTAACTACAAGAATACTGCCCATTTATGAACAAATCAATTGGTGCTACATGGAAAATGAGTTTGTACAGTGCTCTAACCGGTGGAAGAGTGTTCTACTAATCGAGTCTGAGCTTGAACACACACTTCTCCGACACTCCAGCACTCCTACGACCGGTAAATACCGGTTATTGTACAGTAACTACAAGAATACTGCCCATTTATGAACAAATCAATTGGTGCTACATGGAAAATGAGTTTGTACAGTGCTCTAACCGGTGGAAGAGTGTTCTACTAATCGAGTCTGAGTTTGAACACACACTTCTCCGACACTCCAGCACTCCTACGACCGGTAAATACCGGTTATTGTACAGTAACTACAAGAATACTGCCCATTTATGAACAAATCAATTGGTGCTACATGGAAAATGAGTTTGTACAGTGCTCTAACCGGTGGAAGAGTGATCTACTAATCCAGTCTGAGTTTGAACACACACTTCTCCGACACTCCAGCACTCCTACGACCGGTAAATACCGGTTATTGTACAGTAACTACAAGAATACTGCCCATTTATGAACAAATCAATTGGTGCTACATGGAAAATGAGTTTGTACAGTGCTCTAACCGGTGGAAGAGTGATCTACTAATCCAGTCTGAGTTTGAACACACACTTCTCCGACACTCCAGCACTCCTACGACCGGTAAATACCGGTTATTGTACAGTAACTACAAGAATACTGCCCATTTATGAACAAATCAATTGGTGCTACATGGAAAATGAGTTTGTACAGTGCTCTAACCGGTGGAAGAGTGTTCTACTAATCCAGTCTGAGTTTGAACACACACTTCTCCGACACTCCAGCACTCCTACGACCGGTAAATACCGGTTATTGTACAGAAACTACAAGAATACTGCCCATTTATGATCATGGAATGATAAGTTTCTCTATGTTGGATGTCAAAGTAAGTGACTTCAAAGTCTCTTTTACCTCATGATTGGGGTAAATACGACATGGTCTGGATGTTTTTGCATCTGAGTACGTTTTCATATAGATTTGCGAATTAAACTCCGATGATGTGTTGGGAATGTATTATGAAATGACGGTGATGTGTTTCGCTCCCTTGGTAATAGAGCAACTGATCTTTACAAGAAAATCCTAAGTGCTACCTTATCGCTACCTAGAATAGACATTTTCACATATAGAAGTGGATCTTGGTTTATTTCTGATTGCAGAATTGATGTACATCATTATTTCGATACACTAGGTGACATGCCACGCTCAATCACGTGTAATTACACGTGTAATTACACGTGATTGAGCGTGGCATGTCACCTAGTGTATCGAAATAATGATGTACATCAATTCTGCAATCAGAAATAAACCAAGATCCACTTCTATATGTGAAAATGTCTATTCTAGGTAGCGATAAGGTAGCACTTAGGATTTTCTTGTAAAGATCAGTTGCTCTATTACCAAGGGAGCGAAACACATCACCGTCATTTCATAATACATTCCCAACACATCATCGGAGTTTAATTCGCAAATCTATATGAAAACGTACTCAGATGCAAAAACATCCAGACCATGTCGTATTTACCCCAATCATGAGGTAAAAGAGACTTTGAAGTCACTTACTTTGACATCCAACATAGAGAAACTTATCATTCCATGATCATAAATGGGCAGTATTCTTGTAGTTTCTGTACAATAACCGGTATTTACCGGTCGTAGGAGTGCTGGAGTGTCGGAGAAGTGTGTGTTCAAACTCAGACTGGATTAGTAGAACACTCTTCCACCGGTTAGAGCACTGTACAAACTCATTTTCCATGTAGCACCAATTGATTTGTTCATAAATGGGCAGTATTCTTGTAGTTACTGTACAATAACCGGTATTTACCGGTCGTAGGAGTGCTGGAGTGTCGGAGAAGTGTGTGTTCAAACTCAGACTGGATTAGTAGATCACTCTTCCACCGGTTAGAGCACTGTACAAACTCATTTTCCATGTAGCACCAATTGATTTGTTCATAAATGGGCAGTATTCTTGTAGTTTCTGTACAATAACCGGTATTTACCGGTCGTAGGAGTGCTGGAGTGTCGGAGAAGTGTGTGTTCAAACTCAGACTGGATTAGTAGATCACTCTTCCACCGGTTAGAGCACTGTACAAACTCATTTTCCATGTAGCACCAATTGATTTGTTCATAAATGGGCAGTATTCTTGTAGTTACTGTACAATAACCGGTATTTACCGGTCGTAGGAGTGCTGGAGTGTCGGAGAAGTGTGTGTTCAAACTCAGACTGGATTAGTAGAACACTCTTCCACCGGTTAGAGCACTGTACAAACTCATTTTCCATGTAGCACCAATTGATTTGTTCATAAATGGGCAGTATTCTTGTAGTTACTGTACAATAACCGGTATTTACCGGTCGTAGGAGTGCTGGAGTGTCGGAGAAGTGTGTGTTCAAAGCTCAGACTCGATTAGTAGAACACTCTTCCACCGGTTAGAGCACTGTACAAACTCATTTTCCATGTAGCACCAATTGATTTGTTCATAAATGGGCAGTATTCTTGTAGTTACTGTACAATAACCGGTATTTACCGGTCGTAGGAGTGCTGGAGTGTCGGAGAAGTGTGTGTTCAAACTCAGACTGGATTAGTAGAACACTCTTCCACCGGTTAGAGCACTGTACAAACTCATTTTCCATGTAGCACCAATTGATTTGTTCATAAATGGGCAGTATTCTTGTAGTTACTGTACAATAACCGGTATTTACCGGTCGTAGGAGTGCTGGAGTGTCGGAGAAGTGTGTGTTCAAACTCAGACTGGATTAGTAGATCACTCTTCCACCGGTTAGAGCACTGTACAAACTCATTTTCCATGTAGCACCAATTGATTTGTTCATAAATGGGCAGTATTCTTGTAGTTACTGTACAATAACCGGTATTTACCGGTCGTAGGAGTGCTGGAGTGTCGGAGAAGTGTGTGTTCAAACTCAGACTGGATTAGTAGATCACTCTTCCACCGGTTAGAGCACTGTACAAACTCATTTTCCATGTAGCACCAATTGATTTGTTCATAAATGGGCAGTATTCTTGTAGTTACTGTACAATAACCGGTATTTACCGGTCGTAGGAGTGCTGGAGTGTCGGAGAAGTGTGTGTTCAAACTCAGACTGGATTAGTAGAACACTCTTCCACCGGTTAGAGCACTGTACAAACTCATTTTCCATGTAGCACCAATTGATTTGTTCATAAATGGGCAGTATTCTTGTAGTTACTGTACAATAACCGGTATTTACCGGTCGTAGGAGTGCTGGAGTGTCGGAGAAGTGTGTGTTCAAGCTCAGACTCGATTAGTAGAACACTCTTCCACCGGTTAGAGCACTGTACAAACTCATTTTCCATGTAGCACCAATTGATTTGTTCATAAATGGGCAGTATTCTTGTAGTTACTGTACAATAACCGGTATTTACCGGTCGTAGGAGTGCTGGAGTGTCGGAGAAGTGTGTGTTCAAACTCAGACTGGATTAGTAGAACACTCTTCCACCGGTTAGAGCACTGTACAAACTCATTTTCCATGTAGCACCAATTGATTTGTTCATAAATGGGCAGTATTCTTGTAGTTACTGTACAATAACCGGTATTTACCGGTCGTAGGAGTGCTGGAGTGTCGGAGAAGTGTGTGTTCAAACTCAGACTGGATTAGTAGATCACTCTTCCACCGGTTAGAGCACTGTACAAACTCATTTTCCATGTAGCACCAATTGATTTGTTCATAAATGGGCAGTATTCTTGTAGTTACTGTACAATAACCGGTATTTACCGGTCGTAGGAGTGCTGGAGTGTCGGAGAAGTGTGTGTTCAAACTCAGACTGGATTAGTAGAACACTCTTCCACCGGTTAGAGCACTGTACAAACTCATTTTCCATGTAGCACCAATTGATTTGTTCATAAATGGGCAGTATTCTTGTAGTTACTGTACAATAACCGGTATTTACCGGTCGTAGGAGTGCTGGAGTGTCGGAGAAGTGTGTGTTCAAACTCAGACTGGATTAGTAGATCACTCTTCCACCGGTTAGAGCACTGTACAAACTCATTTTCCATGTAGCACCAATTGATTTGTTCATAAATGGGCAGTATTCTTGTAGTTACTGTACAATAACCGGTATTTACCGGTCGTAGGAGTGCTGGAGTGTCGGAGAAGTGTGTGTTCAAACTCAGACTGGATTAGTAGAACACTCTTCCACCGGTTAGAGCACTGTACAAACTCATTTTCCATGTAGCACCAATTGATTTGTTCATAAATGGGCAGTATTCTTGTAGTTACTGTACAATAACCGGTATTTACCGGTCGTAGGAGTGCTGGAGTGTCGGAGAAGTGTGTGTTCAAACTCAGACTCGATTAGTAGATCACTCTTCCACCGGTTAGAGCACTGTACAAACTCATTTTCCATGTAGCACCAATTGATTTGTTCATAAATGGGCAGTATTCTTGTAGTTACTGTACAATAACCGGTATTTACCGGTCGTAGGAGTGCTGGAGTGTCGGAGAAGTGTGTGTTCAAGCTCAGACTCGATTAGTAGAACACTCTTCCACCGGTTAGAGCACTGTACAAACTCATTTTCCATGTAGCACCAATTGATTTGTTCATAAATGGGCAGTATTCTTGTAGTTACTGTACAATAACCGGTATTTACCGGTCGTAGGAGTGCTGGAGTGTCGGAGAAGTGTGTGTTCAAACTCAGACTGGATTAGTAGAACACTCTTCCACCGGTTAGAGCACTGTACAAACTCATTTTCCATGTAGCACCAATTGATTTGTTCATAAATGGGCAGTATTCTTGTAGTTACTGTACAATAACCGGTATTTACCGGTCGTAGGAGTGCTGGACTGTCGGAGAAGTGTGTGTTCAAACTCAGACTGGATTAGTAGAACACTCTTCCACCGGTTAGAGCACTGTACAAACTCATTTTCCATGTAGCACCAATTGATTTGTTCATAAATGGGCAGTATTCTTGTAGTTACTGTACAATAACCGGTATTTACCGGTCGTAGGAGTGCTGGAGTGTCGGAGAAGTGTGTGTTCAAGCTCAGACTGGATTAGTAGAACACTCTTCCACCGGTTAGAGCACTGTACAAACTCATTTTCCATGTAGCACCAATTGATTTGTTCATAAATGGGCAGTATTCTTGTAGTTACTGTACAATAACCGGTATTTACCGGTCGTAGGAGTGCTGGAGTGTCGGAGAAGTGTGTGTTCAAACTCAGACTGGATTAGTAGAACACTCTTCCACCGGTTAGAGCACTGTACAAACTCATTTTCCATGTAGCACCAACAACTTTTCTGGAAAATCTTATCATTTTTTGAAAAAATCGGTTTTTGGCGGTTTTTTCCGGTTGTTCGTGTAAAGAAAGTGCTGGAAGTTGCTGTACAAACTCAGGTTTTTGCTCTTGTATCTAAATTTTTCTATCGGAATGCTGTACAAACTCGCTAACCAGGTAGCACCAATACTTGCACCAATTTTTCGAATTTAAATTTGAATTTTGTAGGTGAAGGAGTTCGAATTTTGGAAAACTTTTTGGCTGTACAAACTCTGCGTCATCAGTAGTACCTAAACATGTGGTTTCCTATTCTGTACAAACTCTATTCAAAAAGTTGGTGTTGAAGTTGGTGCTAACTTCAACGACATCATATTTCGAGGATTGTGTTTGGTGGATGTGAAGAGGATTTCGGAACTCGAACGTAGATCCGCGCGGCCTTTATTCACGAACGATTGCAGTTCCTCTTGTTGTTGCAAGAATTCGCGAATTTGTTTGATAGTCAAGTCATGAGTTTGCATTTCTTGTAAAACTCTCTTCTTTTGGTCGCTATCTGCGAGGCCCTGTCGCAAGCGGGCAATGTAATGACCGACCGATTCGTTTTGATTTTGTCGTAGCGAATAGAAAGAAGCTCGTTCGGCGATGATTTTTCTTGCAGAAGGTTTGAGGTAAGTCAATAACTCAGTCTAGATTGTGGTAAATGGCAAAGTGGTTATATCTCGAGGAGATATAATATTTTGCACTTTATCCAAGGTGTCTAATCCACATAATGCGATACAATTGTCTGTGACAGCGAAGGATTTTGATCTGATATCGTCAGTCCAGCCCTTGCTGCGTGATAAGGCAGCGAATGCAATGAGCCATGTCGAAGCGCGATCGGGATCGCTAAGATCCAACGGTTCAAGTGACCGCGACGCCATTGTCGTGTCCCAGCCTAGCTTAGTGTGGGACGCGATGGCTATGTAGGCTATTACTAAAACACACCGAGGGCCAAAATTCCTGAGGTGGGATAACGCCGTAATGCCACCGGTCTATCATTTTTTACAGCGTTTGCACAGAAAGAAATAATGATTTTTTCATTCGTTGAAAGTGTTTCACGGAATTCCAGGCAGCGTTACCTTCTGATAAATCTAGGACTACAGCACTGACACGCATGTGGCATGAATTATTCGCAAATTATCTGACTGAAGAATAATTTCAGAATGACTATTTCACATGCGCAGATGGTTTCAAGGTCAGGTACCGGTACCTTAAGTTTAATTTTGACTTGTAAATTATTTCCTACAAAGACATCAGCACATATAGGCGTACTCCTTTAAACTGATTTCAGACAGGTAATTAGAAAACTTGTGAATAAACAATTTCAATGAAAAACGCACCAAATTGATAGGATCTATCACTTTGATTTGTCCTTGACACATTTCGGCGCCGAACCGAACAGCTGAAATTGCCATCAAAATCAGCTGATGGCCATTCTAGTCCCACTAATTTAAACAAAAGCAAAAAATCGGATTTCTATGGAGTAAGTATTCTAGGTAGAGTGGTAACTCCACATTTATTAAATCCCCAATGTGTATACACTTTCGATTTTATTAAATGAACTCAAGGGAGATACAGTCGGAATTGTTTCAAAATGTGAGATATACACATTTATGCAGTTTTGAAGAAATTACAACGGAATTTCTTGATTTTTATGAACAACGGAATTTTATGATCATGATAGTAATGCAGAAGGAAATGATATTATTTTACAGATTGTCCGTGTTATGGCAGCCTTGGAGAAGTAATATTTGTTAAATTGGCAACTCGATGACCGGCTATTGCTTTCATGAATTAGAAACAGCGACTTTTTCATGAAGACTTCCATTGCAATACAATTCATGAAATTCCCTTGATAATCAGCTTGATTTCCGCCTAGTTGGAATGCTTATTAGCAAATATTAATTCCTTTTGCTATCCAACATGCTTCACACTACTGATATGGGAGAGTCATCTCGGTAGTACATAAATTGGCAAATTTTGACCATTTTCAAAAGTGATCAAATAATTTTTTTTGACCACGGGAGCGTAATCTCCGCAAGAAACTGAATCTTTTGACACAAAAATGTTCACTGTATACATAGAGTAAATATATTAGGTAGAGTGGTAACTCCGCATTTATTAAATCCCCAATGTGCATACACTTTCTTTTTTTTAAAATGAACTCAAAGGAGATACAGTCGAAATTGTTTCCAAATGTGAGATCCGCATTCATGCAGTTATAAAGGAATTACAACGGAATTCACTGATCATGATAGCATAAAGAAGAAGGAAATGATATTATTTTACAGATAGTCCGTGTCTGACAGGCTTGGTGAGGAAATGTTTGTTAAATTGGCAACTCTATGACCTGCGCTACTGCTTTCATGCTGAACCTCAAAAGAGAATCTTCTTAAGCGTGATCAGGCAACAGCTGCCACTGACATGGCAAAATCACAGATTCAAAGACAATGATTTCAATTAACTTTAAAAGATGCCAATGGGTACACATCACTATTCAGATTCGAGAAATGAAACATCAATTTAGTGAATTATAAAATCATGCCGATGAACGTTGAATTAAATATTTGAAGTTTCAGCCAAGAAAGCACGAATAATATCGCGAACTTTTCATGAAGACTTCCATTATAATACGGAGCAAGAAATTCCCTTGATAATCAGCTTGATTTCTGCTTAGTTGGGATGCTTATTAGCAAACATTCATTCCTTTTGATATCCAACTTGCTTTATACTACTTACAACGAGGAGTCATCTCGGTAGTATATAAATTGGCAAAATTTTGACTTTTTTAAAACTGCTCAAATATTTTTTTGGACCTCGGGAGCGTAATCTCCGCAAAAAACTGAATCTTTTCATATAAAAATTTTCACTGTATACAAATACTTTTTTGAGTCGACACTCTACCCATATACCCCTACTCAATGACTGTATACAATTATTTTTTTTGAGTCGACACCATAGAGTAGGGATATGTAGGTAGAGTGTCGACTCAAAAATGTATATTAGTCCGGCAGCCGGAACGAGTTTCTGCAGGGAACGAGGCCGAAAATGAGAATTTCACAGAATGATGTACACCCTAAGTCTACTTCAAATCGGCACGTCTGCCGAGTTCTAGTGAGTTCCTCTTCTTGTCAGACAGGATCAAAGAAAAACACATGTAAATCCAATGGGACGCAGATTGCAGTTTTTGGCTAAAATGAAATTTTCTATGTTTTCTCTAATTAAACGAAAAGTACCAGTAAACTAAAGTACTAAAGTAATTTTTTGCATGGCATGTCTTCAGGACATTTCCTATGATGTGCATGTGCTTCTATCATGCTTCTGATCGGCAATGTATGTGAGAATGTGATTGAATGTGGATAAAGTAGCTCAAAATGTTTGTGTTTGCCGACATTAAGAGCCTCTCCAAATCTAAATGTGTTTAGCTTTATATACAGGAGTGCATGAACATGAAAGGAAATGACATGAAGACATTCCATGCCTAAAATGATGTCTCTGGACTTAGTACTTTTCGTTTAATTAGAGAAAAATACAAAATTTAATTTTAGCCAAAAACTGCAATCTGGATTTACATGTTTTTCTTTGATCTTGTCTGACAAGAAGAGGAACTCACCAGAACTCGGCAGACGTGCCGATTCGAAGTAGACAGGGTGTACATCATTCTGTGAAAGTCTCATTTTCGGCCTCGTTCCCTGCAGAAACTCGTTCTGGCTGCCGAACTATATTGTATACAGTGAAAATTTTTATATCGAAAGATTCAGTTTCTTGCGGAGATTACGTTCCCGTGGTGCAAAAAAATATTTGAGCAGTTCTAAAAAATGTCAAAATTTTGCCAATTTATTACCGAGATGACTCGTCTATGTAAGTAGTATGCAACAAGTTGCATATCAAAAGGAATGAATACAGTAGAAATCGGATAATTTGTCACCCGCGGGAGTTGAGCAAAGTGACGAGTTATCCGGTGTTTTCAATTAAATGCCCCTTATATGAATATAACTAAGCTCCCTAACATTCTATCTAGGATCTGACTTAGTAAATGATTAATTGCAAGAATGTACTGGTAGGCCTATGTACAATTGGTAATTTTTATTTTCTATTTGATCCTAAAGGCATTGTCATATTTTTCCTCAACCACCGTCTACCTACCTGTTAACGAAATTATCTTTACAGCTTCGATTTACATTTTTGATGTCACTATATTTATGTATAAGGCTACAACCCGCTATTACTGACTTTTTACGAAATGTAGTAGACTTACAGGGTGTATAAATGAATAATGTACATGACATTTAGTCAGCAATAAATCTAAGGATTATGTAGTTCTTTTTTCATAGAGCATATTGGCATTAAGTCGTCATTATCCTGTCTGCATTATTGAATGATTATAAAAAAACAATTTTAGAATAGCCAAGTCGGATCAATTTTATATATTTCAGAATAGAAAAGGTGAAGCAATTTGTCACAATAAATCTGATAGGCACACTAAGAATTAACAAAACAATATTTAAATCAATTATCTCTGGGCCTCATTGGTCCAATTGTATGAAATGCTCTTAAGTAGAAAATAAGTATCGTTCAAACTTCAATACTTAAGGTCGAAAAAAATCTGTTATCTTACTTTGCGTCATGATTGTAGATGTTTTCATTACAGCATCAGAGAGTTTTGCAAAGTTAGAAGCTGACGTATCAAGATCATTTTGTAAAAAGAAATTTCGCAATGTGTCGATGGCAGCGATAGCCTCCCAATTAAAAAGATGACGTTGAATCAACGGTGAAAAAACGTTGATGTTCAACGAGATTTTGGTTGATAAACGGTTGATTCAACGTTGATGGATGGTTGATATCGTGACGCTTTGGCCGCTGATATAACGTTGATTCAACGTTACTTAAAAACGTTGAAGAAAGTGGGGTGATCAACGTTTTATCAACTATTTTCTGTTAATATAAAACCTTCTTTAAACTGATTTTCAACCTTACATCCTCATTACCCGTTCAACGATATAAGTAAGGAAAATATCACAATTGTTGATAGGCATATTTATTTACATTTCAATGACGTAATTTGACATGAGCAAAATGACATAAAACTGGAATCACAAACTGCTAGCTCACTTGGAACATCCGCTGAAAATATCGGGCTTCATGCAATATGGAGTCATGCATTAAACACATAAAATCATACTATCCGTACCTATTATGGTGATTGAATATAAAAATGCAATTAAGTAATTTGCAGCAGAATTGTGAATTAATCTTGCAATGTTTTGACCGGGACTTGGTAGAACAGTTGTAGAAGAAAATGTTTCATATTTGAGGTTCATAAACTCTTACATGCTCTAAATTTTGCTGATCATTGCTTATATGACGATTATGTGACTTAAAACGAAAATGAAACAAGGTGAGCTACATAAAACGGAAAATCGGGAAAAACCGGGGTTTGAATGCGTAAATTTGAAATATTTAGCCTACATTAGTTTAATTTCGTAAAAAACGGAAAATTGTGATCCCTGATAACAAACCTATATAAAATGGCAGCGCAAACGATTATTCGGAAAATGCTACTCTGAAATATTCTTTAGATTTTTCTTGATGGAGCTTTGTCGACCGCAAGGGTGCCATCATAGTTTATTGAGTAATATAGTTAAAAGATATTTGAAATTTGAATAAAAAACGATTGAACAATCATTCAGCTTATGGAGTTTTCTTCTGATTAAAACAAATACATTATGGCACGATGCGCTTCTATAGGGCCTACAGAATATAGCGCTTTAAACTGAAGTAAGTGTTCTTTATTCAAATTTCAAACATGATCGTCTTTCCGTACAATAGTAACCTCGCAGTAAAACAGTAGTTAGGCCTACTCATTTGGTAAAATATTCCTACTAAAATTTTACTTTGTAAGATAACATCGAGATTACAAAAACTGAGCCCTTCTCTCCCAAGTAAACAGCAGAAGGGATGGATATCTTTCAAAAACACAATTTTTCATCCGCTTAAGAATTTAGCAAATGAAGAAAGCTTTACCACCATACAAGATGACGTTTATATAGTAGCACACATCGAACGATCAGATACAAATAATCTTGATGAAAATCACTTTTATCAACATATATGGGAAATTTCTCTGTCCGGATTTGATCATCCTTCATTTGAAAATCCTTCCAAACAGAAAACATGCCCACAGCCCGAATGCGTATTTCACGTCATCTGGAACACTGTCATTTAGAGTCGAACACCGTCGCGCCGTTATCAGTCGCATTTTAAAGAATAGAGGTGATACCACTTTCTCTGTTACAATTCAACAGATAAACATTCACTACTCAAATGAAATTTGAGGCGATGATGCGAGGTAACTCAAAAGCATCTTTGGTTGGATCACAAGGCGGTTGTCCGAATCTGATGATCACTTGGACGTTGCGAGTATGAGAGACTTATGGGTAAATAAAACTCCAGTAGCTTTCGGGGCTAATTAGCTCAAATAACAAGACAGAAAAGCAGCCGAACGTAGGTCAGGTCTTGAGTCATCGATGCACAGATAAGACAAGTTTGCACAGCCTCAGCAATCAACACCTGTAAAATGAAGACAACTTTTGTGCTGATGTGCAGAGCAGAATTATCAAACTTAACTACCCTCAATTTACATTCCATGGGTAGGCCTACTCAAAGTTTAAAAGAGAAATCATTTATAGTAATATTAGGTGTTATAGTAAAGATAATTAAGAAAATTGCTTTTGGATCATTTAATCTTCGACAATGTGACATGCGATATTCACCGGAATTTTGATAGCAAATGAAGAAATTCAGGAGTGGACAAATTGTGATCATTATCAATTTATTAATAATTTTCTAATCAATACTCGTAGTATTTATCAATTTCATTCTGGTATTCAAGTAACTTTTTTTAGAAAAATGTGATCTGCAAATAAAAACGGAGTATGTAGCCTATTGCCGACCGCTTTTTCAACAATTCATGCAATGAAAATATTCAGGAGCGCTTGAATTTTTGATATCCAAACAGTTTGTTTAAAAACACAATCTACAAACACATACACACATAATATCCTCTTGTCTCTACTATTTATATGACATCTCTTCAAGTAATTCATGGTGACATATGGGCATACAGCAAACATGTGACCACAATACCTAGGCCTACAATAATATTGAAAAGTGCGAAGCATAATGTGTAGTAAGTCAACACAAATTCAGATGAAAGAGTAGCAATGAGTTTGCATTTTGATTGTTTTATACTTGTCGTAAAGCATGAAGAATTATTGATTAAATTGCACAACTAAACCCATTGTAGGGCTTTAACACAAAACTAGTCTTGTGCGCATAATTATACGGTGTGCATGTAGCCGTATACAACATGTAGTTCGTGGTGTAGCATTTATACCTTTAGTGTGTTTGATTATTTTTCTTAAACGACTCGAAATATCAAATTGATGGTATTTTTTTAAATGTGGCAATTCTGAAATAAGTACGTAATTACCACAGGCGATAGCTACAGGTTTTCAATTCAATGGAAATTAAAATGGAAATAATGACCTATTTAAACATGTTTCCTTGATGGATGCATCTTTAAGAAACGATAGAAAAATTATACACTTAAGCAGAAATCGAATAGCAATAATAATTGTCGAAATTGATAAAAACATTATCCACCTTTTGCGGTCCTGAAATAGAATTTTTAGGTCTTGCCGCATGTTAAACTGTTTCAAAAAATTTTTCAATTATTTGTCATCCAAATATTAATGCTATAGCATAAGTAGGCCTATAGCCTGATACACATCTAATTATTGAAGTGCTAAATTACAAAGGGTTTTATTGCACTAATCAAATTCTTTTATGCTCATAGTTTCTCAAATTTTTAGCATGCAACTACTCTGTCTCAACATGCCTAGATGTTTGTGCTATTTTAAATACAAGCAATCAGAAATTACGGATTTAAAAATAATATAATATCATTTCAACATAATTCCATTTAATTACAATTCTTTTCACGACACAATCAACTTTTTATCGATTTTTCAACGAGAAACGTCGACTTGAAAACTGATAAACATGCACAACTCAATTTCACATATTGAATTCGAAGTAAATAAGCCTTGAGCATGTTACATCATTTTTTTTCATCACACAAATGAATTCAAAGTATTGGTAGGACTCCTTGTGATAAGTCTGCTACACAGCTAAGAGTAATTGAGATATTTTGTTGTTACCAGTAAATTATATGAAGTATGACGCTTATAACTTTTAAGCATTTGCAAAAGTAAGAGCAGATATAACAGAATAACTACCGTAATAGAAATAACTAATGGAATAACTAATATAATACTAACAGAATAACTAATAGAAAGGTCTATACGTTCATGATCAATGAACCCAAATCCATGCCCAAATCTCTCCTTCGATTTTGTTTTTGGGATTTCCAAATACATGTACCTAGACTTGCAGTTAAATGCTGAAACAAAATTGACAAGCTAAATCTGAAAACATTTAGAAACTTACCCTTTTTCTGTAGTCTGATCCAATAGATGCTTTTTTAATTCAATAATTCTGATACATGAATCAAAGGAACTTGATGGCTTCATTGAGTAGAAGAGCTCACTGACTACATACGAGTGCTTTTCATTTTCGATTTGTTGATAATTGAAAGAGAATTGATGGTAAATCCATATAACTGGACACATTGCAGGTCAGTGAGGTAGTCGTAAGTAGATTGTGCTCCATGTATTGTGCATGATATTAACGAAGTAAGATGATGAAAAACGTATCACAAAACCGACGATGACTAAATAACGGTGTGTAAGTAGAAATATCCTCTTGATGCGCTGACTTTTGTAATAGCAAGCAGCACACGTAAACACGGGTCCGATAGACCACGAGCGCGAAGAGTGAACAAGCTACTGCGCCTGACTTGCGCAGCTTTCTGTTTCACGTCTGGGCGGACGGTAATTATAAGCAGGGACTAGGCTATGAGTCACAGGCATCAACAATTGGCAGCGGGAGAATATTATCGACCACTACTTCTCAGTCTGCACGCAGATGCGGCCACGGCCATCACAGGCTGCCAACAATGTGACTGAACTCCCTCAGCTGCGTGCGCGTGGCGATCGAATTTCCTTAAGTGACGGAAAGTTATAGAAGCGAAATACGATTACGCAGATGGAGCTGGATGCTTATGCAATTGTTTAGTCCAGTTACACACTGATTTAATATCAAAATTTTTGCAAATTATTAGCCAAGCAATTTGGCGAACACACGAGCAAATTGATCAAAATCGACATGATGATGGGTACGGTATACGTGGAGCTTATAGATTTCAATTGACAGATATTTCGATTTGAGAAGCAAAATGTGTGCCAGTAGAATTGCTTAGGCTCCCTTTGAGAATATATGTCATGTGTAATTGTTGACCTGATTCATTCGTCAGTGTTGATTGATGTTGTTGCTATAATAGCTATACAGTATACATGTAGTGAGTGTGAACGATGATGAAAAATGAGAGGAAGAAGAAAAGGGGACAGAGTGAGTGAGAAAGAGAGAGGGAGATGATGAAGTCACCCGAATATCTATTTTATACAGGCATAAAGTAGATATTCGGGTGACTTCATCATTTTTTTCTGTAGGTCTACAAAATTTCATCAAATAAAAAGAGCACTGTATATAAAATACTCGAAATAATAGTATAACGCATGTTTCATATGTCAATGTTGTATCCATGAGCGATTCTTTGAGTTATTTAAATGCATTTATGTCACTTCTTACAGCATCAATATTATTAGTTAAAGTCGGTATCTAATTCAAATGGACAACTCTTCAAATGGACAATGAAACGCTCTTTTAGTTATATTTTATCCACGTACATGGATGATCGATGTTTTAACCATGTACAATTCCAAATTATTATTTAGAGCAAATTTTATATACATTTCCCACTCTTCACAGTGTTAAATATTATTAGTAACGTATAGCCATTCTTATTCCAAAGAAAGACCATTTTACTTAATATGTAACGATACTTCTTGATAGGGTTTATCCATGGTGCATGCATTATCCATATTTTATCCAAAAACAGTCATCTAGGGCTTATATCCGCAGAAACAATTAAAATGTTTAATCAACGTTTATTCGACGTTTTTTCAAAGCTTTTGACACCAAGTTGATTTTTGGTTAGTTTTCAACGATGATTTTAACCGTACGTTTATCAGCAACATTTATTCAACGTTTTTTCAACGTTTGTCACACCAAGTTGATTTTTGGTTAGTTTTCAACGATGATTTCAACCGTTGAAAAAACGTCATTTTTTACTTGGGCTCGGATGATTTTACTGGTTTTATCGGAACACTGTCGTCTTGCCCATCTTCTTCGTCACTGATCTCCACAACTTCGGCGCTTGTACTTTCTGTAACACTGTCGACTATATCAATTTCGTTCACTGGAGCACAGGTCGAAGTTAGCTCATCCGCCGACAGAAACGTATCAGCAGTAACTCTTGGGGCTGGTGTAAGAATTCTTGCCATCCGTTCAAAAATATTCCTGAAATCTGGCAGAGAATTTTCGGAGTTTTCGCCACTAGTTGTTTCGTTGGATGTAATGAATCCACAATGTCGATAATAATTCTGGATTACCACAGGAGAAACTGAATCCCACGCCTGTGCGGCTAAAGAGACTGCCAATAGCAGATCAGGTTTAAAATCACTACCAGAATCCAGCTCACAAACCATTCGTGTCAGCAGGAATTTTTTGTAGTAAGCTTTCAAGCATCGTATTACACCTCCGTCCATAGGTTGTGTGTGTGATGTGGTGTTCGCCGGAAAAAACATGAGTCTCACAGACCTCAGATTCTCGATCACTGGATGTGCAGGACAGTTGTCTATAAACAGCACAACTTATCTTTTTTCTTTAGTCATTTCTTCATCCAGTTTTCTAACGTATTCAACGAACAAGTTACTCGTCATCCAAGACTTCTTATTAGCCTTGTAGATAACAGGTAATTTTTTTACACCTTGAAAGCAGCGCGGCTTTTCAAATCTACCAATAACAAGCAAAGGTCGTTTGTCACTTCCATCCATGTTTGCAGTGACCATGAGGGTTATTCTCTGTTTGCCGGCTTTACCACCGATGCAACGATAACCTTTCTCGGCTAGAGTTTTGTTTGGCAAAAGCTACCAAAATAACCCGGTTTCATCAGCATTGTACACGTCTGATGGTTTGTACTCGAGGAGCAACTCAGGCAGATCTTCCTTCCATTTTGATATTGCATCTTGCGGTGCAGATTGACCTTCACCGCTGATCATGCGATTGGTTATTGCATGGCGACCTTTGAATCGTTGGAGCCAGCTTTCACTAAAGTCATGTTCTTCATTCTGCAAGAGATTACCAAATTCTTTAGCTTTCTGAAGGAGCAGTGGTCCGCTGATAGGTACTCCTTGGGATCTTACTTGCCTGAACCAATTAAACAGGCACTCGTCTACGTCTGGCTGGTTCGATCGCCTCATTCTTTTCCGGCCACTATCAAAATCATTGTACTCAACTGCTTTGAGGATCTTTTACTTGTTCTTTAACCAGTAATCAAATGTCTGCCTCTTAATTCCATATCGATCTTCAACCTCACTCTTCGTCAATTTGTCCTTTTCATATATTCTTATGATATCGGCTTTCTCCTTTAGAGATTTGGTCTGGCTAGCACGTTTCATAGTGTGGCTGGCAAGCGTCGATCTATTGTTAGTATAAGCACAATTCTCATCATTTTTCTTAGTCTCACGCATCACACGTCACAAATTGCAGGTGTTGAACTAAGCGTGTAATGTAGATCAGCCAATCACGTTTCGATTAGTGCGTTTCCCCATCGACTTCACTTACATAGCCAACCAATGACACGTTACTTCAAGTATTTCCAAGTTCTTGGAGATTTTTATAATGACGAAATAGTCGATAAAATAGCATTTCGGGTGATTTTGATGTAACGAATTAAAATTTATCCGATCTGACGAATTATCCGAATTCTGATATATGTGATAGATGGCAGTTTTGGCCGGGAATTTTCAAAACGACGAGTTAAGCGGGTGTGACGAATTATCAGATGAAAAATTAACCGATTACTACTGTATTTGCTAATAAGCATCCTTACTAAGTGGAAATTAAGCCGATTATCAAGGGAATTTCATGATACATTTTACAATGGAAGTCTTCATGAAAAAGTCGACATCTTATTACGCTTTCTTGACAGAAATTTCAAATTTCTAATTCATGAAAGCAATAGCCGGTAATCGAGTTGCCAATTTAACAAATATTACCTCTCCAAGGCTGTCATGACACGGACGATCTGTAAAAAATCATTTCCTTCTGCTTTGCTATCATGATCAGTCAATTCCGTTGCAATTTCTTCAAAAGTGCAGAAACGTGTATATCTCACAATTCCTACTGCATCTCCCTCGAGTTCATTTAATAAAGTCGAAGGTGTATGCACTTTGACGTGTGTGAAGTTAGCGGAACCATTTTTTATTATAGCTTAATTCTATTCGAAACAGCTGCTATGTTGTCAATTTCAGTCTCCTGATTACGAATCTGAGCTCAGATGTTACAAATTCACAGTCATTTGTGAGAAAATCAAGTTTTGAAGATGAAAGTGGTTCCGCTGTGAAGTTAGCGGAACCAATTGCTGAGTCTCGCTGATTGACGCAGTAAATCAATTTCTTTTGTTCACTACCCGATCAATTTTGTTGTGCTGTCACGAATATGTGCCTCATCTTTCAAAACAATGCAGATTTCACCCGGAAATCTGAATTTCACTTTTTCTGCAAGCTGATTGTGAAGTTAGCGGAACCATTTTTTAATACAAAGAATTTCTCAGCAAAATCCATCCTCTCCTACTAATTTGAAGCTCCTAATCACAAATCTGTAATCAGATTTGCAAAACTCGCCCGCATTGCAAAGATATTCCTCTATGTGGGTCCGCTGTGAAGTTCGCGGAACCACCTACTGGCATTAAAATTTCAATTTCCAATATTTGCAGAGAATCACTGCAATAGACATACCAAGAGAATAGAATTGCTTCACTGATCACGGTTTGCCGTCCGATTTCACGGGAGGATAAGTACTTGCCGAGAAAAATTGATTTTACGGTTTTCAAGGATTTCATCGGAATCTCAGCAAAATCCAGGGTAGTGACCAAAAGAAATTGATTTACTGCGTCAATCAGCGAGACTCAGCAATTGGTTCCGCTAACTTCACAGCGGAACCACTTTCATCTTCAAAACTTGATTTTCTCAAAAATGACTGTGAATTTGTAAAATCTGAGCTCAGATTCGTAATCAGGAGACTGAAATTGACAACATAGCAGCTGTTTTCAGAAAAGTCATTTCTTCTTCGGGTACACATTCATATTAATAGCCACCAAATCCTTAAGCAGCTGTTTTGATTAGAATTAAGCTATAACAAAAATGGTTCTGCTGGGTGGTTCCGCTAATTTCACACACGTTACACTTTGGGGATTTAATAAATACGGAGTTACGTACCACTCTACCTAACATACTTACTCTATGGTCGACACTCTACCTACATATCCCTACTCTATGGGTAGGCCTATAGGGCATATTTCCTTGCCATGGTTGCCCCCTCTCCCTTGACTTGCCAATATCTAACCAAATAAAGGCAATAACCTCTTCTCATTTGCTTCATTACCTAATATTTGCCAGAACGCATGTTTCATCTGTAAAACTTATCTCAGACCTCGGTTAAAATATCCTATATTGCTGTCGCATTCGAATTAATACCACCATGTATCTAAATTGTATATGGGCCCTAATGTAGTAGTTGAATTGATGAGCCAATCAATTCATTCTGAAGCGTACGCACATTTTGGTCGCTCAGTTGTTCTTGGCTGAGGTTCCGCTCAGCTCGATGGAAGCAGGGAAGATTGTTTCATTGTCAATGGTTTTTTGAGGGAATCTTATTCTCATGACCAAGCAAACGATGGGGTGCTTGCTTGCACCAGGAACTACAGTATGTTGACTATTTATCGATTCACTCCCTCATTTCATTCATGAGTCAGCCACAGTCAACCATATACCTCCAGCGTGTGACGACTTCTTGCGCCGTCAAAATCAGGCGTGCGCCGTATCTATTAATAGTCTATCATTGTTCCATGGCCAGCGCTCTAATGGTTTTGAGACGACGGCCGCTCCACAGGGACGTAGACAGGATTTTCAAAGGGGAAGCGGTGAACTTATAGAAAATATGGGCTTAGGTGACGATGGCAGATGGCAGGAGCTGCCACCTTCTAGCTCGCCCCATTTAAAGAAAACTTAGAGGAAACGCCCGAGTAAAAAAAATATGCTATGCTTAATAGGTAGTTTAGTAAGCACCATAGATAAACTGCCAAGTTTTATAATAACTGCCTAGTATGGCGCTGCGTAGGCTATCCATGTTTTGCTTAGTAAGCACCATACATAAACTGCCAAGTTTTATAATAATTGCCTAGTGTGGTGCTGCGTAGGCAACCAATGTTCTGCCTAGTAAGCACCATACATAAACTGCCAAGTTTTATGATAATTGCCTAGTATGGTGCTGCGTAGGCTGTCAATGTTCTGCCTAGCATAAGCACTATAAATAAACTGCGAAGTATAATATTAATTGCTTAGAATGGGACTGTTTGACCCAGCAAGCTGTGTGCTAAATATGACCACATCATTGAGATCAGTGCGCTTCCCGCAGTTGCTGCCGATGAAATTTACAAAACAATTAATAATGAAACTTTTCATGTATTAACATAGCAACAGCTAGGACTCATACACAATATACAACTGGATAGTGGAAAAAATTCATTCACATCAGATAAGAGCATGCATGCAGTTGTTCCAATTCTGATGCGCTGAAATAAATAACTAGATAAAAGTAAACATTCATAGAAAAGGTAAGAGAAACATACTTCCTTAATTTGAGGAAAGCCCGAAAGCGAGAAATGTTGTCGACTTCCAATTTATATTGTTTTTGCGAGGCCTTTCGATTAGTCACTACAAGAAGCTGTCTTCGGCTATCTTAGCCTCTAAGTGACTGAAAGGCCTCGCTAAAGAATAAAAATTAGAAGTCGAATGCATGGACTTTCCTCAAATTTGGATAAAAAATGTCTGGCCCTCTAAGTCTCTTCAGTGAAATACTTCCTTAAGTTTAAGAAAGCAGTTCCGAAGTCTTTTAAAGGACCCCAAGCTGCATTACTTATGAAAACAGCAGTTTCGCCGTCGTCGTGGACAGTCTAGCAAGGTTTTTGTCTGGTCTAACAAATGACTCAACGCATGTAGAGAACATATTTTCACAACTTCATCAAAATTCTGATCAAAAGTTTTTGAAAAATATATAACAATATTCAATATTAATAATTACAATAATGTCTATCATCTCACGTGAAAGCAAAATATCGACGGCACGACACATAAATATAGGAAGATGGTGTCTGCCTCGTTACATTTGTTTGAATAAAATTTGGATATGTAAAGACAAAGGAGAGAAGGTAGGGTACAGCAAAAGATTATGCTCTTACGTTTTCCATAAATATATTGGAATACATTTCTAGGCCACCTTCAAAAAAATAGTGGTGAACTTTGACAGATGATACAGTGAAGAGACCATGTCAACGGTTAAAAGCTTCTTATCGAACAATGTTTGCAACAATATTTTAGCAGTCCGCAAATGCATATCGAGAGGCACTGATAGTGGAAGTCTCCTTATAGAAGGCAGAGGCTACATACCTTTAACACTGAACATTGTTTTGTCAGCACTTGGTTGTCGATGAGAATCTCCTCCCAAACGTAGCAGCTTTTCGATAGGAAATATCGTCTTGTGAAGATCAGTCGCATGAGCCTCGAGCCGAACATGGGATATCCGCTTCTAAAATTGAGATAAGCAACATCAACATACGGTTACTACACGATAAAGCTTCATTTTTTGCACAGGCACACGAAATTTAGGAACCTCCACTAGCGCATTATAAAGAAGACAATTGAAGAATTAGTAATTATTAAAAAGTAGGCTACACTCAAACTCAGCAAACGTTAAACCCTCCCTCTGCAGTTTAGAGACAAAAATCTCATCTCTCGAACTTTGAGATGACAACTCTCACCCTCGCCGCTTGCTGCAAGGTTGGGCAAAATCTTGGGGTCAAAACCCAAAACCCATTTTTAAATAAATGAATGAAATCAAGTAGACGAAGTGCATTCTTTGTATTTTGTGCTGACAAAAAGATTCTTCCATAGGCCAAAATTCCTATTGGGCCCATGATAAGTGTGGTATTAATTGGAAACGATTTATTATTGCAATAATTAATGTAATTAGTAGCCTAAGTACATGTATTACGTCATAAAGTTTTCTTTTAATTTAACCTACACTGATATACTGACTAATTGAAGATCTTTGATTTAGTTATGATTGAGTTACACATTGCTCATAGCAAAGCAATTGTTTTTTATTTTATCATTCAGGAATATAAACAAGCCTGATAAATATTATAGCTGCGCAGTAAGTGCATAATTAAACATATTTAGAATGCGACATCGGAATGATTTTAATTTTTGGATAAATGTCGGCTATCGCAGAAAGTTAAGGGTGAGAAGATAACTGCGAAGATGTAAAATATGCGGAATATATAAAAATTCAATATGCACAAATGCAGCAATAGACATGTAAACTTACAGTAGGCCTAGATACAATATGTATGAACTTTCAATGCGCGGTATTGTCAAGCCCAGAATGAAATAGCTAATAATCACAAGTATTTCACTCTTGAAATATTCTGTGAATCCAGTGGAAATTTGATAAAATATCAGAACTTTATGTTCTTATCCTGTAGCTCTCCTAAGATTCAAATCAAAATATTAATTTTTGTAACTTGATCTGTATATATTCAGCATTAATAGAATCCCCAAGTTTTGTATCACTTACCCAAGGTCGACCCAAAACCCTAGGTCCAACCTTGCTTGCTGTCACTTCAGCACGTGTGTCAAATACAATGATTAGAACCTACCATAGGAAGCGGTCGGGGAATCAAGGGCGTTAATGTTCTTTATTGACAAATCAGTTGTCACTCACTCAGTATAATACCATGATACGATGATTAGAGCTGTAAATTTCCAATTATAGCTCTAGTTTATTAAAATCATCCTTAGTCAAACATAGAAAGTAAAATGACTATATTAGGCATTTTTCTATACTGATGCAACTTGGGATTGTATTTTTAGTTATCGCTGTTCGCATGATATTTTTTGTATTTTTTTATCTAACTTAAATGAAGTTAAAAAATGCGATTTCAGCATAATGAATTTATGTTTTGAGTTGATCAGACCTTTTGTCTCTTATTATCTCCTAAATTGATATATGCAAAGGTTTCAAAGCAACTTCCACCTAAACAATCATTAGGGCCAGGGGTGTAGTGGGACCGGAACGCACCGGAACGGCGTTCCGGTAATTAGGATTTGACCGGAACGCGCGTTCCGGTATTTATCTCGAGATGGAATAATCAGTTACGAGCATTGTTATTCTATTGTCACCTGTACTATTGTCATTCTATCAATTTTTTAAGGTTTATTACCCTGATGGATTTAACCTAATCCCACACATCTACGGTTAAATGCTAATAATGTTGCAAATTTCAGCTCAATAGTGTCTTGGAGTGGCTCATTGTTTTGCAAGTTTACCTTTTCTCATCAGTCTGCATCAGTGCATGCGCCTTGATCCTGTGTGAGCGTGCGTTCACACAAACACGAATACTCGTCTCATCTGAACGATAAGTTTCCAAATTTTTGGCTTCGGGCAGCCAATGGTGCAGCCGGTGTGACGTCGATCGACCTCAACGAGGTAAGCTGGCAAGTGAGATGTCGCCAAGGATTGGTGCCTTATGAATGAAGTGAAGCCTTTCACTGATCATTTTATCGACATTCCCAACGTCTATCTAGTGCTCTTTAGCTAGTGATACAGTGCTTCTATTTTATATTATCGATCACATCATCAGCTCGTCATACAACGCTTCTGCTATACGTGTATTATATACTGTACATGAATGATGTACGCGTGATTCAGAGACACTCGTCCCACTATATGCCGTATTATCTGCTTGTTGCGTATGACACTAGAGCGATAAGTAAAAACGACTCGTGCGTGACGTTAATCAGAAGTGTATATTCGTCAATTCAAATGTGTTCACATTACACAATCGATTAAACAAAATGTATTGCGGTAGACGTGAAGTCAACGCGGAAAACACAAATCACGTAAATGCATACTTGTAATATAGAACTCGTAGAGGGCAACACCACATCTTCCCTCTTTTTAGAAAAATAGTAGAAAACTGTATACATGAAAATCAAGAGCAGAGCAGAAACTTTCAGTTCAGTAATCATGGGCATAAACAGTTTAGAAAATTTCACGTTCAGTTATCCGGGTTTCTCAACCAAATCCAACATCACTCATCCGAAAGCTAGGCCTATCTGATAACCAATCTCGGCTAATCTAGGCAAGAAACAACATCAAAATATACATTCACGAAGAACATCATGCCTCATCAGACGTCGAAAAGGAAATGACTGATCCATATAGTGACTATACGCTGACCACCCACCCCTCTAAATGCGCAGGTCTCTCCCTGTGTCTCCTAGGGTATCTATGAGAGACATCCTGAGTTCGTCTACTGGATGCATTATGCCTCCCAAGTTCAGCTTCAGAAGCACTGACGCGAGTCGCATCATAAACTGAATCCCGCACGTCCAGGTCTAGATCGGGTACCGGGTTATTTGTCCTTTTCCTCATATTTCGTTGATTAACCACCGATCGATGTCCATTCGGGAACTCGACTTCATATGTGTGAGGGCCTTTGACTTCCGTAACCTTTCCATCCTTGTCGAACATTCCTTTTGTATTGCATCTCGTCCAAACTTGATCATTGATTTTGAATGGCTTCGTTACTCCCCTTTTCTTCTCGTATCTATCTTGTAATGGACGAAGTGGACTCGTAGGCGATGGAGATGAATTGAGTGCAGGTAGTGACGTGTTCATTCTTCGGTCGAAGAGGCGGTAGAAAGGGGTTTCGCCTGTACTTTCATTCGTAGTAGATCTGATGTCGTAAAGAGCGCGTTGTAGCCGTTCGTTGAATGACGACGATGGGTGACTCAACTTCATTCTCGACATACTCCCTTTCAACGATGCATGGAACCTCTCAATTGTGCCGTTTGATTGGGGGTAATAAACCGCGGCGTAGTGGTGCTGTATGTTACACCTAGCTAGGAAAGCTTCAAGTTCCGCCGATCTAAATGCCCGGCCGTTGTCCGATATCAGACGAACAGGCATACCGAAAGATGAGAATACTTGACGTAGCTGTTGAATGATGTTTCGGGACGAAGCATTCGGAATAGGGATCGCGAAGGGGTATCTTCAGTAGAGATCGATTACAGTAAGGAGTACTTGGCCATCCGTTGATTCGCTTGGACCGGTTAAATCGACCTGTAAGGTTTTCCATGGTGCGGTTTCCTTGTCCGCTACCGGCGTCAGGGGTGCAGTGTCGGACCTTCCCAACTGGTTGCAGGCATCGCATCTCGAAATGAATGTCTGTATGTCAGCAGACATTCCTGGCCAATACCACATTGATCTCGCCAGCGTCTTCATCTTTGTCATCCCTAAATGACCTTGGTGCGCGTCATGCAAGAGTTGCAGTCTTTTGCATGAGGGAATGACGATGGTATCACCTTTGCATATGAGGAACGAGTCATCTTGCGGTTTGACCGATAATTCTTCCCGGAAACTGTAGAACACTTTGTATCTCTTTCGATCAGTTGGTGTCCAGCCATTTTCGATGGCAGATTTGATCTTCTGTAAATCGGCGTCGGCAGCTGATGCTTCAGCAAGGGATTTAAGATTCGTGGGCATAGATCGCAAGATAAAGCAGATTGAGGCTTCGCAGTGCTCACTTTCAGACCTTTCATGTGGGACTGAGTTCCTGGACAGCGCATCTGCAAGGATGTTGTCCTTTCCTGAAATGAACTCAAACTTGAACGAGTAATTTTGTAGACTCAACACCCATCTTCTAATTCGCATTGACAACGAATCAATCGGTTTGTGCCGAATTTGCAGTAGCGGTTTGTGATCTGTTTGAACAGTGAAGTTGAGCGCCAGTACAAAATTCTTGAAACGGTTTACCGCAAACACGACTGCTAACAACTCTCTTTCCACTTGAGAATAGCGTTGTTCTACTTCAGTGAGTTTGCGTGAGGCAAACATGATAGCTTTTTCGTCTTGAATGAGAACTGCCCCAAGACCTTTACCAGAAGCATCTGTCTGTATAGTCACCGGCTTGCTCGGTTGAAAGAAGGGTCTGGATTTGACTGTTAGCATAGCTTCCTTTAGGCTGTTGAAGGCTTGCTGCGCTTCTTCTGTCCATGCGAATTTAGGCAGTTTCAACAGATCCCATAACGGTTGCAGTAAAGTGCTGCAGTGAGGCACGTTTGTAGAACACACATAGGTTGCAAGACCTAAAAAGGATCGCAAAGACGACTCCTCCGAGGGTGGTTCAATCCTTATGATGTCATCCGTGTACTTATTGGAAATACGCAGACCGTCTTCGGACCAGGAGTACCCCAGAAATTCAACTTCTCGTCTGTGAAATTCGCACTTTTCTTTGTTCAGTCGGACTCCATTTTCCTGACAACGACGTAATACCTCCGCCAATATCTGCTGTGATTCCTCGTACGTATTCGCAAACGTGAGAACATCATCCATGAAGCAGACGCAATTAGGTACATCGGCGATGAGATCCTGCATAAACTTCTGGAATATGTCAGGGCTAGCTGACAGTCCGAACGGCAATTGGTTGAACTGATATCGACCAAATGGAGTTGCAAAGGTCAGGAGTCTCTTCGAATCGTCATGGACCGGTATCTGCCAGAAACCGTTGGCACAATCCAGCTTACAGAAGAACTTGGCCGGTCCTATCCTGGACGAAATCTCCTCTATGGTGGGCATCTGAATTTCGGGTCGGTGGATCGATTGATTCATGTACCTGAAGTCAACACACAATCTTATGTCGCTTGACTTCTTGTACGCGACCACTATAGGGCTGCACCACTCGGAGGGCTCAGTCACGGGTTCGATCACCCCATCCCGTACCATGGTGTCCAGTTTCGACTTCACCTTGTCATGTAGGGCGACGGGGAGCCTACGGGAGGGAAAGGACTTTGGAACCGCATCTTCCTTCAGGTAAATACGACATGCCTTCTCCTTCGATACAGAGCTTGGTCCCGTAAATATTGAAGCAGTCATGATGATTTCATCACCCTCCTCCCGCACGATTCCCAGACGAACGCATAAATCGTAGCTCATTAGGACTGGCCATTTTCAGAACAAACGTGGAAGTTTGCATGTGTCTGCTTGTCCCCATATTGAACTAGCAAAGTAGTTTTGCCAATACAGTGTAGTGACTTTTGACCCCATGTGCTGAGATTAGCTGTGCTGGTCTCCAGCTCGAGATTCAATTTTGGGAGCGTCTCTGAACCTATCAAGTTAGCGAAGGCACCTGTGTCAACCAATCCGGTTGTCGAAACGCCATTCAGCTTGATGCCACGACGAAGTTTGGACTTGTCAGGCTCAACACTAAAGACGTGTTTCAATTTGCCACATTCACATGGTTCAACCTGGCCTACTTGTACGCAGTAGATTTGATCCTCCATAGGTCTGTCGTCCACACAGTCTGTAGTTGGCCTATCAACAGTCCGATTCACCTGTACACGGTCAGTATCAACGTATGAAATTTTCTCAGTAGGTTTGGCCTTTGACCGACAGAACGCAGCGAAGTGTCCAATTTTACCACACGCGTTACATTTGCGATTCACTGCTGGGCACTCGCTGGAATTAGCCAAATGCTTATCTGAGCCACAACGATAGCATGACTTCCTGTCTTTGCTGGCAGAATCTCTCTGACCTCCATGCGCACTACCACTGGAGCAAGGCGGTTTGTTTGTACGGCTTGAACGACCAGGCATAGGTCGCTGTCGTGTAGCGACGTGGCTTACAGTACTAGCCTCGGACGTGCTCAGCCTAGACCTATCCGTCCTAGCATTCTCCCATGCCTCAGCTTTGCGTAACGCCGCTTCAAAATCAAGAGAAGTAGGGTCTTCAGCCAAAAGTCTCTCCCCTAACCTGGGATCGGACACTCCTATGACAAATACATCTCGTAGCAAACTAGCCTTATCACTTGTGAGGTCACAGGAATTTACTAGCCTACGTAATCTACAAGCATACTCAACAACAGTCTCACCAGGGTTTTGCGAAGCACGCAGAAACTCGCGACGACGAATTAAGATTGATGAATTGACTTTGAAGTATTCGTCCATGCGTTTCACGATCTCAGCGAATTTCGTCTTCGGCTCCGGCAGCCCGTCCAGGATATAACATCCATCTCGCCCAAGACACATTTCCAGAACCGGGGACTTGTCAGCTTCGGCGATACCGCTGACGGTGCAGTAGTTGTTAAATTGGCGTAGGAAGAAACGCCAGTCATCACCTTTAGGATTTGCAGGAAACTGTGGCTGTCGTATACCAGCCATGTCGTCAAGGCGCGAAGTAAGAACGCCGTAGGATGAATCACAGTGTCTGTAGAGACGAAAGCAGTAGTGGAGAAGTTGTAGAGGCGTAGAAGTCCGTTAGTTCATCGCTGCCACCATTAATGTTGCGTATGACACTAGAGCGATAAGTAAAAACGACTCGTGCGTGACGTTAATCAGAAGTGTATATTCGTCAATTCAAATGTGTTCACATTACACAATCGATTAAACAAAATGTATTGCGGTAGACGTGAAGTCAACGCGGAAAACACAAATCACGTAAATGCATACTTGTAATATAGAACTCGTAGAGGGCAACACCATACTGCTGAATAAGTTTGCTACTTGTAGCCTATTCACGTACATTCGAATGCCATTGTCTCAGGCTAAACTCGTAAATTGGTGAGAGGGAGAAGCTTTCTGAAGCATGTAAATAAGTCAGTGTGTGAGTCGGGCTGTGCTGTAGGCCAATATTGTGTATCATAGTTATGTAGGTCTAATTAGAAAGTAGCGTATAGTTAACGGCACTTTTCGGGTTTCCCCCCCCCCCACATTTGATATCAACATTCACAAGTATTGTACGGTATTTATGAAAGAGATTCTCTAGCTGTCACTACCACTTTCGTTCTTGAACACCATTACCTAGAGAGCTGAGAAAGCAAACTTTTTAGGTTCTGCAAGAAGTATGCAGTCCTCCTGCGTTGTAGTTCATTGTAGACAACAATCCCTTGAAGTTCGTGATCACAGTTAAATGAATAAGTCGCGCTCGCATCTCATATTCCTATCAATATCTATTGAGCCAATCCTTCATGCAAATGATACTTTATTGTGGTTATGTACGTACAATCTTTAGCGCCTTGGGTTAGGGTTGGGGTTAGGGAATCCTGCGTGATTTATGCTGATAGACAAATGTGGGGGGGAACCCGAAAAGAGCCTAGTTAACTTGATTACTGTTACTCCTTTTTATTTCTCGGCCGCTGGGGCGGATCCTAGGGGGGTTAACCGGGTGCTCGGGAACCTATGCTCAAACTTTTTGAAATCTCCCTCTAAATGACAGTTTAGCAATTTTTATTTAGCAAGTTTATATATATATAAGTTTTTATATTAGCAAGTTTTTATTTTAGCAACTATGACTGACCATTCTCAATCATATTGAGATGAACTCCAGGGACTTGGTCGCCCTGAGGGGGCGGGGAACCTATGCTCAATTTTTTGAAATCTCCCTCTAGATGACTTATTTTACGATTATTTCACCAAAATGATTTATATGTTGCCATTCTCTATCATGGCCATCTTTCCTAATAATGATATCTTAAAAATTTTCAGATGCTGCCACCTATAATGAAAGCGCGGCAGTCTAAGCTGTCTTTTCTGACACCTGTCTCGAGTGCCTCAACTGCCGCTTCCGCCATCGCCAACCCTGTCTCGAGTGCCTCAACTGCCGCCTCCGCCATCGCCAACCCTGTCTCGAGTGCCTCAACTGCCGCCTCCGCCAACGCCAAACCTGTCTCGAGTGCCTCAACTGCCGCCTCCGCCATCGCCAACCCTGTCTCGAGTGCCTCAACTGCCGCCTCCGCCAACGCCAACCCTGTCTCGAGTGCCTCAACTGCCGCCTCCGCCATCGCCAACCCTGTCTCGAGTGCCTCAACTGCCGCCTCCGCCAACGCCAACCCTGTCTCGAGTGCCTCAACTGCCGCCTCCGCCATCGCCAACCCTGTCTCGAGTGCCTCAACTGCCGCCTCCGCCAACGCCAACCCTGTCTCGAGTGGCTCAACTGCCGCCTCCACTTGCGTTGATACATCATCATCATGGCCAAATGTTTATTCGGCTGAGATGTGGGAAGAGAAGGTGAAGGCCTATCCATGGTTGATATGCCAAGATGGCAAATTAGGCTGTTCGGTCTGCCGGAGTATTGGTCATATGGGAGGTCATCAAATTCGAGGCCCTGGTGTTTCGAAGGCATGGGCCAATTCGGAAGTGACGTTCAATGGCAAAGAGCGTCGGCAGCAGCTGTCTTCTTTACGAAAGAAGATAAAGGAGCACTTGGAGTCTCAAGCCCACAAAATACGTGAAAATATACATGATACTTCAAGAAGTAAAACGATGGATAAAGCGATCGATAAGCTAAACGCGGTAGAGTTGCAACACACCGAAAAAGTGCTGCGCACAGCGTACTACATAGCGAAAAACGATCGGCCTTACTCAGACCATCCTCATCTACTACAGCTGCAAAGGTTGAATGGCGTCGACATCGGAATTGGCTTGCGGTCAAGATTGACGGCCACTCAAATGATTGATCATGTCGCAGCGGAAATGAAAGCAAAAGTTTGTCGACAGATACAAAGCCAGGAGGCGAAACTGGCGATTTTGATTGACGAGAGTACGCTCATCGACAAGTCGGTTCTTATCATTTACTTGAACACAGAAGTTGGAGAGAATGTGGTGGAATTCTTCTTCCTTGATTTGGTAGAACTCCCAAATCAGGATGCAAAGTCTATTCTTGATTCGCTCCTAGAAACACTTGCCTCCTATGGATTTGATGAGCAGTACCTCAAGAGAAACCTCTTGGCCTTTGCCAGCGACGGTGCAAGTGTGATGGTGGGGAGAAAATCTGGCGTTGCCACAAGGATGAAGCAACTGTTCCCTGAAATTGTCCTGTGGCACTGCTTAAACCACAGACTGGAGCTAGCAGTTAGCGATGCCATTAAAAACATTCAGGCAATCAATCACTTCCAGGCGTTCGTAGAAAAGTTGTATTCTATCTACAATATGTCTCCCAAGAATGTTCGTGCCTTGGAGGAGTGCTCTCTAAGTCTGGGGGTCTTTCCGAACAGTGCAGGCCGTCTGGCATTCGTTCGATGCCCTACATAAGCATTTCAAGAATCAATCTGGAGATGTTTACAAGGGTCTGGCAACGAAATTGGCTTCACCAGAGTTCTTGGAAGACTTGGCTCTCATATACGACACCCTATTCGAAATAAAAGAACTGTCGGAAATGCTGCAAAAGAGAGCAACCAGTCTTGACAAAGCCGACAAAATGATCCATCGATGCATCCTGAGATTGCGCGTAATGAAGGAAAAGCCTGGTACAAAAACCCTGGAGGCAATGGTAGATGTCAAAGAAGGTGTGCATATGGGTGTCCAACTGACATCGAACAAACGGCACTTCCAAATCAATAGACAACAGTTTCTGGACAGTCTCATTGAGAGCATGTCGTCCAGAATGAACTCCAACGAAAACAAACTGATGGCACAAATTCGGCTGCTAAACAGCGACAACTGGCCGACAGAAATCCAGCCTGGATTCGGGCATGAAGAAATCCGAGCCTTGGCACACCGTCTACACCTTCCACCAGCATTGACGGCAAACGCATTCGACGACTACGTTGAAAATATCGGGCGACGAGCACCTGGCGAAATTCAAAAGGTGATAAACAGACTCCAGGTTGTACCCTCCAGCACTGCTGAATGTGAGAGAGGATTCAGTGCCATGAACCTCATCAGCACGGACTGTCGCTCCAGTTTGACTGTGTCGCATTTGTCATCACTGATGTTTGTGAAAATTCAGGGCCCTCCTCTCGGCGTGTGGAATTCGACGGACTACGCCAGAAGTTGGCTGCGAAACCACCGGAGCGCAGATGACAAACGCATACGATCAGCAAAGGAGACTCATCAAGACACATGTGAATCTGCATTGTGGGTTTTTTTGTAAAATGCTGTCTTTTGCAATGTGTCGACTTCCGTCTACTCGTACATTGAAAATCCCCCTTGTTTATCCCTTGTGATACATGTAGTTTAAACAATTTGGAAAGATGAATTAGTGAAATATCAATTTGTATAATAGGCCTATATTTTCTTCGTATCATGGACAGTTTTGTTAAACCATTCACATGCTATTGCATTTTTGTTATCGATCGTGCAGCATTAACTGAGCTCATTGATTAGCTGCAAGTTGCAGTCCTGTTACCACGTTTGACTATATCATTTGTTTCAGTCATCTGTTCAGAGTTTACTCCTGTTTTCATTGAAGTATACAAATTTCAAACGAATAAGAACTGCAGATTTTTGCTTGCAAATATGACATATGATTTTCATGGAATCAGCGTTCCGGTACAAAATTTTTTACCACTACACCCCTGATTAGGGCTCTATACTTTGATGAAATAGGAACCATGAGATTTGTACAAATACTGAAAGATAGACCGAAATACCCTTTTGAGACTAGTACCTAATAAGGATGGCCGACATACAAGCACATGTAATTCACTTAATGCGCTCTCCAAGTGAAATACAACAACGCGAATCCTCAGTTTTAGGAAATAGATACTGTTGTTGTACAGTAAATTCGAATGTACCACACCAATCATCGCGGCAGATCGTTCTCTAAGTAACGTCCATGGTAGATCATGGTCACTCTCATGCACTGTTGTTTAGCTATAGGGTTCTTTAACGTGCAACTGGACACAATTTCTGCAGTTCTAAATTCAAATGTGCAGTTGCTTTTCTTGGTTTGTGCAGTTGAAAACTTGTAGTCAGGAAAACATGTGAATTAATGAAACCGTAACAGAAAGTGGAGTGGATGTCAAGATATGAATGACAATTGCATCACTTACGTTACAGGAAACAACTATTAAGACATGACAAAGTGTATTTGTTGAAAATTGAAGTTTGCAAAACGATTGAACTTTATGATTGCTCGTAAACTGTGAGTCTTGAGTATTAGTTGCATTGTGCTATAGGTGCACATTTGGAGAGATCTGTTCGCCCTATACTTCAGTTCGCACTTTTTTTGTCTGGAGGCCAAGGTGATGCGAGCGTTGCTACTGCCACTGCTTGTATGAATTGGAAATTGCAAAACTAATATATGCACATGCAGTTCTGGCAGAGAACATACATGTACATGTACATGTGCTTTAAGTAGAGAAACTGCTAGCTAATCATGAAACAAATTTCGTAGGAGACCGAGTCATGGACAAAGAAGAAATTTTTCAAATGTACATGTATGCCATGACTTGCAAGTTTTGCATGTTGCATGCGAATCATCCAGCTCATAGATGTTAAAAACGGTGCTAGTAGCGGGCCACATCATGGATATGATTAGCTTTGTGATCAGCTAATTCTGTAGTAGGCTACTACAGAAATCAGAATCATTGAAATGATAATAGGCCTGCTGTGAGGAGCATGCATCTGCAACTTCTTTTTTTAACAAAAGATGAAACCAAAAGCAGATGCTGAATGTGCACATTTGTTATCAAAAACGATGCTTAACCAAAATTTTAAACTGTGGTTGTTTTTACGATTTCCGAAATATACTGTTTTCATTGAAACATACTAGCATGCTTAGGGCTTTTCCGCAAGTTTAGAACAGTGATAAAAGTAGTTTTAAGAAATATCAACCATGCAGAGAAATTGTACCCACAACTCTGCACCGGAGTAAGATTTCGGAATGCTCAAATGCTTGCATAAAAACCGTGGAAAACATTGCCAAAGTGGCCAGTCTTAGCAAAGGAAATCTGCGATCTATAACGAAACCTACTTTTAAAGCATTTTACAAAAGTTAGTTAAATACACATTAAATTGGGAATGCATTGCTAGAAAATTCTATCAATATAAATAATATAAATGAGTCAGGGCTGAAACCGGCCGGAGTAATCAAAGCCAGCAGGGTTTGACAACGTACGATGTCAATCAAAATTGATCGCATGCCGCTAACTTCAGACACTGCTCTACCATCGACTGTCAAGAGCACAGTCAGTAGGCGCTACTATCATTACTCGCACATGTGTTTGCATTGAAATCCAATCATTCATTTTGATTCCTCGAGATTATTTCCAGTTAATCGAGATATGAAATAATCATTCGATAGATAGGCTAAGGAATACATAATTCTTACAAAATTCACACAGTTGACCAAACGGCAGGATATCATAGTAATTATAGCAGCACAGAAAAAAATCAAGATCCCCTTTCTTTTGAGGTCGATTTCTACTGGCGCTAAAATTATCCAGAAGTTGACGCCCTTCGGCGTCCCGCGCTTTTAAAAGTCGATAGAAACAATGTGGACCTTAGCAGAATGGTGGAGCTTAATTTTTTATTTGCTGGTATAAAAATTCATGTAGGCTAGAATATAGGATTCTGACAATTTTATTTGAGATAAGCTATGTGTAATTAGTAATTACATGCAAAAGTTGGTATTTTTTTGCTATTTAAGAATCAGTTCGCAACATTTATATCAGATAGAGCATGTTTAGGTAGGCATCTTTGAATATGTTACACTAACTATACATGCTCCTATAATGGTGTTTTCCTTTTGATTGACTAAACGATTTCCTCTAGGGAATGCATAGTTAATGGTCAACATAGGCCCATTAAAATTAATCGGAAGGCCGTGCCCGCGGCCTGTTCCATCCCGGTGATGTTTAATCACAGGAGAAAGAGAACATACGTGGTTCGACGCTTTGAAACTGATTTTTTCATCGTATCAAACTCAATTTTGTCATGCTAAAAAGTTATTTCTAATCTGATTTGGTCGATGGTTTATAAAGATGATAAGCTCCTGAAACTCTCAGTCCATCCCGAAGATGAGGCCAATCAGTTGCATTGCTTCAAATGTTGGAGTTTATTTAAGATGAAATTATGCTGATAATGTTATTCTAGTGAAAGGATTTCTATTTTTCCTCGAAATTAATGTTCATGTTGGCTCATGGTTGAGAAGAAGAACAGAGAAGTGTCAATTTTCCTGACGTAGCAGCGTGAAGCAAAGATTGATCAAGCGCACTCAAATGAATACCTCCCTAAAGCTTACTCCGCGGCAAGCTACCGGAAGCAAAAATCCTGAAGCTTGTTATTTGGGGGGGGGACTTACTGTAAAATCCGGTGCCATAAGAAATTAATTAAGGGCTACTGAACGTTGTTTGTACAAAAAGTCAAGAGTGATTGAAAGTTTATCATGTCGGCACCTCTCTTATAGTTATAAGAGTTTTATCTGCAGTTTTTCAAGATCTGATCAAATTTTGTCGAACAAATATCACTAACAAATTATAATCTCCAAATATTCATTAGTGAGAGAGGATCGAGGAGTTCGTTGAGTTCCGTTGGTAGCCTATCTCTCATGGCGCATCAGCAACATAACTGCGCCAATTGCGGGAGCAAAACTCAGGTACCGAGCGTTTAATGCTATAATCGCATTTACACATTTATCTAGTTGGCTTCACAGCGCACGGCCTAAGTTAAGCTCACATGCACTATTTCAAGAGAATGCATAATGTCCTACTGTCTTAAGGAAAATACAGAGAAAGAAATTTGGTAAAATTGAAATTAAACATGCGACATGCAGATGTGCATGTACAGACGTTATTACATAACAAATAATTTTCTGAAGGAAATGAAAAAATGATCTCAAGTTTAACTATGACTGAAAGAATTAGCGAATCCTATGCTCAGAAGACTCCCTGCCTAGGGGAAGCATAATGCAATTGCAGGATATGATTGTTGGCATTTGAAGCGGGCACACTTAACCTCATTTCGGTAACTATGCTGTTGGAGTGTCATTCTGCAGTTGACATGTCTATACTTAATATGATTAGCCTCTTGATCGGTCAAACCTAAATCACCATTCTATTCAGCGCTTACTTCATAATTACTTATTCTTGATATGAATCATCAATTACAAGAATGATCAGGTAAGGAATAAAAGGTGGATTATTAAGCATCAGCATATTGAGCTCTCGAGTATTCTTAAAAATAATTTCAAAAGACTTTGAAACTTGATATTTTACCACGATATAATTTGAGAAAATGATATTTAAAAAAACTCTTGATTTTGCGAAAAGTAGTAAGTAAAACTCCACTTCTGGATAGCGCAAGATGGCCGCCGTCGCTGACGTCCCCCCCCCTCTGGACCGGCAGAGTGTCGTGGTCGGCCGCCGTGGTGCTTTGGTTCTGACGTCCCCCCCTTCTGGACCGGCAGAGTGTCGTGGTCGACCGCCGTGGTGCTTTGGTTCTGACGCCCCCCCCCTCTGGCCGACCGTCGTATAGCGCGCGGTGATGTGGTGTCTAGGTTGGCGTGGTGTGCCGGCCAGGTTGGGAGGGTGGACTGTCATAGCTCACCTGAAAAAAATCCTAAGTGTCAGAGTGGCTTTGTATGGGTAAAATTTTGAAAATTTTCCAAAGTGTGGAATTTCGACCTGGGACCGTCACCAAAACATTTTTCATCAAATTTCACTAGTAATGGTCAAAAGACCGTTCCAGGACAGGACACCCATAAAAATAAAAAAAATTGGTATCTTTAAAAACGACATAAATTCATGAATTTAGTCCCTTTTTCAGGTTTTAAAGACCTGAATTCATGAATTTAGTCCATTCAAAAAGTACCATTTTTTCAAAAAATGGTATTTTTAAAAACAACATAAATTCATGAATTTGAACCCTTTTTCAGGTTATGAAGACCTAAATTCATAAATTTGGGCGTTTTTAAAAACACACAGTTTTTCAAATTTTTCAAAATCTCAAATTTGAGAATTGCAATTTTCACCCTTAAAATCATGACCGTTCCAGGACACCGAAAATCATAAAAGTTGGGAATTTCAAAATTTGAGAATTACAATTTTCATTGCTTAAATCATGACCGTTCCAGGACACCGAAAATCATAAAAGTTAAGAATCTCAAATTTGAGAATTACAATCGGGCGAAGCCCTAGAACCTTCGGTTCGATTTTCATTGCTTAAATCATGACCGTTCTAGGACACCGAAAACCCGAACACCGAAAAAAATCATAAAAGTTGAGAATTTCAAATTCATGAATTTTATCCATCTTTCAGGTTTTTAAAATATATCATGTGACTAAAAATATTTCTTTAAAAATGGAAGAAACAAAAATGGAAGGAACTTCAGAAATGAATGAAACAAAAATGGAAGGAACAAAAGTGGAAGGAACTTCAGAAATGGAAGAAACAAAAGTGGAAGGAACCGCAAGAATATATCCTTTCGTTATCTCAATTAAAAATAAGTGAATTAAATATAGAAAAAACACAAGGATAGAGTAAGGTATATGAAAGATAAGGAATCTCAATTATTATTAAGATTAGAGCATTATAAAAAATTAAGAAAGAGATGGACTAAAGTTAAGAATGTAACACAAGGAATTGGCATATTCTTAACAATAAGTTTAGGTGCTTTTACAATTGTTATATCTTCAGGTGTTTTAGTAATTCCAGTAGTTGCTACAGCTTTAACAGGTACGGGTGTTTTTACAACTTCACTTGTTACAATGTTAGATAAATCTTTAATAATAAGAAACGGAAATCATTAAAAACTAAGCATTTACATATTAAAGAAGTCTATGATAAACTACATTACTACTTTCAAAGAGTATGTGATGATAATGTTATTACGTTAGATGAGATTGAAAAATTTGATCAAATAGCTAATGAAGTAAATAAAATATCATTTAAATTACAGTCAGAAAAAGTTGGTGATAAGAATAAACAGGGTGGCAAAATTTCTAGTGATGATAAAACTTTTACTGGTGGTAAAATATCTAATGAAGAAAATGATAAAATTTTTTTAGAAGAGCTAAAAACTTTAAGCGAAAATTTAAGCAAAACTTTATTAAACAAAACTTTATTAAACAAAACTTAAAACAGGAAAACTTTAAACGAGAAACCTTTGAACGAAAAGATATCAGACAACAAAGCAATAAAAAAATAATTTGTTCAGTAAAATGTTTTTGCTGTATTCCAATGTCACCGCAAAAATTCAAATATTATATTTTAAAAAAATATTATACCCCTATGTTGTATATTTTTTATCACTCGGTAAACAAATCTTCGATCGACTTTCAGTCGGGGCAAAGCCCCTCGAGGCGAAGCCTAGTCAGAGAACAATTGTTCGATAACTCTATCATGAATTTTTTTATCAATATTAATTGTAATGAATCCATAATCTTTTGCCCAAGCATTATTACACGATTGTTTAAATTCATCTTTAGATCTCTTATACATAAATCTCTTAGCAAATCACTTAAGTTTCTTGCATTGTATTTCAAATCTAGTATAAATATATTTGCATTCTTTCTAATAACACTTCCGTCTAATGAATACATACTTTGTGTTAAATAAAAAACACTACAGTTATTATGTCTACCTCTTGTAAAATAATTTCTCTGAACTGACTGATTTCATATCATTAACACAATCATCAAAAATTACATCAATGTTTCATTGTTTTATCTAGTTTAACTAGGATCTTGCATATGTAACCACTATCATCTATTAGTTGTATTTTTTAATATGCTTATTTTTATTGGTTTCGACTAACTGATTATTTTTGTTCGTTGCTTCCTCACACCAT
>CAJQUW010002300.1:0-30653 GCA_907163375.1 Prostheceraeus crozeri | reverse complement strand
GTTAGAATTCTTGCGATGGCTGTGGGCTGTACAGCCAAAACGAAGCATCGGATGGGAAAACGGAGGCCAGATTCGGATTCAGCGTCCAATTCTACATGGAAATGGTGAGTTTCAAGTCAATCGGAGAGAAAAAGTTTCGCTGACGTCCCCCCCCCTCGGCACCGACCTTCCAACTTTGCTTCTAGTGGACGGATTTTGTCGTGCAATAGCTCGTTTGAAAGCTAAGAGTGAGACAAATTCACTGAAAGAATCGGCTTGTTCATATCTGTCTTCGTTTAGATGTGAGACGCCATTTAAGATTTTGGGAGATTGTCGAAAAATGACAGAGTTAGAATTTTGGACGTTTTGGGCTGTAGCTTGAAAACGAAGCATCGGATTGGAAAACGGAGGCCAGATTCGGATTCAGCATCCAATTCTACATGGAAATGGTGTATTTCCAGCTCAATCGGACCTCTAGAATCGGCGATAGAAGCGTTTTAAGTTTTTGGATGATGGGTATTACGTCATCAGCTGATCGCCACAAACTATATAAGCTGGGAACCGACAGAGACTTGTCATTAAACGAGAGCGATTGTCAAAGGTAGGTCGTCTCTCTGAGCTCCGATGATAGCTTCGGACATTCCAAATTCCGGGTTTCTGTAAGAAATCGACTTAGAAAATTTCATTGCTGATATCAGCTAAGGCGTCAGACTTAGAGGCTCGCCAGGAGATGGCCTTCGTCTCCAGGCCATAAAAGACTCCAAAACTGTAAAGGCTTGTAACTTTGCTTCTACAAGTCCGTTTGACTTGATTCAAAAAAAAGGTTCGGTCGCTATTGACCTGCCCTAAGTGATAGACTACTTATAAAATTTCATAAGTAGTGCTAAAAAGTTGAAAATTTTAAATTCACTATTTTTGGAGGTTTTCTGGGGTTTTCGACCCTGCTGAATTCAACTAAGGCATTTATAATGTTGTACGAGGCGAGCTTCGGATCGAGACTTGTTTCCTGATGTAAATAACTCCACCGATTTTCATGTCAAAATCGGGGTCCGAATACCAACACAGTGATATGACGCACGCTCTGTCCGTCGGAGGTTGGATTTGTGGGCCGAGGCCTTGGAGTTGGGATAAGATCCCCTCTGAGTAATGCCTGTAACGGATTCATCAGCTTAACTTGTCTATCCTCAAGTAATGATAGCATTACAGTATGACTTTGAAAACATAATCTTCACATTTACTGACATTTTATTTCTATACGTTGCGCTCTGCTCAGGTTTGATATCAAACTTTCTCATTTTTCTTTGCAGTGAAAAATGACCAAAGATGTGAATAAACGCCTGCAATTTTTCAAATGCAGTTGTGGGGATGTTTTTAGGGGTGAGAATTTCCACCTTCACCATAAAAAGAATGCTGCGCATAGTGTTGCGGTTAAGGTGTGGTTTTGTGTGTGGTGCAATGTGAGGTGTGATGAAAGGAATGATGCGTTCAGTGAGATGCACTCGAAGTGTGTATTTACAAAAATTTCGAAAGTTTTGATGAAGAAGATGATGTGTGGTGAGCAGGGAATGCTGTATGAGGAGGGAATGTGTGCTCGCTTGCCACCAGTAGAGGTGGTAAATGTTGAAAACCGTGTTGTGAGTGATGTAGATTTGGATGCGAGTACCTCCAAAAAGAGTAGAGTGATGTCGGTGAGTTGGATTTCATCGGATGATGAATGTATGAGTGTTGATTCGAGTGTTGCTGCTGCTGAGCGTGAGCTTGAGAAAGCTGTGAGGGCGATTGTGCCAGCACCCGAGGTGTTGGCACAATCAACGCCTAGACCTTTACCGAAGTGTGTTGAGAAAGTTGAGAGGTCGACTGTTCCGTGTGAAGTTGTGCTGTTGAGGGATGATGTGCGTGCTTATACGAATGTGAGGCATGAGTGTACAAAGTTAGAAGGAAGAGTGAGATCGCTGAAGAGTACGCTGAAAGAGGTGACTGCTGAGCGTGATAGTTTGAAGTTGAATGCTGAGAGTGTGACTCAAAAGTTAAGGGAGTGTGCGGCTGCAAAAGAGAGTATGGTGAAGGAGAGAAAGTTGAAGGAAGAGGCGGTGACGAAGTTTGAGAAGTGTGATCGAGAGCGAAGTGAGGAGCGCATGCTGAAGGAAGCGGCGCTTGAGGAAGTGAGTTTGTTGAAGAATGAGTTGGCGCGTTTGAAGGAGTGTGAGAAGGTGAAATCCCTCACAACTATGCACATCCCCATCCTGGGTGTCGTCCCTGACAAGCCAATTGTGTATCTAAATACAAGCAACGACGACACTCAGGAGTGCTACAGCTGTGCGGATGTCCGTTGCTACCATGTAAATATTCAACACACCAACGACATCCACATAGCTTGTTCAAAGCCATTCAAAGCCATACAAGTATCGTGAGTATAATGACTGAGATATATCATCATGCCATCTTTCCAACTCTTACTTCTTTCATTTCAGGAGCCATAAAGAAGTAAAAGCTATTTCTTGTGAACGCACCAAACGGCCTTTTTAAAGGCCACTCTTAATGTGGCTAGATCGGTCCCAAGCCCGACAGCATCTTCGGATGTGAACACAGAGGGAGAGTCTACAATTAAAACTTAGTAAAATAGATGTGTGAGATGGATTCAACCCGAATCCTATAACACCTTTACATTTACTGACTATACATTTGTCCTGCTATCAGGTTGTTTTGACTTGCTATCTAGTTGAATAGTCTCTTGCTATCAAGAGATTCACTTCTGCTCATAAAGCACATCATCGCTGTAATACCTCCTTTGCTCGAGCGTTCCTTCGGGACGGCGGGTACTGCCGTAGAGGGATTGTGTTGCACGGGTTGTTCGTCGTTTGTTAGACCGAAACCTCTGAGCCGTTGCTCATGTTGGGCGTTCGACTTCATACTCAACGTGACGCTTTCTCTCGCCAGGTCAGAGTACTTCAGCCATTCGACAAAGGTTAGTCTTTATGATATGGAGTAGAGTGAAATGTAATTCATTAGATGTCCCTTCAATGATTGCTCCCATGATAAACGTTGATGAGACAAATGAAATGATTCTCATCTTCCCTTTTCAGTGATTGAAATCTACTAACACACTACCGTACAATCGTCCACTATGGGGCAAGACATGATAGAGCCTCCACGCGGTTTGCCCTGGGCAGTCTTTAGACTGGCGAATACTATCATTAAGTTGAATCTGCTATCAGTCAACTTGAACGTTGCGTCGCGTTAGAGGGGTATATAAACCACTACCTCTCATTTCATTTCATTTCAATCATGCAGACGCCAAACAGTCAAGTCAGCTCTCCTCGCGGACCGCAGTTAAGGCCGCGAAATTTATTTGATGAATTTGCTAGAATAGAGGAGCAAGACAGAGTCCACAACAATCTTGCTCAGATTGGCAATGCGATGACAGCAAGTGTTGTCAATCCAACAGAATGGCGCTACATTCCACTTTTCAGTCACATACCAATTAGCGTGGAAGTCGACACTGCTACCAAGGAGAGAGTCAAAGACTCTCTCAGCAGAATCGGTAGGCTGTAAGATGACGACCCCCGAGAACGAACCACCGGCCCTGATAAGGGCCACCATGGGGCAAGACATGATAGAACCTCCTCGCGGTTTGCCCTGGGCAGTCTTCAGACTGGCGAATACTATCATTAAGTTGAATCTGCTATCAGTCAACTTGAACGTTGCAAATGAAGTTCGGTGTAATACTTCCTTTCGACGGGCGTTCCTGTCAAGGGCGGCGGTGAAACCCGTAGCTATGTATACCGCAAGGGACATTCGGCAATGGTCAATCTTGTTAAACCTCTCTGCGTCATGTTTGCAAGTGATTGCCTCTGTCTCAACGTAGTATGCATTCGCGCCAGGGCGACATTTAGCCAGCTGTCGAAGGTTGCCTTATAAACTTTCCATTGCATACGTTATGAGAACCATGAGTTCTACCTGTCTCTATCAATGAGATGAATTGATGAATGGAATGAAATGGGAGGACACTCACGCGCCACACGCAACATAACACACTTCTCTCTTCCGTAGTCTAACAAGCTCTTTACACATGGATCGCAGTCGATTGCTATCCCAGAATCATGTAAGCTATCTTAATTTTATTTAACACTATTTCATCTACCATCATCACCCATATGAAGTGTCATAAGATTTACAAGTTAGACTAAGCGTTCTACTATTTGTAAATGAAAGATATAGTTTCAACAGTTTACTGATTAAAAATAAAGTTTCAACAGTGTGTACGTTAGAAATAAAGTTTTATCTGTTTGTATGTTAAAAGAAAGTTTGATCAGTTAACAAGTTAAAAATAAAGTTTCACCAGTGTACAAGTTAGAAACAAAGTTTCAATAGTGTGTACGTTAGAAATAAGGCTTTATCTGTTTGTATGTTAGAAACAAAATAAAGTTTCATCAGTTTACAACATAAAAAGTAAAGTTTCACCAGTTTACAAGTTAAAAATAAAGTTTCAATAGTGTGTACGTTAGAAATAAAGTTTTAGCTGTTTGTATATCAAAAACAAAGTTTCAAGAGTTTACAAGTTAAAAAATAAAGTTTCAATGGTGTATACGTTAGAAATAAAGTTTTACCTGTTTGTATATCAAAATAAAGTTTCAAGAGTTCACAAGTTAGAAATAAAGTTTCAGTAGTGTGTATGTTAGAAATAAAGGTATAACTGTTTGTAAAAAGAAGATCGCAAGATTTACTAGTTTACAAGTTAGACTAAGTGTAAATTAAAATAAAATTATAACTGTTCACGAGTTAAAGCGTTGATGCGACGATGAACAATTAATAAGCTGAAAAGTTTTAGATTCACTTTAACATTACCATATGTTTGCAGATAGAAATGTATCACAGCAAAGCTACTTCATGAGTTAGTTTGCCAGGAGTGTATCATCTCAAACTTTTACTCCGTCGTTGAAATTTCATGACGACTTTTTTGCTAAACGAAAGTTAACACCAGAGGAGCGTAGGGGTGGGTGGTATAAAATACGCCTACAGAACTGAGAGAGTTGGAGTGCATGAGCTATGTACATTCTTTTGACGACGAGAGAAGCGATTCAGCCGATGGCGCAGGTAGTTTCCCAGAGCATGGAGGACATTGTTTAGGTGACTCTAAGGACGTATGTCGAGCTACCCTCAGTGATAGGCTTCCAACTCATGATGAATGATGATATGCTTGCGACCTACATTCAACCATTGGTGTATGCCCACACCCTTCCCCACAACGAGCTTGTCTGCTACATTGTATTCATGAGTGTGACTCAAAGTAGGAAATTGATTGATGAGACTTTGCTGAAATATCCAAGGCGCGTATTCAAGCATGGTCGCCTACTGTTGGAGTATTATTATCAATGGCGCGACGACACACAACATTTGCCCACCCGTGTTTTACCACACCTATCAATGGAAGAATACAATAGAGCTTTAGTCGAGACGGTGAAAGGAGACGATGAGCGCTAGCGGGCGAATGAAGCATCGGTGAGAGTGGGAATCAACTTGATGCTATTCTCCAATGACGATTGTTGTCTAATGAGAATCAAGCATTCCTTTATAAATAGAGAGCCTTCCACAGTGAGAATCATTCCATCGTTGAATCGTACAAGTGACGGACGCACATTCTCTCTCTCTCTACATCCCTGTTTTGAAAATTAATAAGGATATGATTCTTACATTCTTGATGTTATTCAAAGGTTTATGAAAATTAATTCCTATGCTCAACACACATGCTAACCTAATGATGTTAGTTCAAGAGTTTTATTAACACAACCTACATCCTTACCCCATCACACAAAAACTTACATTACCCAATGAGACTTTCCTCCATCTTGGCAGAGACGCGATAAGATTCAATTTTTCTCGTGATATCCACCATATCGAAGATTTAAGCAGTTACATTCGATGTCGAAGACAAACAGAAGTAGATTTTCATTCCCTGAAAAGGACACGTAAGATTCATTTCATTTACCTATGATGATCATGTGAATAGTCATTCAATGAACATGAGTCAATCAACACTTCGAAATGCTCAATGTGTGGATTATCGTGAGAGTCCTGAGCTGGAACTAACATCACCTGCAAAAGAAATTGGTCCTGATAAGGGCCACCATGGGGCAAGACATGATAGAACCTCCTCGCGGTTTGCCCTGGGCAGTCTTCAGACTGGCGAATACTATCATTAAGTTGAATCTGCTATCAGTCAACTTGAACGTTGCAAATGAAGTTCGGTGTAATACTTCCTTTCGACGGGCGTTCCTGTCAAGGGCGGCGGTGAAACCCGTAGCTATGTATACCGCAAGGGACATTCGGCAATGGTCAATCTTGTTAAACCTCTCTGCGTCATGTTTGCAAGTGATTGCCTCTGTCTCAACGTAGTATGCATTCGCGCCAGGGCGACATTTAGCCAGCTGTCGAAGGTTGCCTTATAAACTTTCCATTGCATACGTTATGAGAACCATGAGTTCTACCTGTCTCTATCAATGAGATGAATTGATGAATGGAATGAAATGGGAGGACACTCACGCGCCACACGCAACATAACACACTTCTCTCTTCCGTAGTCTAACAAGCTCTTTACACATGGATCGCAGTCGATTGCTATCCCAGAATCATGTAAGCTATCTTAATTTTATTTAACACTATTTCATCTACCATCATCACCCATATGAAGTGTCATAAGATTTACAAGTTAGACTAAGCGTTCTACTATTTGTAAATGAAAGATATAGTTTCAACAGTTTACTGATTAAAAATAAAGTTTCAACAGTGTGTACGTTAGAAATAAAGTTTTATCTGTTTGTATGTTAAAAGAAAGCTTGATCAGTTAACAAGTTAAAAATAAAGTTTCACCAGTGTACAAGTTAGAAACAAAGTTTCAATAGTGTGTACGTTAGAAATAAGGCTTTATCTGTTTGTATGTTAGAAACAAAATAAAGTTTCATCAGTTTACAACATAAAAAGTAAAGTTTCACCAGTTTACAAGTTAAAAATAAAGTTTCAATAGTGTGTACGTTAGAAATAAAGTTTTAGCTGTTTGTATATCAAAAACAAAGTTTCAAGAGTTTACAAGTTAAAAAATAAAGTTTCAATGGTGTATACGTTAGAAATAAAGTTTTAGCTGTTTGTATATCAAAATAAAGTTTCAAGAGTTTACAAGTTAGAAATAAAGTTTCAGTAGTGTGTATGTTAGAAATAAAGGTATAACTGTTTGTAAAAAGAAGATCGCAAGATTTACTAGTTTACAAGTTAGACTAAGTGTAAATTAAAATAAAATTATAACTGTTCACGAGTTAAAGCGTTGATGCGACGATGAACAATTAATAAGCTGAAAAGTTTTAGATTCACTTTAACATTACCATATGTTTGCAGATAGAAATGTATCACAGCAAAGGTACTTCATGAGTTAGTTTGCCAGGAGTGTATCATCTCAAACTTTTACTCCGTCGTTGAAATTTCATGACGACTTTTTTGCTAAACGAAAGTTAACACCAGAGGAGCGTAGGGGTGGGTGGTATAAAATACGCCTACAGAACTGAGAGAGTTGGAGTGCATGAGCTATGTACATTCTTTTGACGACGAGAGAAGCGATTCAGCCGATGGCGCAGGTAGTTTCCCAGAGCATGGAGGACATTGTTTAGGTGACTCTAAGGACGTATGTCGAGCTACCCTCAGTGATAGGCTTCCAACTCATGATGAATGATGATATGCTTGCGACCTACATTCAACCATTGGTGTATGCCCACACCCTTCCCCACAACGAGCTTGTCTGCTACATTGTATTCATGAGTGTGACTCAAAGTAGGAAATTGATTGATGAGACTTTGCTGAAATATCCAAGGCGCGTATTCAAGCATGGTCGCCTACTGTTGGAGTATTATTATCAATGGCGCGACGACACACAACATTTGCCCACCCGTGTTTTACCACACCTATCAATGGAAGAATACAATAGAGCTTTAGTCGAGACGGTGAAAGGAGACGATGAGCGCTAGCGGGCGAATGAAGCATCGGTGAGAGTGGGAATCAACTTGATGCTATTCTCCAATGACGATTGTTGTATAATGAGAATCAAGCATTCCTTTATAAATAGAGAGCCTTCCACAGTGAGAATCATTCCATCGTTGAATCGTACAAGTGACGGACGCACATTCTCTCTCTCTACATCCCTGTTTTGAAAATTAATAAGGATATGATTCTTACATTCTTGATGTTATTCAAAGGTTTATGAAAATTAATTCCTATGCTCAACACACATGCTAACCTAATGATGTTAGTTCAAGAGTTTTATTAACACAACCTACATCCTTACCCCATCACACAAAAACTTACATTACCCAATGAGACTTTCCTCCATCTTGGCAGAGACGCGATAAGATTCAATTTTTCTCGTGATATCCACCATATCGAAGATTTAAGCAGTTACATTCGATGTCGAAGACAAACAGAAGTAGATTTTCATTCCCTGAAAAGGACACGTAAGATTCATTTCATTTACCTATGATGATCATGTGAATAGTCATTCAATGAACATGAGTCAATCAACACTTCGAAATGCTCAATGTGTGGATTATCGTGAGAGTCCTGAGCTGGAACTAACATCACCTGCAAAAGAAATTGGTCCTGATAAGGGCCACCATGGGGCAAGACATGATAGAACCTCCTCGCGGTTTGCCCTGGGCAGTCTTCAGACTGGCGAATACTATCATTAAGTTGAATCTGCTATCAGTCAACTTGAACGTTGCAAATGAAGTTCGGTGTAATACTTCCTTTCGACGGGCGTTCCTGTCAAGGGCGGCGGTGAAACCCGTAGCTATGTATACCGCAAGGGACATTCGGCAATGGTCAATCTTGTTAAACCTCTCTGCGTCATGTTTGCAAGTGATTGCCTCTGTCTCAACGTAGTATGCATTCGCGCCAGGGCGACATTTAGCCAACTGTCGAAGGTTGCCTTATAAACTTTCCATTGCATACGTTATGAGAACCATGAGTTCTACCTGTCTCTATCAATGAGATGAATTGATGAATGGAATGAAATGGGAGGACACTCACGCGCCACACGCAACATAACACACTTCTCTCTTCCGTAGTCTAACAAGCTCTTTACACATGGATCGCAGTCGATTGCTATCCCAGAATCATGTAAGCTATCTTAATTTTATTTAACACTATTTCATCTACCATCATCACCCATATGAAGTGTCATAAGATTTACAAGTTAGACTAAGCGTTCTACTATTTGTAAATGAAAGATATAGTTTCAACAGTTTACTGATTAAAAATAAAGTTTCAACAGTGTGTACGTTAGAAATAAAGTTTTATCTGTTTGTATGTTAAAAGAAAGTTTGATCAGTTAACAAGTTAAAAATAAAGTTTCACCAGTGTACAAGTTAGAAACAAAGTTTCAATAGTGTGTACGTTAGAAATAAGGCTTTATCTGTTTGTATGTTAGAAACAAAATAAAGTTTCATCAGTTTACAACATAAAAAGTAAAGTTTCACCAGTTTACAAGTTAAAAATAAAGTTTCAATAGTGTGTACGTTAGAAATAAAGTTTTAGCTGTTTGTATATCAAAAACAAAGTTTCAAGAGTTTACAAGTTAAAAAATAAAGTTTCAATGGTGTATACGTTAGAAATAAAGTTTTAGCTGTTTGTATATCAAAATAAAGTTTCAAGAGTTCACAAGTTAGAAATAAAGTTTCAGTAGTGTGTATGTTAGAAATAAAGGTATAACTGTTTGTAAAAAGAAGATCGCAAGATTTACTAGTTTACAAGTTAGACTAAGTGTAAATTAAAATAAAATTATAACTGTTCACGAGTTAAAGCGTTGATGCGACGATGAACAATTAATAAGCTGAAAAGTTTTAGATTCACTTTAACATTACCATATGTTTGCAGATAGAAATGTATCACAGCAAAGCTACTTCATGAGTTAGTTTGCCAGGAGTGTATCATCTCAAACTTTTACTCCGTCGTTGAAATTTCATGACGACTTTTTTGCTAAACGAAAGTTAACACCAGAGGAGCGTAGGGGTGGGTGGTATAAAATACGCCTACAGAACTGAGAGAGTTGGAGTGCATGAGCTATGTACATTCTTTTGACGACGAGAGAAGCGATTCAGCCGATGGCGCAGGTAGTTTCCCAGAGCATGGAGGACATTGTTTAGGTGACTCTAAGGACGTATGTCGAGCTACCCTCAGTGATAGGCTTCCAACTCATGATGAATGATGATATGCTTGCGACCTACATTCAACCATTGGTGTATGCCCACACCCTTCCCCACAACGAGCTTGTCTGCTACATTGTATTCATGAGTGTGACTCAAAGTAGGAAATTGATTGATGAGACTTTGCTGAAATATCCAAGGCGCGTATTCAAGCATGGTCGCCTACTGTTGGAGTATTATTATCAATGGCGCGACGACACACAACATTTGCCCACCCGTGTTTTACCACACCTATCAATGGAAGAATACAATAGAGCTTTAGTCGAGACGGTGAAAGGAGACGATGAGCGCTAGCGGGCGAATGAAGCATCGGTGAGAGTGGGAATCAACTTGATGCTATTCTCCAATGACGATTGTTGTCTAATGAGAATCAAGCATTCCTTTATAAATAGAGAGCCTTCCACAGTGAGAATCATTCCATCGTTGAATCGTACAAGTGACGGACGCACATTCTCTCTCTCTACATCCCTGTTTTGAAAATTAATAAGGATATGATTCTTACATTCTTGATGTTATTCAAAGGTTTATGAAAATTAATTCCTATGCTCAACACACATGCTAACCTAATGATGTTAGTTCAAGAGTTTTATTAACACAACCTACATCCTTACCCCATCACACAAAAACTTACATTACCCAATGAGACTTTCCTCCATCTTGGCAGAGACGCGATAAGATTCAATTTTTCTCGTGATATCCACCATATCGAAGATTTAAGCAGTTACATTCGATGTCGAAGACAAACAGAAGTAGATTTTCATTCCCTGAAAAGGACACGTAAGATTCATTTCATTTACCTATGATGATCATGTGAATAGTCATTCAATGAACATGAGTCAATCAACACTTCGAAATGCTCAATGTGTGGATTATCGTGAGAGTCCTGAGCTGGAACTAACATCACCTGCAAAAGAAATTGGTCCTGATAAGGGCCACCATGGGGCAAGACATGATAGAACCTCCTCGCGGTTTGCCCTGGGCAGTCTTCAGACTGGCGAATACTATCATTAAGTTGAATCTGCTATCAGTCAACTTGAACGTTGCAAATGAAGTTCGGTGTAATACTTCCTTTCGACGGGCGTTCCTGTCAAGGGCGGCGGTGAAACCCGTAGCTATGTATACCGCAAGGGACATTCGGCAATGGTCAATCTTGTTAAACCTCTCTGCGTCATGTTTGCAAGTGATTGCCTCTGTCTCAACGTAGTATGCATTCGCGCCAGGGCGACATTTAGCCAACTGTCGAAGGTTGCCTTATAAACTTTCCATTGCATACGTTATGAGAACCATGAGTTCTACCTGTCTCTATCAATGAGACGAATTGATGAATGGAATGAAATGGGAGGACACTCATGCGCCACACGCAACATAACACACTTCTCTCTTCCGTAGTCTAACAAGCTCTTTACACATGGATCGCAGTCGATTGCTATCCCAGAATCATGTAAGCTATCTTAATTTTATTTAACACTATTTCATCTACCATCATCACCCATATGAAGTGTTATAAAATTTACAAGTTGGACAAAGCGTTCTACTATTTGTAAATGAAAGATATCATTTCAACAGTTTGCCAGTTAGAAATAAAGTTTCAACAGTCTACAAGTTAAAACTAAAGTTTCAACAGTCTACCAGTTAAAAATAAAGTTTCAACAGTCTACAAATTAAAAAATAAAGTTTCAATAGTGTTCATAAAATAAGATCATAAGATTTACTAGTTTGCAAGTTAGACTAAGCGTTCTACTATTTGTAAACTAAAAACATAGTTTCAACAGTTTGCAGATTAAAAATAAAGCTTCATTAGTGTATACGTTAGAAAGTCTTAGCTGTTTGTGTGTTAGAAATGAAATAAAGTTTCAACCGTTTACAAGTTAAAAATGAAGTTTCAATAGTGCGTATGTTAAGAATAAAGTTCTATCTGTTTATATGTTAGAAATAAAAATGAAGGTTCACCAGTTTACAAGTTAAGAATAAAGTTTTATCTGCTTGTATGTCAGAAATGAAATAAAGTTTCACCTGTTTAAAAGCTAAAAATAAAGTTTCAATAATGTGTACGTTAGAAATAAAGTTTCAACCGTTACCGTTTACAAGTTAAGAATAAAGTTTCAATAGTGTGTATGTTAAGAATAAAGTTCTATCTGATTATATGTTAGAAATAAAAATGAAGGTTCACCAGTTTACAAGTTAAGAATAAAGTTTTATCTGCTTGTATGTCGGAAATGAAATAAAGTTTCACCAGTTTAACAGTTAAAAATAAAGTTTCAATAATGTGTACGTTAGAAATAAAGTTTCAACCGTTAACGTTTACAAGTTAAGAATAAAGTTTCAAAAGTGTGTATGTTAAGAATAAAGTTCTATCTGTTTATATGTTAGAAATAAAATGAAGGTTCGCCAGTTTACAATTTAAGAATAAATTTTATCTGCCTTGTATGTTAGAAATGAAATAAAGTTTCACCACTTTACAAGTTAAAAATGAAGTTTCAATAGTTTACAAGTTTCAACAGTGTATACGTTAGAAATAAAGTTTTAGCTGTTTGTATGTTAAAAATAAAATAAAGTTTCAACCGTTTACAAGTTAAAAATGAAGTTTCAATAGTGTATATGTTAAGAATAAAGTTTTATCTGTTTGTATGTTAGAAATAAAAATGAAGGTTCACCAGTTTACAAGTTAGGAATAAAGCTTTATCTGCTTGTATGTCAGAAATGAAATAAAGTTTCACCAGTTTAAAAGTTAAAAATAAAGTTTCAATAATGTGTACGTTTGAAACAAAGTTTCAACCGTTTAGAAGTTAAAAATAAAGTTTCAATAGTTTGCAAGTTAAGAATAAAGTTTCAATAGTGTGTATGTTAAGAATAAAGTTCTATCTGTTTATATGTTAGAAATAAAATGAAGGTTCACCAGTTTGCAAGTTAAGAATAAATTTCATCTGCTTGTATGTTAGAAATGAAATAAAGTTTCACCACTTTACAAGTTAAAAATAAAGTTTCAATATTTTACAAGTTAAAACTAATGTTTCAATAGTGCGTATGTTAAGAATAAAGTTTTATCTGTTTGTATGTTAGAAATAAAATGAAGCTTCGCCAGTTTACAAGTTAAGAATAAAGTTTTGTCAGCTTGTATGTTAGAAATAAAGTTTTAGCTGTTTATATGTTAGAAACAAAATAAAGTTTCAACAGTTTACAAGTTGAAAAATAAAGTTTCAACAATGTGTACGTTAGAAATAAATGAAAGTAACAACTTCATCGTATGAGTATTCAAAGCATGTTTTGTAAATCAAATGTGTGTAGTACTGACATGATAGAATCAAATGAACTTGACAAACGCGTATGTCAAGCTTGATTCTATCATGTCAGTACTACACACATTTGATTTACAAAACATGCTTCGAATACTCATACGATGAAGTTCTTACTTTCATTTATTTCTAACGTACACACTGTTGAAACTTTATTTTTCAACTTGTTAACTGTTGAAACTTTATTTTGTTTCTAACATATAAACAGCTAAAACTTTATTTCTAACGTACACACTGTTGAAACTTTATTTTTAACTTGTAAACGGCTGAAACTTTATTTCTAACGCACAAAGCGCTTAAACTTTATTTCCATCATACACACTATTGAAATTTTATTTTAATCTGTAAGCTGTTGAAACGATATTTTTCATTTACAACTAGTAGAACGCTGAGTCTAACTTGCGAACTAGTAAATCTTACGATCTTGTCTTACAAACAGTTATACCTTTCTTTCTAGCATATAAACTGTTATACCTCTATTTCTAACATACAAGCAGTTAAAAACTTTATTTCTAACTTACAAACAGATAAAACTTTATTCCTAACGTACACACTGTTGAAACTTTGTTTTGTTTCTAACTTATAAACAGATATAACTTTATTTCTAACGTACACACTGTTGAAACTTTATTTTTAACTTGTAAGCGGTTGAAACTTTATTTTGTTTCTAACACACACACACACACAAACAGTCATAACTTTATTTCTAACGTACACACTATTGAACTCTATTTTAATCAGTAAACTGTTGAAACGATATTTTTCATTTACAACTAGTAGAATGCTGAGTCTAACTTGCAAACTAGTAAATCCTACGATCGTACTTTACAAACAGATAAAACTTTATTTCTAACGTAGACACTGTTGAAACTTTATTTTTAACTTGTAAACGGTTGAAACTTTATTTCTAACGTATACACTATTGAAACTTTATTTTTAATTTGTAAATTGGTGAAACTTCATTTTATTTCTAACATACAAGCTGACAAAACTTTATTCTTAACTTGTAAACTGGCGAAGCTTCATTTTATTTCTAACATACAAACAGATAAAACTTTATTCTTAATATACGCACTATTGAAACATTAGTTTTAACTTGCAAACTATTGAAACTTTATTTTTAACTTGTAAACTGGTGAAACTTTGTTTCATTTCTGACATACAAGCAGATAAAACTTTATTCTTAACTTGTAAACTGATGAAACTTCATTTTATTTCTAACACACACACACACACAAACAGTCATAACTTTATTTCTAACGTACACACTATTGAACTCTATTTTAATCAGTAAACTGTTGAAACGATATTTTTCATTTACAACTAGTAGAATGCTGAGTCTAACTTGCAAACTAGTAAATCCTACGATCGTACTTTACAAACAGATAAAACTTTATTTCTAACGTAGACACTGTTGAAACTTTATTTTTAACTTGTAAACGGTTGAAACTTTATTTCTAACGTATACACTATTGAAACTTTATTTTTAATTTGTAAATTGGTGAAACTTCATTTTATTTCTAACATACAAGCTGACAAAACTTTATTCTTAACTTGTAAACTGGCGAAGCTTCATTTTATTTCTAACATACAAACAGATAAAACTTTATTCTTAACATACGCACTATTGAAACATTAGTTTTAACTTGCAAACTATTGAAACTTTATTTTTAACTTGTAAACTGGTGAAACTTTGTTTCATTTCTGACATACAAGCAGATAAAACTTTATTCTTAACTTGTAAACTGATGAAACTTCGTTTTATTTCTAACATACAAACAGATAGAACTTTATTCTTAACTTGTAAACTGGTGAAACTTCATTCTATTTCTAACATATAAACAGATAGAACCTTATTCTTAACATACACACTATTGAAACTTTATTCTTAACTTGTAAACTATTGAAACTTTATTTTTAACTTTTAAACTGGTGAAACTTTATTTCATTTCTGACATACAAGCAGATAAAACTTTATTCCTAACTTGTAAACTGGTGAACCTTCATTTTTATTTCTAACATATAAACAGATAGAACTTTATTCTTAACATACACACTTTTGAAACTTTATTCTTAACTTGTAAACTATTGAAACTTTATTTTTAACTTGTAAACGGTTGAAACTTTATTTCATTTCTGACATACAAGCAGATAAAACTTTATTCTTAACTTGTAAACTGGTGAACCTTCATTTTTATTTCCAACATATAAACAGATAGAACTTTATTCTTAACATACACACTATTGAAACTTTATTTTTAACTTGTAAACGGTAACGGTTGAAACTTTATTTCTAACGTACACTTTATTGAAACTTTATTTTTAACTTTTAAACTGGTGAAACTTTATTTCATTTCCGACATACAAGCAGATAAAACTTTATTCTTAACTTGTAAACTGGTGAACCTTCATTTTTATTTCTAACATATAAACCGATAGAACTTTATTCTTAACATACACACTATTGAAACTTCATTTTTAACTTGTAAACGGTTGAAACTTTATTTTATTTCTAACACACAAACAGCTAAGACTTTCTAACGTATACACTATTGAAGCTTTATTTTTAATCTGCAAACTGTTGAAACTATGTTTTTAGTTTACAAATAGTAGAACGCTTAGTCTAACTTGCAAACTAGTAAATCTATGATCTTATTTTATGAACACTATTGAAACTTTATTTTTTAATTTGTAGACTGTTGAAACTTTATTTTTAACTGGTAGACTGTTGAAACTTTAGTTTTAACTTGTAGACTGTTGAAACTTTATTTCTAACTGGCAAACTGTTGAAATGATATCTTTCATTTACAAATAGTAGAACGCTTTGTCCAACTTGTAAATTTTATAACACTTCATATGGGTGATGATGGTAGATGAAATAGTGTTAAATAAAATTAAGATAGCTTACATGATTCTGGGATAGCAATCAACTGCGATCCATGTGTAAAGAGCTTGTTAGACTACGGAAGAGAGAAGTGTGTTATGTTGCGTGTGGCGCATGAGTGTCCTCCCATTTCATTCCATTCATCAATTCATCTCATTGATAGAGACAGGTAGAACTCATGGTTCTCATAACGTATGCAATGGAAAGTTTATAAGACAACCTTCGACAGTTGGCTAAATGTCGCCCTGGCGCGAATGCATACTACGTTGAGACAGAGGCAATCACTTGCAAACATGACGCAGAGAGGTCTAACAAGATTGACCATTGCCGAATGTCCCTTGCGGTATACATAGCTACGGGTTTCACCGCCGCCCTTGACAGGAACGCCCGTCGAAAGGAAGTATTACACCGAACTTCATTTGCAACGTTCAAGTTGACTGATAGCAGATTCAACCTAATGATAGTATTCGCCAGTCTGAAGACTGCCCAGGGCAAACCGCGAGGAAGTTCTATCATGTCTTGCCCCATGGTGGCCCTTATCAGGACCAATTTCTTTTGCAGGTGATGTTAGTTCCAGCTCAGGACTCTCACGATAATCCACACATTGAGCATTTCGAAGTGTTGATTCACTCATGTTCATTGAATGACTATTCACATGATCATCATAGGTAAATGAAATGAATCTTACGTGTCCTTTTCAGGGAATGAAAATCTACTTCTGTTTGTCTTCGACATCGAATGTAACTGCTTAAATCTTCGATATGGTGGATATCAAGAGAAAAATTGAATCTTATCGCGTCTCTGCCAAGATGGAGGAAAGTCTCATTGGGTAATGTAAGTTTTTGTGTGATGGGGTAAGGATGTAGGTTGTGCTAATAAAACTCTTGAACTAACATCATTAGGTTAGCATGTGTGTTGAGCATAGGAATTAATTTTCATAAACCTTTGAATAACATCAAGAATGTAAGAATCATATCCTTATTAATTTTCAAAACAGGGATGTAGAGAGAGAGAGAATGTGCGTCCGTCACTTGTACGATTCAACGATGGAATGATTCTCACTGTGGAAGGCTCTCTATTTATAAAGGAATGCTTGATTCTCATTAGACAACAATCGTCATTGGAGAATAGCATCAAGTTGATTCCCACTCTCACCGATGCTTCATTCGCCCGCTAGCGCTCATCGTCTCCTTTCACCGTCTCGACTAAAGCTCTATTGTATTCTTCCATTGATAGGTGTGGTAAAACACGGGTGGGCAAATGTTGTGTGTCGTCGCGCCATTGATAATAATACTCCAACAGTAGGCGACCATGCTTGAATACGCGCCTTGGATATTTCAGCAAAGTCTCATCAATCAATTTCCTACTTTGAGTCACACTCATGAATACAATGTAGCAGACAAGCTCGTTGTGGGGAAGGGTGTGGGCATACACCAATGGTTGAATGTAGGTCGCAAGCATATCATCATTCATCATGAGTTGGAAGCCTATCACTGAGGGTAGCTCGACATACGTCCTTAGAGTCACCTAAACAATGTCCTCCATGCTCTGGGAAACTACCTGCGCCATCGGCTGAATCGCTTCTCTCGTCGTCAAAAGAATGTACATAGCTCATGCACTCCAACTCTCTCAGTGCTGTAGGCGTATTTTATACCACCCACCCCTACGCTCCTCTGGTGTTAACTTTCGTTTAGCAAAAAAGTCGTCATGAAATTTCAACGACGGAGTAAAAGTTTGAGATGATACACTCCTGGCAAACTAACTCATGAAGTAGCTTTGCTGTGAAACATTTCTATCTGCAAACATATGGTAATGTTAAAGTGAATCTAAAACTTTTCAGCTTATTAATTGTTCATCGTCGCATCAACGCTTTAACTCGTGAACAGTTATAATTTTATTTTAATTTACACTTAGTCTAACTTGTAAACTAGTAAATCTTGCGATCTTCTTTTTACAAACAGTTATACCTTTATTTCTAACATACACACTACTGAAACTTTATTTCTAACTTGTGAACTCTTGAAACTTTATTTTGATATACAAACAGCTAAAACTTTATTTCTAACGTATACACCATTGAAACTTTATTTTTTAACTTGTAAACTGGTGAAACTTTACTTTTTATGTTGTAAACTGATGAAACTTTATTTTGTTTCTAACATACAAACAGATAAAACTTTATTTCTAACGTACACACTGTTGAAACTTTATTTTTAATCTGTAAACTGTTGAAATGATATCTTTCATACTACGTTGAGACAGAGGCAATCACTTGCAAACATGACGCAGAGAGGTTTAACAAGATTGACCATTGCCGAATGTCCCTTGCGGTATACATAGCTACGGGTTTCACCGCCGCCCTTGACAGGAACGCCCGTCGAAAGGAAGTATTACACCGAACTTCATTTGCAACGTTCAAGTTGACTGATAGCAGATTCAACTTAATGATAGTATTCGCCAGTCTGAAGACTGCCCAGGGCAAACCGCGAGGAGGTTCTATCATGTCTTGCCCCATGGTGGCCCTTATCAGGGCCGGTGGTTCGTTCTCGGGGGTCGTCATCTTACAGCCTACCGATTCTGCTGAGAGAGTCTTTGACTCTCTCCTTGGTAGCAGTGTCGACTTCCACGCTAATTGGTATGTGACTGAAAAGTGGAATGTAGCGCCATTCCGTTGGATTGACAACACTTGCTGTCATCGCATTGCCAATCTGAGCAAGATTGTTGTGGACTCTGTCTTGCTCCTCTATTCTAGCAAATTCATCAAATAAATTTCGCGGCCTTAACTGCGGTCCGCGAGGAGAGCTGACTTGACTGTTCGGCGTCTGCATGATTGAAATGAAATGAAATGAGAGGTAGTGGTTTATATACCCCTCTAACGCGACGCAACGTTCAAGTTGACTGATAGCAGATTCAACTTAATGATAGTATTCGCCAGTCTAAAGACTGCCCAGGGCAAACCGCGTGGAGGCTCTATCATGTCTTGCCCCATAGTGGACGATTATACGGTAGTGTGTTAGTAGATTTCAATCACTGAAAAGGGAAGATGAGAATCATTTCATTTGTCTCATCAACGTTTATCATGGGAGCAATCATTGAAGGGACATCTAATGAATTACATTTCACTCTACTCCATATCATAAAGACTAACCTTTGTCGAATGGCTGAAGTACTCTGACCTGGCGAGAGAAAGCGTCACGTTGAGTATGAAGTCGAACGCCCAACATGAGCAACGGCTCAGAGGTTTCGGTCTAACAAACGACGAACAACCCGTGCAACACAATCCCTCTACGGCAGTACCCGCCGTCCCGAAGGAACGCTCGAGCAAAGGAGGTATTACAGCGATGATGTGCTTTATGAGCAGAAGTGAATCTCTTGATAGCAAGAAACTATTCAACTAGATAGCAAGTCAAAACAACCTGATAGCAGGACAAATGTATAGTCAGTAAATGTAAAGGTGTTATAGGATTCGGGTTGAATCCATCTCACACATCTATTTTACTAAGTTTTAATTGTAGACTCTCCCTCTGTGTTCACATCCGAAGATGCTGTCGGGCTTGGGACCGATCTAGCCACATTAAGAGTGGCCTTTAAAAAGGCCGTTTGGTGCGTTCACAAGAAATAGCTTTTACTTCTTTATGGCTCCTGAAATGAAAGAAGTAAGAGTTGGAAAGATGGCATGATGATATATCTCAGTCATTATACTCACGATACTTGTATGGCTTTGAACAAGCTATGTGGATGTCGTCGGTGTGTTGAATATTTACATGGTAGCAACGGACATCCGCACAGCTGTAGCACTCCTGAGTGTCGTCGTTGCTTGTATTTAGATACACAATTGGCTTGTCAGGGACGACACCCAGGATGGGGATGTGCATAGTTGTGAGGGATTTCACCTTCTCACACTCCTTCAAACGCGCCAACTCATTCTTCAACAAACTCACTTCCTCAAGCGCCGCTTCCTTCAGCATGCGCTCCTCACTTCGCTCTCGATCACACTTCTCAAACTTCGTCACCGCCTCTTCCTTCAACTTTCTCTCCTTCACCATACTCTCTTTTGCAGCCGCACACTCCCTTAACTTTTGAGTCACACTCTCAGCATTCAACTTCAAACTATCACGCTCAGCAGTCACCTCTTTCAGCGTACTCTTCAGCGATCTCACTCTTCCTTCTAACTTTGTACACTCATGCCTCACATTCGTATAAGCACGCACATCATCCCTCGACAGCACAACTTCACACGGAACAGTCGACCTCTCAACTTTCTCAACACACTTCGGTAAAGGTCTAGGCGTTGATTGTGCCAACACCTCGGGTGCTGGCACAATCGCCCTCACAGCTTTCTCAAGCTCACGCTCAGCAGCAGCAACACTCGAATCAACACTCATACATTCATCATCCGATGAAATCCAACTCACCGACATCACTCTACTCTTTTTGGAGGTACTCGCATCCAAATCTACATCACTCACAACACGGTTTTCAACATTTACCACCTCTACTGGTGGCAAACGAGCACACATTCCCTCCTCATACAGCATTCCCTGCTCACCACACATCATCTTCTTCATCAAAACTTTCGAAATTTTTGTAAATACACACTTCGAGTGCATCTCACTGAACGCATCATTCCTTTCATCACACCTCACATTGCACCACACACAAAACCACACCTTAACCGCAACACTATGCGCAGCATTCTTTTTATGGTGAAGGTGGAAATTCTCACCCCTAAAAACATCCCCACAACTGCATTTGAAAAATTGCAGGCGTTTATTCACATCTTTGGTCATTTTTCACTGCAAAGAAAAATGAGAAAGTTTGATATCAAACCTGAGCAGAGCGCAACGTATAGAAATAAAATGTCAGTAAATGTGAAGATTATGTTTTCAAAGTCATACTGTAATGCTATCATTACTTGAGGATAGACAAGTTAAGCTGATGAATCCGTTACAGGCATTACTCAGAGGGGATCTTATCCCAACTCCAAGGCCTCGGCCCACAAATCCAACCTCCGACGGACAGAGCGTGCGTCATATCACTGTGTTGGTATTCGGACCCCGATTTTGACATGAAAATCGGTGGAGTTATTTACATCAGGAAACAAGTCTCGAGCCGAAGCTCGCCTCGTACAACATTATAAATGCCTTAGTTGAATTCAGCAGGGTCGAAAACCCCAGAAAACCTCCAAAAATAGTGAATTTAAAATTTTCAACTTTTTAGCACTACGTATGACATTTTATAAGTAGTCTATCACTTAGGGCAGGTCAATAGCGACCGAACCTTTTTTGAATCAAGTCAAACGGACTTGTAGAAGCAAAGTTACAAGCCTTTACAGTTTTGGAGTCTTTTATGGCCTGGAGACGAAGGCCATCTCCTGGCGAACCTCTAAGTCTGACGCCTTAGCTGATATCAGCAATGAAATTTTCTAAGTCGATTTCTTATAGAAACCCGGAATTTGGAATGTCCGAAGCTATCATCGGAGCTCAGAGAGACGACCTACCTTTGACAATCGCTCTCGTTTAATGACAAGTCTCTGTCGGTTCCCAGCTTATATAGTTTGTGGCGATCAGCTGATGACGTAATACCCATCATCCAAAAACTTAAAACGCTTCTATCGCCGATTCTAGAGGTCCGATTGAGCTGGAAATACACCATTTCCATGTAGAATTGGACGCTGAATCCGAATCTGGCCTTCGTTTTCCAATCCGATGCTTCGTTTTGAAGCTACAGCCCAAAACGTCCAAAATTCTAACTCTGTCATTTTTCGACAATCTCCCAAAATCTTAAATGGCGTCTCACATCTAAACGAAGACAGATATGAACAAGCCGATTCTTTCAGTGAATTTGTCTCACTCTTAGCTTTCAAACGAGCTATTGCACGACAAAATCCGTCCACTAGAAGCAAAGTTGGAAGGTCGGTGCCGAGGGGGGGGGACGTCAGCGAAACTTTTTCTGTCCGATTGACTTGAAACTCACCATACCGATGCAGAATTTCACGCTGAATCCGAATCTGGCCTCCGTTTTCCCATCCGATGCTTCGTTTTGGCTGTACAGCCCACAGCCATCGCAAGAATTCTAACTCGTTTTTTCGAAAAAATTTCGTGAAGAAAAATTTTTTCTCTCCGATTGACTTGAAACTCACCATGTTGATAGAGAATTTCATGCTGATTCCAAATCTGAAATCCGTTTTCCAATCCGATGCTTCGTTTTGAAGCTACAGCCCAAAACGTCCAAAATTCTAACTCTGTCGTTTTTCGCCAATGTCCCAAAATCTTAAATGGCGTCTCACATCTAAACGAAGACAGATATGAACAAGCCGATTCTTTCAGTGAATTTGTCTCACTCTTAGCTTTCAAACGAGCTATTGCACGACAAAATCCGTCCACTAGAAGCAAAGTTGGAAGGTCGGTGCCGAGGGGGGGGGACGTCAGCGAAACTTTTTCTCTCCGATTGACTTGAAACTCACCATACAGATAGAGAATTTCACGCTGATTCCAAATCTGAAATCCGTTTCCCATCCGATGCTTCGTTTTGAAGCTACAGCCTAAAACGTCCCAAATTCTAACTCTGTCGTTTTTCGCCAATGTCCCAAAATCTTAAATGGCGTCTCACATCTAAACGAAGACAGATATGAACAAGCCGATTCTTTCAGTGAATTTGTCTCACTCTTAGCTTTCAAACGAGCTATTGCACGACAAAATCCGTTCACTAGAAGCAAAGTTGGAAGGTCGGTGCCGAGGGGGGGGGACGTCAGCGAAACTTTTTCTCTCCGATTGACTTGAAACTCACCATACCGATGCAGAATTTCACGCTGAATCCGAATCTGGCCTCCGTTTTCCCATCTGATGCTTCGTTTTGGCTCTACAGCCCACAGCCATCGCAAAAATTCTAACTCTGTCGTTTTTTCGAAAAAATTTCGTGAAGAAAAATTTTTTCTCTCCGATTGACTTGAAACTCACCATGTTGATAGAGAATTTCATGCTGATTCCAAATCTGAAATCCGTTTCCCATCCGATGCTTCGTTTTGAAGCTACAGCCTAAAACGTCCAAAATTCTAACTCTGTCGTTTTTCGCCAATGTCCCAAAATCTTAAATGGCGTCTCACATCTAAACGAAGACAGATATGAACAAGCCGATTCTTTCAGTGAATTTGTCTCACTCTTAGCTTTCAAACGAGCTATTGCACGACAAAATCCGTCCACTAGAAGCAAAGTTGGAAGGTCGGTGCCGAGGGGGGGGGACGTCAGCGAAACTTTTTCTCTCCGATTGACTTGAAACTCACCATACCGATGCAGAATTTCACGCTGAATCCGAATCTGGCCTCCGTTTTCCCATCCGATGCTTCGTTTTGGCGCTACAGCCCACAGCCATCGCAAAAATTCTAACTCTGTCGTTTTTTCGAAAAAATTTTGTGAAGAAAAATTTTTTCTCTCCGATTGACTTGAAACTCACCATGTTGATAGAGAATTTCATGCTGATTCCAAATCTGAAATCCGTTTTCCAATCCGATGCTTCGTTTTGAAGCTACAGCCCAAAACGTCCAAAATTCTAACTCTGTCGTTTTTCGCCAATCTCCCAAAATCTTAAATGGCGTCTCACATCTAAACGAAGACAGATATGAACAAGCCGATTCTTTCAGTGAATTTGTCTCACTCTTAGCTTTCAAACGAGCTATTGCACGACAAAATCCGTCCACTAGAAGCAAAGTTGGAAGGTCGGTGCCGAGGGGGGGGACGTCAGCGAAACTTTTTCTCTCCGATTGACTTGAAACTCACCATACCGATGCAGAATTTCACGCTGAATCCGAATCTGGCCTCCGTTTTCCCATCCGATGCTTCGTTTTGGCGCTACAGCCCATTTTCAACCCAACATTCAGCAGATTGCACGAAAAACATCACACACTATAGCCTCAAGACAAAACCTGGCGGTCGCCCAAGTCCACCACGACACTCTGTCGTTCCAGAGGGAGGGGGAGTCAGACTCGAAGCACCACGGCGACCGACCACGACACTCTGTCGTTCCAGAGGGGGGGCGCGCCGGTCGAGTGTTCGCCGTTTTATTACTACTATTGTCAGCTTAATTTCTTCAATTGAGAAATTAATTAATTGCACCTAATTGTAGCAAATCCCTAGCAATTATTTGAAATTAATTTTTCATTGCCCCTGTTTATCAGTGATGTTTGCGCTCGGTGAAGGTTTCTTTCTTGAAGACCATTATTTATCAGGGTGCAGTCAGAAGTCAGGTAACATCTAAATCTGCTTGTCGTCGGTAAAAGGATAAAGGAGTTTGGCGGACGATAACTGATTTATTGTCTTGCATATCTTTCATATCACCTGTTTTTTCAAGTGAAATCAAAAATATGTAAGCCGTCAAGTTTGGCGGTTCGTCCAAGTAAATGCGGATGAAAACGTCTTTGTTGTAAACTTGCTGAGCTTGCAGCTGCTGTCCACAGTTGCCCTCCATCCAGTGCTGGTACGGAGCGAGTATTCAGCTTATACGCACCGACACACACAAAACTGATAAACCATCTTTCACACCCCGTGTTGTGAAGATTGTAACAGTTCACTTAGCTCTATAGATGATGACATTGACTTGATTGTGAACGAGTGAAGGATTGTTGTAATGATTGGGGCCGTCTTGTTGGCATCTTGTTCAAAAGCCTACTCATTGCTTTTATAGGCCCATATTAAGTAAGAAGATGATGCAAATTTGTGTAGAGATGTAATTAAGGAGTTGTTATGTTTAGACTTTATGCACTAGTAGATTTATTTTTTAATTGTTTTCTGATTTTCGTTAAATACACACATATGTACAGTTTTCAACAGATATCCTGATATTATTTACATGTAGGCCTAGTTCTTCTTTTTATATTTGTGCCTTCTTTCTGTACCAGATGAGAATATCTGTCAATTTCAGACTGATCAAACCAAAATATATTTGCGTAGCGAGTACATGTGCATGTATTCCAAATTCATGGCATTATCAAAACTTGACATGACTAGACTACCGTATGTCGTTGACCTTGAACAGTCCGGTTAATATCAAATGATTTTAACTGAGCAATGCTAACTAATTCAAATATGCCATATCAAAAGGTCGGTTGATAATTTCGTTATATATAGAACTATCTTAATCTGTATATAATTGCACGTAAATTAAATGGCAGATCTATAGCAGTGGTCGGGCCAGCTGCGAAAATCTGCGAAAATGTTTAAAAAATGAACTCGCTGCGAAAAAAATTGACTTGGTCCTGCGAAAAATTGAACCTTGTAATTCTTACATTTAAATGAACCTATGTTGTCTTATAGAATAAACACTGGTCTACAGGATGGAAAAGGCAAACTAATAACAACTAACTAGCATGTTATTCATTACGTTATCATTTAGTTAAAGCTTCATATTATTCACAGCGTCTTACATCTTGTAACAGGTTCATTAAAATAAAAGAATTGCAGCAGTAGTTCCGAGCATCTACTGAGTTACTGTGGATGTTGTAACCGCATACGAAGCTGTCAAAGCCATGTTTAAGAAGTTGCCGATAGTTCTATAGAAGAATGATAACCGACTTGATTTCAAATAATTTTTCAATTGATGTATAGACAAAACAAATAAAATTCAAATTAATATGAGTATTGTTGTCGGATATATGCATTGAAATTCATTTTGTACACTCGCTCGATGCCTGAAATTCTGAACGCAACTGGAGTCATTTGAAGCGCTCCACACTTCCTATACGATTTACTCATATTTTTGATATTCAGCTAACGATGCAACGGCTCTGATGGATGCAGAAAACACAATGTCTAGCCTTGTGTTATCAGTTGCATTGCCATTAAGTTGTCCAAAGTATCCTCGAACAGCTGGTGGTTTTTAAGATCACCCGAAAAGATCAAATCAAGCGATGAGTGATGTTAAATGAATGTACTCTCATCTTACAAACGGTTCTTACCTTCCATTCAGAAAATTTGAAAGCGCATTCTAAAAACGTGGATGCTGCAAAAAATGTACCCCATTTTATACCAGATAGGCAGAAAATTTCATAGCTGACCCTGGAAAATAGACTGTTATGGAATTTTCTCTTAAATGATGCAAAGTCCATAAAAATGAAATGTCCGAATCTCGAGACATCTGTTTTGGATCAACAGTGTGTGAGCGTTGACCTAGCTGCCGACAATCAGTTCTGCCCATAGAAATAAACTGTTTATCAGAAGTTAGCAATTTTATCTTTTTAGTTGTCTGTTTATTGTTGTCAATTTCTATGGTTCTGCCACACGTTGCCAACCACAGACAGTCCGTAAAAAAGTGTCGTTGGTCAAGCGGCATTCCAAGGCTTGTTTTAAAGAACAAGAGGACAGATCACCGTCAAAAAAAGTGGAAAACAGTTACAGCAAAAAAAGGAAAATAATTTTGTGACAATAAATTCGATGCTTCAGAGCACTAAGAGATAAAAGATAGAGGCATCGGACAAAAAGAAACACACGAGGGAATGGAAAACATTAATATGATGTAGAACTATCGAGCCGGAGTTGATAATACTGCAGGAAAGCACATTTTGTTCTGCTCGAATTAGATTCATTGGCACACAAGTTTTCGGTCTAAGACCTTCGTCTGTTGCAGAAATAATGTGATCATCAGATTAATGCGACTACCAATTATTCCTGCAATTTCCTGCAAACAGATGCAAAAATTTTGTTGCTTGTGCAGTCGCCGCTACTGATCGACTTCAGTTCCTCCAGGTGCCGGGAAATTTGGGGTGGACCTATACCCTCAAGCTCGATGCATTCCGAGACGGAGAGAATTGATGGGAAATATCAGTGCAATATTAATGGAAAACCAAGCAAGACAGCAGCGTGAGGAGCAGGAGGAGTCAATGGAAAGAGAACATCATACTTGATCATACTCAGAGACATCATGCTCAATGTTTTCATGTATATGATTGTTGCATCTTTACAAGTTAAGATTTCCACACCGCTGAATTTCTGCATCATCCAATTTTTCTCTTTTGATCCGTAATTATTACTTGTTTTCTTTTGATGAAAACTTTCTGTCAATCGCTGATTGGTTTATTTCCTTTTGTTGTGACCTTCCTGTCAGCGCCTGTTATCAACTGGAACGGATCATGTCTTAAATGACATGTAATAACAAGAATTTTTGTTGTAAAATTTTTGTTGGTGGTTTAGTTGTAAGGTTAGTGACTTTTGACTATATTTGCTACATGCACATGTATGTACTAGCTGATAAGATGGATTCGGTAACAAAATGCCAGTTTTATAATTTAGGTAGTTAAGTATCAACAAAATGGCTCCTAAGAAACAGTAGATGGCAGTAGTAGCAAGTTTCTGAAATCAGATATTTTCGAAAAATCTTTTGTGAGTCATCACTGACGGAACGTAGTTACTTTCGAAAAATCTGGCTTATTACAAGAAAGCATTTAGTTGCGGAGATTGCACAAGACATTTTGAAAAATCAGTTTGTCCCAGTAGCAAAGTCTGGCCCCCGTGCGCCGCATTTGCACTTAAGTACATGACCTGCTCTGTCATCGGAGCACACGCCCACGCATCAAAGCACGGGTCGCGAAGAGGACAGGAAACGGAGCACACGCCCACGCATCGGCGCACTTGGGTTAAGAGCACGGAGCACCAATCGGAGCACGCGGCGCCGAGCACGTGTGATGAGTCACAGCAAGGTATATAAGGAAGGCGCTGTCAGAGAAAATCATTCTCATTCTAACCATGCAGTACACGTGTGAATTCTGCCGTCAGTCCTTCTCTCGGTTTCAAGACTGTATTGCCCATGGAGCAGCGGAGACGGGTCGCAACTATTGTTGGACATGCTGTAAATGGTATGGAGACGAACACGATTGCCGCGCGTTTAATTATGGCGACGACAATGACTTGCTGTGTTTGGATTGTGACGGAAGTTTCGACGTGGAGGCGTACCATAAGCATGCGTGTGTGGGACGGTGTCGCTACTGTGATGTAGTGGTGAATGCTGAAGCGGAAGGATGGGATGAACATTTGTGTCCCTACCTGTTTGAGTTCATACAAGAGGGCGGTGCAGCTGTGGAAGAAGAACGTATCATGGACGGTCGCGGATATAATTATCGATTTACCCCTCATCAAGCCATGAATGAATGGAAGACATATTTGAATTCTATGTATGCGGACTTGTATCGTGTCATTGTGCAACAACACCCCCACGAGGATGTGAAAGTGTTTGTGAGTATGAGACTCAGGTTTGCCAAGATGGATATGTCGACGGGCAAAGAGGAAGTGAGAGACATCACCACACCCTCATACATTCACGAAGGCGTCCAAGCACGTAACTTTGATACATGGTTCGGTGACATTGTGTCAAAGTTTGAAGAATTTATTGAAGACTATCGAGAAGACGGATCAGGATTTGCGGTGAAGGAAGTGTTGGAGTTACTGGTTCAAACAAGTTCCTTCCCTAATTTTCGCATGGGCGCACCGATTCCTATCCACCGAGATATCAAGCTCTGCAAAGGAATATGTGTGTTTCAGCGCAACACGTATACATCGCATTGTTTTCAAGACAGTGTCCTCTATGCACTTGCCTACCAAGACAATCGCATTCCTCGACGTGCTAATTCCCGCACCAAGACATCCTATGACAGATATCAGAATGAGCTTCCTACAGTGAACAAGTTGAATTTGAACCAATATTATCATCTAGACTTTTCCATGATGACGTCAGAGGGGTTGATGAATACACGGGATATTCAGGACTTCGAAAAGAAGAACAATGTCATTGTTCGTATCCGCGTACATGACAGTAAAGGATTTGTGGGACAATTATACCCGGTCTGTCAAGCTGTGAAGGAGAACACACGCATCGTTCATCTGGTGATGGTCACGCGGTACGATATGGAGGATCAGTCTGGACATTTTCTTCCCGTGACGGATTTTCAGAAATGTGCTCGCATGTGGTATCGGAACATGAACCAAACACAAGTGAAACGTTTTGAAACATGCGAGTTATGTAGTTTACGATTCAATTTCTACGAGAAGGCTGTAAAGTATGGAAAGACAAAGGTCATGGCACACAAAGAACGTCTGGAGCATCAAGCCAAATGCGATGGAGGATTTTTTCAGATGGAAACGACCCCGGAAGATACAAAACCGCACGAATTTATCGACCACGCGAAAACCACTCAACCCCTCGCTGTGATGTATGCGGACATTGAGAGCATGATTGATTCCGTGTCCAAGAAGCATACGGCAGCGTATGTGGGATCCTATGTGGTGTGGCATCCGGCGCTGGACATGAAAGAATCGGTGGTGATCCATAAGGGGGACGAGTGTATTCCTGCCTTTATTACACACATCAGACAGGTGATCTGGTCTATGTTTGATCACATGAAAGCGACAAACAGTAACATGACGCTGACGGAGGATGATATGCGGGACTATGAACAGACAGCTCAATGTAACATGTGCGGATGTGATGTAAAACCCCAGAAGCAAGGTGAAAAGAATGGGCCTACGACAAAGGTGCGAGACCACGATCATATCACGGGCAAATATCTGCAAACCCTGTGCAATGCATGTAACCTGCGACGACGTCAATCCCGGACCACATTAAACATCTTGTTTCACAATTGGAAGGGATATGACAGTCACCAGGTGATTGTACAAGGGTTTACCAAGCTGGATCACAAGTATAAGATCGAGCCCATTTATGTGTCAGGAGACAAGACGTTGGGAGTGACCATCTTTCTTCCCATGCCATCCAATACCCTATATAAACTCCGATTCATCGATTCGTGTCAGTTTTTGAAAGACTCTCTAAACAATTTGTCAACGACCATCAGCGACTTTCCTCACTCAAATCACATATTGAGCAACGTCTATCCGAATTGCGATCACACATCTATTCGGAAAGGATATTTTCCCTATACATACTTTGACTGCTGGGATCGTATCCACGAGACTCAATTGCCTCCGAAGGAAGCATTTTACAATGATTTGAGTGAGAAGGAGTTGGAAGAGGATGAGTATGCTGTGGCACAAAAGGCGTGGACAGAGACGGGGTGCAGCACGTTTGAAGATTATATCCACTATTATTTGACAGTGGATGTAGCCTTGCTCGCAGACATCTTCGAACATTTTCGAAGTGAAATACGCGACGTGTCTGCATTGGACCCCATCCACTATTTCGGCACACCTGGCTTGACCTATTCATTTTTCTTTAAAAAGACACATGATACGCATGAGTCATCATGCACGGAAAAGC